>CM033999.1:10722578-10752204 GCA_019603395.1 Cyrtorhinus lividipennis | reverse complement strand
TCGAGCTGAAAAGTTTTTAAGACCAACTAGAGCCGGAAACCCTGACTCGAATTTAAAAAAAAATAGAAATTGTCTACTATCTAAATTTGAAATTTGTATTTTTCAGCTTTTCAAGGACATCATCACAGACTACCAGGTGGGCACATGGTCAGAAGTAAGTTATCGACTTCAAACGAAGGAGGAGTCGCTGTCGGCTCTGGATTTTTGGATTCACCTTATTTGGTATAACAAGGGTACATTCGAAATTGGTTGGGTCACTTGGAGCAGAACCTTCACCATTCATTTGAAATTACCAGGCTGCGATGCACGAACTGAAAATTGTAGCCATTTGAATTTTATTTCTACAATGTTATCATCTGCTATTTTTTTAAGAATAAAATAATTTGATTTTTGTTATTATCCCTCTAAATTATTACAATTCCTAACTTTCTAAGCGTGTGGGGTATTAATTTCAACAGCATTTTGGACGCTGAATCAATTGTGACTGGTTTTGGATTGATTGTTGCACAAATGGATGGCGCCCCCTAGAGTAATTATTTTATACCAATAATAAACCAAACTTTGCAGCTTTTCCCTCACAAGCTCGAGAAGTTGAAGAAAGAAAATGAATATTTCAGCTTGAGTGCTTCATTTCTTGAGATAAGTTCAAATACTTGGAAAATTGTAGGGCACTGGTTCTTTAGCCCAGTCAAATGATAGTTTTTACAATAAATAATTAGGGTTGATGGTTTCTCGACGGATTCTTATGTTTTTGGTGTGCTGAATCCGAATCAGAAGTTTGCCAACAAAAAAAAATGACATGAATCACAATAAAAGTCGCAAAAACCTAAAATGTCGGACTTTTTTTTTTACAAAATCGTTATAAGTTGAAAAATACGCAACCTACTGCATTTTTAATAATATACAAAGTTAAAGTAGACAAAATTACCTTTAAAATGCACTGGTCACCTCCAATTTTTGAGTGCGGGGCACCGCCGCTGGAGCGCACTGAAAAAGGGAAATTTGTTGGCTCTTGGACAAAAACAAGAGAAACTCCACCCTAGACTTTTGTTATCATATTTCTTCCATGAATACGTGTTTTATTCGTGTTCTATGATGGTTACAAGAGTCCTTGAAAAAAATTGCTTATGGAGTGGTAGAAATTTATGAAGGACCCAGGATGAAGCGGTTTTATTAATTTCGATTCTTTCTTTGAGCTTCTTCTTTTTTGGCCTCGATGGAGCAGCCTCTGGTTGCAGGGCAGAAGGAAGTGTGCATATTATTGTACGCAGTACTTCCTAGTTGGAAAATGTACGACTCCCTCCCCCACTGTTCTGGGTTGGGCTGTTTTTCGAGCCACTGCTGGATCTTGTGGTGAACTTGCAGTAAGTGCACACAGGCTGCAGCTTCAGTGGGAGGTATCGAAGCCATGTTTCCGGTGACTATTATGCTGTACTGAGGTACGAGCTGTTCCTCAGTTTGTTTAGACGAGTGGGATGGTGGTCACCACCATTTTTGTCACCTTTTTGTTGAGGGCAGTACTGCCTCTGGGCGCTGCGACTTTCATGGGTCTATCGTCCCCGTTCGCCCTGACTAATAAAACACCCGCAAGATCCTCGCCTCCCTAAGGAGCGGAGGATCTGGTCTCGGCCATCTTTGTGATGTCTGCCGGTCTTGGAAACCCTTTACCGAAGATCTGCTGCCAAGTGGCAGCGAAAGCTGAACACTCACATAGCGCGTGCACAGCTGTCACTGCCTCCTTGGCACACCAGCGGCAGTTTACTGTATCTGATTTGCCCAGGTGGTACCTGAGAGGGCAGTGACCAGTGTACATGGATGTGAGGATTCTAAGCTCCCTCCTGCTCAACGTGAGGAGGGTCTTTGCCTTCTTTGAGTTTGGTGAGAGGAGGAGCTTGGACTGCCGAGGCCAGGTTGCCTCTGCCAGTATGCAGCCACTTATGAGCGCTCCCACAACCCGACCTGCTGGTTTAGGTAGCATTTGGAGGTTCCAACCCAAGGTTCAGAACCAATAGGAGAGGACGCCGACCCCAGCTGGCATCCTTGTTCCCTCAAATACCCTGATGACCAGGCACTCAGAGGAGTGTCACCGCATTTCTCCTTGACAGCCTCTTTAGGGACTGAAAGCACTCCCACGCCAGCCTTGAGGGGAACTTGAAGGCCGCAATAACCTTTAAAGCTGCCTGTGAGTATGGTGATGGTCACCATCATATATGGCCACTATACATTTTTTGCCAGCATTCACTAGCTCCTCGACTTGATCTCTGGGGTCTTCAAGACTTACGTCTTTCCCTGGTTACACGGCGCATATGAGCACCAAATGGCTGGGTTACTTGACAAAAACATGATCGAATACAAAACGTATATTTTGTTATATGAAAACTGCCTATGTATAAATGTTTAGGCCACACCCTCAACAATATTTCAAATGACTAGCAATTCAGAAGAACACTATCATATAAAAACTAATCTAGCAATGATGATGGTTATTTGAGATGTTCGCAGTAACACTTTGAGACTACATCTATAAATACATTTTAGAGTAGAATGATTCCTCAACGTAAAATAACTGAAACACCGCAATATTTACATGAAATTGAAGATTATTTAAACTCATTCTTCTCATATAATTTACACAAAAACCTACTCAACTAACACTACTCTGTTTAGTGTGCTTTCAAAAAAATACTTACACGCTATTGATATCGAGTGAGCGTACCAGTTCGCTGTAGTTGTGAAAAAAACGTAGATTTGAGTCGTTGAATAAAATTAAAGCAATCTTTTTTTATGGGTTGAAGAACTGCAAACATTTTTATTGTCGTAAATCAGCGAAAAAGGTACAATTCAGCTGGAAATGTGGTTCCACAATTGAAACAAATGGGTGAATTTCGGATTTCATCATATTCGCGTAATGGAAAACCCTCGATATTTAATGAAAAAAAAAAAAACGGTAGGAGTATCGTTAATAAAATGGAATAAAAAAATCTTTTATAAAATTGTAAAACAGTCGCTTTTTCTAAATTTCGAATTTCGGCTTCTGTCTAAGTTCAGTCACGCTCGTATCTTAATATTTTCTTCAAGTTTACATTTAGATAAGTCAAGGTAGTCTTTGAGTAGGGAAACACATTCTTTGGGGTTGTTGGATTTTTAAAATGGTTATACCAATTTAAAAGAACATTGCACGTAATTTTCGACTATTTACAAGTTTTTTCAGTTCGGCGTTCAAATTCAATTGGCGGGCGAACTGCTCATGTAGCCTGGGGACGGTGATTCGGATTTTTCTGGGACCGTAGTGATCACGGGGTTGAGGCCTCTGATCTGGAAAAGAACAAAAACAATTAAATTTTAACGGCATAATAGTAAAATAATGTGTAATGCTTGTCAGAAATGAGATGTTGGTACGTGGGAGCTGATTGAAAACGACTCTTCAAGCCTCTGTGGGGGAAAAATGGGGGAAAACAGTGGGTGTGGCGGGTCCTGGACCCATTCCAATCGATTCAGGGTCCAAAATTTAGTGGAAAATGATATCCCACACGCCTAGGTACCAGAAATTTCAAAAAACACATTCGAAATGGCTAGATAGGCACCCATTTTGACCCATAACCTCATTCAGAGGGCGCCAATCGTTCCGGGACCCAATTCATTGGATTCAGCGTCCTAAATCTAATGTCGGCGAGGACGGTGGACGGACATTTGCTTATTTTGATCTAGACACCTTGAAACGTCCAGAAAGAAATTTTGCTCCACAAAAACAGTGGGGTATATGAACTAACGAGCACCTGTAACCACACATACATATGACAGACTGAACGCTTACTCAATAGATGATTTCCCGTACGATCTTTCAGAACGCAAACTTGACCAATTTCGCCAATCACTTGTATGACCATGGAGACATCACCGATATTAAAACCTGCATGAAACTAATTCACCCTCAAAGATACCGTAATGGCGGATGAACCATCACAACGGAATGAAAATCACAGATAGGGTATGAATAAGAAATCCAAATAAGAATGAATGAACAGGGGTGGCTTGAGGCACAGGCGACACAGGCAGTCAGGCCGTCGGCAGGCAGTCGGCCACCAAATCCTAAAGCCACCCCTGGTAAGAAGCAGTGGGGGGAACAAAGCAAGGGCTAATGAGTAAACTACGGTAATGCTTGGAGAGGCAATGCTTAAGGCAGCAAAGGCAACAGTGGCCCTTAGCCAACTTATGGCTGATACTCGAGGATCAAAATCGTTCAAAGGACGACTACTGATGTCATTTATGCTCCCTAGCTTGTGTATGGAACCAGTATGCTGACGGTAAAAAGGAGGGGTGGCACTGAACTGCGAGTGCCTATAAGACAGTGTTCAAGCGAGAGAAAGAGAATGAACAAACAAAAGGAGGAGGGGCTGCGGACTGAAGTGAAGAATGCTTGGCGTTGTATCACCATTCAAAGCTTTACACGAGGGAAAAATAATTTCTAAGATCAGTTGACTTTTAGTCCATCAGGAATGAGAACATGCACTCAGCCACTGGTTGAAAATGTAGACAGCGAAGACAGGAGGAAGATGGGCAGCCCAACTTATAGCAAACATGTGCCCCTGGCAAGAGAAAAAATACGGATTTCCACTTGACGCAATTCTTTCCAGGTCACAGGTTATTCTACTAAGGCCTTTACGGGATGCGCACCGTGGATTGCCCAACCTGCCTGCACTGCGACAGCGTTCTCCTCACGTTCTTCAAATGAGGAATGTGGGAGACTGAACAGGAGTAGATTGCTGGGAAGAAATGACCACCATTTCAGCTCCCGAGGAGTTGTTGACTATGACGCTGGAGAGTGAGTCGATGTGGAATACTGTGGCAGGCTGTATCCAAAATTCCTGGGATACATCACTACTACCATCATCTACTAAGGTAATGAACATGCCGGACCATTGGTTGCCCAAGATCGTCGCAAGAGAGGTGGTTCAGAGCGGCATCTCTTGGGCGGAGGAATATGGGATCATGGCGGTGAAGTATGGTGTGGAAAACTCCCTGCACTCATTCAATGGCGCGAGCTTCAGGAAAGAGGCTGGAGAGGTCCCTGGAGAGATTCCGTCAGGAGAAACATGACCAGTGGTGGGCCCGGGCTCGGTCTTCTGAAAACTTCACCCTGTACAGAGAGCCCTGGGGTTAAGTGTGCCAGTTTCAGTAGATGCACAGGAGTGGAAATGAGGGTTATCAGGTGGATGTTCAGGATCCGTTGTAAGCTGGTCAATCTGAATGGTAGGCCATACGCTACGGACTCGTTAGAAGAGTGTCCTCTGTGCAGTCTTCATGCGAGGGAAGATCTTCATCATTTCCTGTGCATCTGCCCCACGCTCTCACAGATCCGCTTGGAGGTGTTCGGAACTTACGACATCTCCAGAGATCATGCAATCAGGTTGTTGGACAGTGCTGATGAATGGTGGAGGGTGGACAGGTACTGCGAACTAGCGTGGCAATATCGGTTGCCCTTTCTCACATAGACCCTGGGGCCAGTTCTCAGTTGTGCTTGTGCAAACTCTTTCTTCCTCGTTATATAGAGACTCTCCTAAGATGAAAGAACGAGGCACTTGAAAGTGGCCATGTGGCAGAATTTGGAATCTAGCCTATGGGGTGTGTCGTCAACTGCTAGTTTCACCATGCAAGTAACCTGTATAATATATAGGTACACGTTGTAACTCACCTTCACGTCTTCGAGAATGTACCGATCGATTTTGTGGTACTCCTTGCCAGACCTTGGCCGGAGCGTTGTGACGGCAACTCGGCCCAACCTTGAAACGTTACATTTTGATAAAATTTCGGCTCAAAATGTCATCAGAATATGGGGTTTCCCCGTGTTTTGAGTATAATAATTACCTGAGGCTATCCGGCGTGTCGGATGAACTGTGAGACGACATCGACAAGGTTTCAATATAGTCGGACATATCTGAGGTTCCGCTACTCGTACTCCTGGAGTCAATGTAGGGCACTACTATGGCACCGTCTCCGTTCGGGCTGGAGTACTCTGAAATTGAAACCAGTTCTCGTTCATGTTTGGTCAGATTTTTGGCTATTGTTGAAATATTGTTGCAGCTCTCCTCTAGTGACGTCATGACTGGGCTTGCCACTGGATGTGAGGCAGCCCAGGGATACCAACTCACGCTAAGTCATGTAAAATTGTGTGATCTAGCAATGAATATTTGTATTCTACTTAATAGTGATATTGCAAAGATTTTAAAGAATTATTCCAAAATCAACCAAGTACCTTTTGGTTCACGTTTTCCGTGGCAGATGGGGATTTCAGCCTCGGCCGACGAAGACTTGGCAGGAACTTTGACTTTGGGGAATTGGAAGGAAAGCTCTTTGAGGGGATCGGACGATTTTGATCGTCTTGGCAGTGATGCGTGAAGGCAGCAGTCTTGAGAGGCGTGGAGAGCTTGAGTCAACAGGTGTCGCCGGCTGCTCATGGAAGTCGTCAACGGCAATTCAAATTCAGCGAAATCGCCACCCCTAGAAGAATTTCAAGGAAAAAGTTGAGCAAATTTTGGAAAAATTTTCTCCAGAGGAAGTCTTTGAGTGTATTTCACTGCTGCAAGGAACCTACCGGTGCTTCAGAGAACCAGTCGAGACCCCAGAGTCGTTCGAACTGGAAGAATCTCTGTTGGCAGGTTTACAAGGGACGGAGGACGATCTCCTGACAGGCACGGCAGCCATGGAGTCCTGGGACACACTTTCTACAATCGACCGCAAGCTGTCGTTTGGCTCCACGACGGATTGAACGCTTCCATTAGCGTTGGTGTCTTCTTCGGGCCGAGGGAGGGAATCTACAGTCTCCTGGCTGCATCGCAACGTCACTTCGTCGTCGTCGTATCTGAAAATACGTCCAAATTGTACACATATTGATACCATGATCATAGTCTGATGACAATAAGACTCACAGCAGATTGGTGGTACGGTACCTACCAAGAGTCAATAATTACACAGTCAATATTTCTATTCCACAGGGGTGATGGTAAAGGGAACCAGATACATGGCCAGTTTGGTAGGTACCTGGTTGAATCTGCCGAACTGCTCCTCTTTCTCGTGACTGGCACAGGATTGCGTCTCATCAGGTAGGGGCTAGAATTTGCCGACTGCGGATGGTTCATGCCCAACATGGCCGACCCTGGAACCCTCATGTCTGAGTCGCTGCGACGTGATCTTTCCAGTAAGCTCGGAATGCTAGCCGCACGATCGTTCATCCCTCTCGCTAATCGACTCTTCACGTCCCATCCCTTCAAACAAACGAATTCGAATCATCACAGTTTAAATAACTGAGAGCGTCCAAAAGTGTACACAAAAAACGGAATACGTGGTTATTACGTACTTTGGTGATTTCCTTCGCTGACGGATGCATCGGCAGGTAACCGGGAAACTTGCTTGGTGGCTTTTGCGGCTCCATCATCAAATAATCGTCGGAATTCTTCCCCTCTCGAATTTCCGCGCCGCACGAGTGACCGCATTTTGTGCAGAATTTGACTCCATTTGTGTCCGTTGAAAATCCCGGAAGGTCTTCTTTGGTTATTCCCGCTCTTTGAAGGACGTCTTTGGAATTTTCGTAATATTCTAACGATTGGGCAAAGTCTAAGTTCTCGTAATTGGCAAGTAAATCTGGTTTGGGTTCTTTGTCGCTGGTTGGCTCTACATTGACGTAATTGCCACCAGGACAGTCGGACTCTTCGGGATCAGGATCCGGAGCGTTCTCTTTGTTTTCTTTATTCGTGTCCACTTCTTCTTCTTTTCTGTATTTGGCTTTTTTTGATTTGTCAACCGTCGCATATATTGCCAATCCTCCGTTATTTACAAGAGGCATTTTTCCTTCGCCGTTTAGTCGGACCTGGAAACATGATACGTGTCATGAGAGCTTGCAAAAGAACGTTACTTATTTATAAAGATACAGGATAAACCCAATTACATATGAGAAAAATAAATCAGGCAGACAACCAGAAGTCAGAATACGTCATAAGTAATACGAAACAAAAACAGGGCGTGTTGGGGCTCAGAGCAGATATGGTTATTGTGGAGGTGGAGAGGAGATTGACTTGGCGAGGAATGAGACTCATTGGACGATTGAAATGGTAGTTTGTAGCGGAAAAAGGGACAGAATATGGTGAGGTAGATCTTGAAGTGAGGCGAAGAACATGGAAGCCGACGCGAGCCAGGAGCCAGGAGATGGTTGAAGAACAAGACCGATTAACTTACCTTCTGTAAATGAACTGACGTATTTTCTATGCCGTTCCCTCTTCGACAGTACGGAAGGGAAATCCAGTTCGAAGGCCAACAAACCAACCGGCGACAAGGGCAGCCACGGTCTTCCTCCAGAACGACTCGAGTTTGGTGGGCGCCGGCAAGACACCAACCAGGACCTGGGCTGGACACGACGTTCATGCCAGCACCCATCATGGACGGGTGTATCGTCGGGGGTCGGTCGTAGTTGGAGTAGGCCAAACATTCTCGAAGAGCTTTGGGGGTGTCGTAGTATTCTCCAGCGACAGTTTCTACGCCACCGTTCGAACATCTCGCTATACTTGGTTTCTTCTCTTCTTGAGGCTGGAACAAACAGGTGGTCGAATTTACACTCAATTTTGTTGGCACCAAAAAATGGTGAAACTCAGGTTCTTCAGCACCGACGCTGCCTGAAGCTCTTCCTGAGTCTTACCGTTTTAGAGCTAATGCAGCTTTAAATGGTGTAACACACCACATTTGGTCCTTAAGCGAACCTTCTTCAAGACAAACTGTTACAACGTCACCCAACAAGAAACACTTACGACTAATGGAACGATGCTCTTAGGAACGTCGTAGTTTCCGTAATTGTGATGGGGTAGTGGCATTGGTGGTTTCTTCCGGTTCGCCAAGTTGTTGGTGGTTGTTTGTTTGACCTGATTTGATTTCGGGGGTCGCGACGGCGGTCCGTCGCATTCACAAGGCGAAGGCCCTCGACAACTCCTGCAAAAACAAAACGTGATGAAAACTAGGGGTTTTAAGGATTGATCATATAAAATGATGCACTATTATAACATAGTTATTTTCCAAAAAGGTCAGGAAGCACCATGGTGGATATTTCTTCAAGAATGAAAGAAACTCTATAGACCCCCATTGATAAAACGCTGCCAATTCCATCACAGGGGTTAGTTATTCCATGGACCAGTCACATGGATACTAATTTTTTCAACATGGGGAAAATGGGGGAAACAGTGGGTGTGGTGGGTCTCGGACCCATTCCAATCGATTCTGCGTCCAAAATTTGGTGGAAAATGGTACCCCACATAACTAGGTACTAGAAATCTCGAAAACACACATTCAAAATGGGTAGATAAATACCCATTTTGACCCATAACCTCATCCAGAGGGTGCCAATCGTTCTGGGACCCATCTCATCGGATTCAGCGCCCAAAATTTAGTGGAAAATTATACCCCACTCGCCTGGATCGCCAAAAATCTCGAAAATCCATTTTTCGTAGTACACATTTTGACCTCTACCCCGCCCAAATTTGGACCGATCGGGTTGAAAAGTTTCAAGGACCAACTAGAGCCGGGAACGGACTCCTGATCCAAATTTCAGATTTTTAGAAAATTTTCTAAATGTCTGTTCTAAATCTAAATGTCGGCGTGGACGGCGGACGGACATTTGACTTTTTTGATCAAGACACCTTGATACGCCCAGAAAAAAATTTTGGGCCGAATTGGAGAGGTTGACTTTTTGCATGAAAACATAGGTAGTTTATTCAAGGAATAACAACCAAAAGGGGGAAACGATACTGTGAAAGATGCTCGGCCAAGAAGGGTCAAATCCGATGAATTACCATTCTTTCAAACTCTTGAGCCAGTCGGCCAATTATCCTCGAGGGTTGAATTTAATCGACAATTTATAATTATGATTCACAATGCTAAATGTGAGTGATGGTCTACTGGGCAGTTCGTAATGGCCGCCCTGTGAATTTAAAGGGGTGGAAACAAGGCTGAGAGGGGGGGGGGAAGTCAGATTTATGACCGCAAGTCCTCAACTAGGCTTCAAAACAATGCGCCCTCTCCAGAAAGTCCCTCCACTTAAAACAAACCCTTGATGGGGAGACGAAAATGGAAGAGAGTTATATGGGGGTGAGTGAGAGGAGTGGGGGTAGTTCAACATAGTAACGAAGCTCTCATTTGAGGGTCCCATTAAAGACGCGGCCGCACAAAACTTGAAATTTGTGTGTGAAATCTTCAATTTGACGAGTTATTCAGTTCATTGTGTATCTTGTGATCGCTGGCCCGCCATTGGTGAGGTGATAACAAACGTAACGCGTTTAAAGTTAATCGCCCGTTAAAGTTACGTAGACGGTTAACCATCTGGGGCATACGTCATCCAACCGTATAGTTCGTGGCCGCTCAACCGAACATGACAGAGAAAAAAAAACTGTTGTATTCTGGGTAATATGGTTGCTAACTAGGGGGGCGTAGAACACTGCATTTTGATGAGATAGACGCATAAGTTGTTTCAAGCAAAGGGATTTTCGGGAAATTAAGAGAAATTATCACGAAAAGCCAAAATTATGAACACGTTTTTGACGGTTTTCAAAAAACATAACAAGCCCGCATAAGGGGTCTATACCTAGTTCTTCGAAGTGTGAAGATACGTTACGAAATAAACAACTAGCCCTTTTAAAGCCTCTGTAATTGTAATTGCCCCCTGTCTGAGCTGACTGGAGCTCATCCATCAATCAAATAATCTCGTTTTGGGAGTTCAGAACGAGGTTATGTGGGTATTCTCAACCGTCGCTCAACCACCCTGTGGTGTTGGTAATGTTTAATTCGGGTAATTAGTATGACGATAATTGCCATGAGAACGGACCTCCTATTGTATCGTGTTTGGTTATGGCCAAGGAGGTGCCGCGGCCCACAATGGGCCTACTATGAAGGGGGAGAGGGGTAGCTTACTAGGGGTGCTGATCTGAGGACGGCAACGTTGCCTCCTCAAACAGGTTTCACGGTCAAGCGTTTACTGACACAAATTTCGAAGGAGAATTAGACCATTTGGCCATACCCCCAACTCCCCTAAAAAAGCTACAAATTCTTTCATAGGGGTTGGTTATTTCTCGGACTAGGCGCATGGAGACTCATTTCTTCAACATGGGGGAAATGGGGGAAACGGTGAGTGTGGCGGGTCCCAGACCCATTCCAATCGATTCAGGGTCCAAAATTTAGTGGGAAAATGATACCCCACACGCTAGGTACCAGAAATCTCGAAGACACACATTCGAAATGGGTAGATAGGTACACTTTTGACCCATAACCTCTTCCAGTGGGCGCCAATCGTTCAGGCATCCATTTCATTGGATTCAGGGTCCAAAATTTAGTGGAAAATGATACCCCACACGCCTAGGTACCAGAAATCTCAACAATCTATTTTTCGAAATACACTTTTTGACCCCTACCCCGCCCAAATTCGGTCCTATCGAGTTGAAAAGTTTCGAGGGCCAACTAGAGCCATGAACGGACCCCTGACCAAAATTTCAGATTTTTGAATAATTTCTACTACCGAAGTCGGCGTGGACGGCAGATGGTTTGATTTAGATTTGATCAAGACACCTTGAAACGTCCAGAAATAAATTTTGGGCCGAATCGGAGATTGAAGACAGGTAAAAGGGATTCAAAAGGAACCCGCAGCAGCAACATAATTGAAAATACTTGTGAGAAATTTGTTTTCGTAATGCTGTTTAATGAAAGGAACCCGAAACAGCAACACAATTAAGAATACTCGTTAGGAATTTGTACTCGTGTTGCTGTCTAATGAAAGGAACCCAAAACAGCACATTAATCGTGAACATGGTGAGGATTTGTTTTAGTGTTGCTGTTCATAAAAGAAAATCAAAAAAGCAACACATTGAGAATTACTGTTGAATCGTACTCGTGTGTTGTCTAATGAAAGGAACCCGAAACAGCAACACAATTAAGAATACTCGTTAGGAATTCGTATTCGTGTTGCTGTCTAATGAAAGGAACCCAAAACAGCAACATAATTGAGAATACTGGTGAGGATTTTGTTTTCGTGTTGCTGTCTAATGAAAGAAACTCAAAACAGCAACACAATTGAGAATACTCGTTAGAATTCGTACTCGTGTTGCTGTCTAATAAAAGGAACCCAAAACAACAACACAATTGAGAATACTGGTGAGGATTTTGTTCTCATGTTGCTGTTTAATGAAAGGAACCCGAAACAGCAACACAATCAAGAATACTGGTGAGGAAAATCAGGTCCCTGACCAAAATTTCAGTATTTTGGGAAAATCTTCAACTACCAAAATCGGCGTGGTCGGCGGACGGACATTTGCTCATTTTGACACCTTGAAACGCCCAGGAAAAATTTTTGGGCCGAATCGAAGAGATGGACTTATTGCATGAAAACATTCAAGGAATAACCAACCAAAAGCTAGAGAAGAAATCTATGATTCTCAAGGGGTTTTTCATGGGTCCGACAGTTTTCTTAGCCTGCTAAAAGTGCATCCGTTACTATAGTAGGTTAAGAAACATTTTTGAGTAGGAGGGGGGATCTTGATGTCGACTTTTTTGACTCTGGTAACCGTCAGTTTTGTGAGGAGCCGTTTGCCAGGTGATCAGAAGGAATGATCTTCCTTTTCTTTGATTCTTATTACTCATTAGCATATTGACTCAGGGCATTGGCCGATCGCCGCCAGAGCTCAGTCATAATGGTTTATATCACCAAAGTTCACTCGGCTAAATATGGATAAAGGCCTCACCAAGCAGGATACAGTTCTCACGTCAATTTTCGGAACAGTCACCATTTATCGATAGTAACCAGGCTTTTGGCCCCAATGTTGTCCATTTCACAGGACATGATTGGGAGTTATGTTAGGGTTCGGCAATATTGACCCCTTCAACAGCAAACTTGTGACTTCCAAATGTGGAAATGTAAACACTTCAGCAAATCCATCAAATGTTCCTCCCTCAATGCAATCACTGGCAGAGGGAACTTACCATGAATCGTTGGCCGCCTGTAGTCTAGGCACTGAGTAATCTGATCCGCTGTCATGACTTGAAATGGACATTGCACTGCTGTTAGGGTTTGTATTTGCTCGATCTCTTCCACCTGAAATTAATTCAAATTTCACGGATCATTCGTCTTCATTTTCTCAAACATCGAGGCGTTTACAAAATAAATTCCGGCATCGATTCTGCAAAGATCTCCAAGAGGGAAAAAGCAGCCGTTTTTCATCTCCCAAAGATCGAAAAACACACAAAAAAAATTTATTGCCGAGGAAGCCCAACGAGGGTTATAAATATAAGTTTCGGCAGGTCCAACTTACCACCACCGCCTAACGACGTGATCGATGTTTCCATTACCCAGGCCGGGCTGAATCCGTTACCGGGGGTGTGACCGGCGGTCGAGGACCTCGACATGGCTCCCAACTTGCTGATACAGCTGGCGCATCTTTCCACCGACCAATTTCCACAGTCCTGCAGGGAAGGAGAAACATTTTTTAGATATATTTGGGTAGCGGGTGATCCCGCGTTATGTGATGCAGTTGGAGATTCAGATTATGGAAATGAGGTTGATGGATTTTCCAGTGTGGGACTCCCACTGGTATCATGGGAGATCCACGTGGTCGAGTGATATCCAGTTGAAAGACGCTACGGGATACTTACCTGTGAATGTGAATCGTGGAAGTCGCCGACAGACGCGGTATCGCCGAAATCCGAGACCGGACCAGTGGTTTCTGACGACGGCCAAACTCCGTCGTCGGCGTTAATGACCGATCGACTTAAAGAATGACAGTCAACAGAATCCGCTATACTTCTTTGGCACAAAGACATCGTGTCTCCAGCGACGGATGACATCCTGGTGGGGCATTTCCTTGGCGAGTCCATGACTGAAAAGTTTTAAAATGAATTATAATCATACCTTGGGATTATCACATAAGTGAATATCATTATTCAACTGTAAGCATTCTCAAATCAACAAAATTTACTGATCAGCCCACCTGATGGGCAGGCTGATCACAATTATATTAGGTATGAGAGGAAAGTGGTCTCTTCTGGCAGCAGGCCCATTAGGGTCGCTTTGTTCTCGCAAAACAAATTTATATTAGGCCAATAGTAGACAATTTTGAGATCTTCAAGAAACATTATCACTCATTTTATAGTCTCAGTAAGTAATAATACTTTGGTATATTGGAATGTGGCCACTACTGGCAGCAGGCCCTTTAGGGTCGCTTTGTTCTCGCAAAACAAATTTATATTAGGCCAATAGCAGACAATTTTGAGATTTTCAAGGAACATTTTCACTCTTTTTATAGTCTCAGTAAGTAATAATACTTTTGTATGTCGGAATGTGGTCACTACTGGCAGCAGGCCTTTTAGGGTCGCTTTGTACACGCAACCCTAAAGGGCCTGCTGCCAGTAGTGGCCACATTCCGATACACCAAAGTATTATTACTTACTGAGGCTATAAAATTGTCTACTATTGACCGAATTTAAATTTGTCCTTGTTGAGTTTCGATCCGTATCCCAATTCCAATCGAAATTTAAGTCGGAAGCTGATTCCAGAGGGAATCAGGGAAAGCTTGGGATATCGAAGTAGATGGTAACGGTATGTACATGCAAATCTATGTCCATTTTTTAAATCTTCCATCCACCTTATTGGGTAGGTAACTTTGAATGTTGTTCAAACTGATTCTCGTCGACTTACCAGACATGTTTCTAGACGCTGGTCTCCTTCTAGCGGTCATTTTCCCTTCTGAGGCGGCCTGCAGCGTTTTGGTGATGTCTTCACCTTGGTCGGTAATGAGCACGTACAGGCCTTCCCCTTTGCCACATCTTGAGCCACCCTCGAAGCAGAATCGAGACTCCACAACGCCGTAGCGCCTGTCATTTCGGTCAAAACGTATTTAAAGCAGGGATTTTATTTTCATAACAGAAAAAATACAATGTAAGGATTCATAAAAACGAACCTTAGTTTAGATATTTCCCATATCCCCACCAGCCGAGGAGGTACGCCCAATGTCACACAAAATCTGTACTCTTGCACGTGGAGACGAGCAGGACCTGGAGCGATTTTCGCTTTCGGAGGCGCTGACGATATTTGAACGAGAAATTGCTGGTCTGAAAATACCATAAAACGATGACACAAAGAAACAAACAAGTGAATGGTTTTCATCGATCAAATGGATGGAAAACAGAAACTCACCTTCACCAAGATTGTTCGCTATCTTCACCTGCCATTGTATGAGGCGTTCCCGTGTGTCAAAAGCGAGAACAACTGTGACATCTTGGCACAGAATAGCGATCGTATTCGATTCTTTATCTAAGGTGAAACCTGGCAAAGAAAATAAAACATATAGGTTCAGGTTGGAATGATAAGTCTTGACGCAGCATTAATAATTAGGAAAAATGACCGAATTTTGTTGAAATTGACATCATTTCAGGAAAAATGTTGTGCTCTAAATCACATACCTGTTTCAACCCCTAGAAAGTGCTGCAGGGACAAGGACGCTTTAGTTTGTCCTTGTTTGTATCGGTCTTTGCTATCTCTGTAAAGCTGCAGGTGAAGGCAATCTGAAACAAACAAAGTAAATTGTGTTTATAAAAGTTGAAACTTAGGAATTCGAGGATAGAACAGTGAGAGTTCTAAAGGAAACCGGCGTCAATAAGAAATTGAATCAATCAATCAATGAATTCATTAATTTATGTTGTTTCAGGTAACATAGACCTATAAAACAGGAGTTCAGCCACTTCATAAATGCCTGGGAAAGTACATATGAAAGAAAAATCGCTGCAAATTCATTCACACGGGTTGGTTATTCCTCAGACCAGGAGCATGGAGACTCATTTCTTCAACATGAGGAAAATGGGGGAAACAGTGGGTGTGGCGGGTCCCGGACCCATTCCAATCGATTCAGGGTCCAAAATTTAGTAGAAAATGATACCCCACACGCCTAGGTACCAGAAATCTCGAAAACACATTCAAAATGGGTAGATAGATACCCATTTTGACCCATAACCTCATTCAGAGGGCTCCAATCGTCCCGGGACCCATTCATTGGACTCAGCATCCGAAATTTAGTGGAAAATGATACCCCACACGCTTGGATCGCTGAAAATCTCGAAAAATCCATTTTTCGAAATACACATTTTTACCATGACCTCGCCCAAATTTGGTCCGATTGGGCTGAAAAGTTTCGAGGACCAACTAAAGCAGGGAACGGACCACTGACACAAATTTCAGATTTTTAGAAAATTTTCTACTACAAATATTGATTTTGAATTTTATTTCGAATGTGATTCTTAATAAATAAAGGAATATTTAACGGATTAAATCGAGTTATTTCAAGGAAAAAGTTATTCGCCTAAAATTTTACATTTTAGGGACAGAGAATCCACCACGTAAACGTCATCACCATGACTGTAGGTGTTGTAGACGTTGTAGTCATTTCAAAAGGATTTTAAATTTGAGCCCAATATTTTATTAGTTAATACGATCAGCAGAATGCAGAGAATTCGATTGACCAGGTGTCAGCTGGGGATTACTACAGGACTTCAATGCACGTGCGCGTGATGGATGAACGAAAACCGAACGCCATTCGCAGGATCTCAAATTACCGAGAACCCTTAATTACGAAAGTTGGAAGGAATGACTCATTCTATCATCTGGAACGAGGCGAGAAAACTACACAGCAAATTACATTAGGTTGGGTCGGTTAATCGATAACTGCGTGGGTCTACGTATTTCTGGTTCTAGGATGTAAGAGACGAGGGACAGTGCCGGGGGATTAGCGCTACGGTCATTTAAAAAAGAGCATATAATCCTGGTTTTGGAGTCGGAGTTACTTCTAAAGCCCTGAGGATCCCAGTGGACAAAGCCCAATTGCCCGTGAAAACATTTCAGGCTTAAACCAAGGGAGGAGAACATGGAGAGGCTGTGGATTCTAAACGCGGGATACGGCGCCATTAACAAGAATCAGTCCGTAATGGCGTGATAAAGGTAACGGAATCCTATGAGGGGAAGAAATCTAGGTTTTCATGGAGAATATGTGAACTTTTCTCGGTCCTGGGATTCACATTATTGCGCATTATTGCCGGATTAACTCCACTTTGCGGAGAGAAACGAGCCAGGATGGAAAACGGCGCCATTCATAAGACTGGTAAGTGAAGTTGATGCATCCGGTTGATGCAAGTTTGGCATTGGTTTGGTGAGGATAGACGAAAAAGTGCAACGCATAGACGCTTCATCGTGAATTACTCAATTTTCAGAACTAAACCCCCTACTCGAAAGAAAACTGGCATCAATATTACGAGTAGAAAGCTGAAATTCTGAGCACGGGTTTCCCCCTTGAAACATCATTGTCCCAATAGTACATTTATTTGATTAGACTGATGCACTGATCACTTTCACTACAGTGAAATAACGAAAATGGTGGCTCAGAGCACGGCTCTGTATTAGCGTTAACCGTAACCGTTCACGTCAGGAGTTGAAGAGCTACCAACACAACAACACAAATGTACACTATAACATCAGGGTAGCAGATTGATCGCAACACTGCGACCATTCAAGAGTTAACCCTGAGGGGTTAGTTAACCCCTGATTTTCTAATTTACGCTCCACTGATAAGAGCCGTTCTAGTTACTCGCCCTAAGTCCAGTCAAATTGTGCTTTTAGCAGAAAAGTTGTTTTCATTTCACCCATTTTTCATGTTTTTTGAACATTGGGTATTTTTTTTAACTACCTGTACATTTACATACATGATCTAATTAGGGTATGTGCGGAGAAATAGGAGGAATTGACTGAATGACAGCTATCGATAACAAATTTTGAGTTTTAGACTGGAAAAAGTTGGTTTTTTAGCGGAAGCAGGTAAAATACGTCTATTTTCAACTTGACTTTGAGCCAGAACGGTTTGTCGCAGATGAAAACCTTAAAAAGCAATTTGTAGGAAATAAAACGTCCTTTCATTTTGTATGGGGAGGTTTTTCACGAAAAGTGGATATTTTCTGAGTTAAAAGCTGAAAAAAGCCCAAAAATGGGATTTTGGTGAGTATTTCCTTGAATAATATTAACATGTTTTCATGCAAAAACTCAATCTCTCCGATTCGGTCCAAATTTTTTTTCTGGGCGTTTCAAAGTGTTTAGATAAAGAAAGTAAATTGCATGAATAGGTTCTTATTATAGAATTATTCAAGGAATAACCAACCAAAATGTTGTCCGTCCGCCGTCCTACGCCGACTTCGGTTGTAAAAATTTTTCTAAAAATCTGAAATTTGGGTCAGAGGTCCGTTTCCGGATTTAGTTGGTTCTCGAAACTTACCAGCCCGATCGGACCAAATTTGGGCGGGGTAGGGGTCATAATGTGTTTTTCGAAAAATGGATTTTCATGATTTTTGACGATCTAGGCGTGTGGGGTATCATTTTCCACTAAATTTTAGACGCTGAATCCAATTAAATGGGTCCTGGAACGATTGGCGCCCTCTGGTTGAGGTTATGGGTCGAAATGGGTGCCTATCTACCTATTTCGAATGTGTGGTTTTGAGATTTCGGTAACCTAGGAGTGTGGGGTATAATTTTCCACTAAATTTTGGACCCCGAATCGATTGGAATGGGTCTGGGACCCGTCACACCCACTGTTTCCCCCATTTCCTCCATGATGAAGAAATGAGTCTCCGTGCGCCTGGTTCGAGGAATAACCAACCCCTGTGAAAGAATTTCCAGCGTTTTTCAAGGATGGAGCTCGGTATTGAGTCAGAAATAACTGTTTGATCTGGAAGGATATTGGGGATACATCGCTCAAAAAAGTTCAAGAAAGGCCTTCTTACTCATTTGTCGAAAAACAAAATACTTTCTTCCTTATCACGAAGTAAAGCTTGTCGAGATTATTTTGCGTCGAGTTAATATCCGATCAGTCAATAATATTGCCTCCTGGTTAAAAGGGGAACAGCCGGATGAAAACTCTTTGATGAAGAAAGATACTCTTCCGTTCCGATATCATATTATTTCTGAGTTTAGCTCGAATGATTCGGAAGGCCAAGTGTCCTGGAGCATTGATGATATAAGATGAGGGTCGCTTCAAGAAACAATTTCATTTAGTGCACGAGTTGTCTGTCCCCTTATGATTGCAGAGGTTATGAAGGGTATGTTTACCCCGTCCGAAAGGGATGGGCACACGTAGGTGGGAATCAATAAAATCTCTAGGGAAAAACCGAGATTTTTTCCCCTTCAAACGCACATAAGCGGAAACTTCAAGACGTCTTGGGATTGAGTACACATTCTCATCTGGTGACTTTCAATTGAAAACGGACTGGCTATTGGAAATGTGTTTTTCATCAACTCACTTTCATCTGATTGCTTGATTTCAAAGCTCTGATCCTACTGAAAGAACAGCTTCGATTGACTCCAACATTTTTTCCGTTCCCTCAAGGCATCGTAAGCTCCACCCGACTCAAGCGAAAACCAGGGAAACTTTGGGGGAAACTTTAGGTAGGCTCTGAATTCATACCAATTAAGTCGGTAGTGAAGTTCACGTTAAGACTTGGAAGAGCTCAACTTAAAAGCCTCTCTTGGTGGTTTGAGGGCTTCGACCCGAGCAAGGATACTGTGGAGTTTTCTCAGAGTTCTTGTTCCCTCGACTGCTGTCCACAAGTTCTAAGCTTCTTAAGCCGCGTTGAGTCGAAAATGGAATAAGTGAACTGATGGATTCGAAACACGAATCAGACTTTTTGTACGAAGAGTTCAGTGCATTTTGTCAGCGCAACTCCGATTTGACTGGAAAATTATGAGTTCTTACTTTTTGTATATACTTCCTCTAATCCATTTTCAATTTTAGCAGGTTTTTTCTTGAATAATCAACCTATGTTTTGGATGCTGAATCCAATGAAATGGGTCCCAAAACGATTGGCACCAACTGGAAGAGATTATGGGTCAAAATGGGTATCTATCTACCCATTTTGAATATGTTTATTCGGGATTTCTGGTACCTAGGCGTGTGGGGTATCATTTTCCACTAATCATCATCTGGATTGGATGTGTGGAGACATAAGGGGGATTGAAACCCTCGGACTAGGCGCATAGAGACTCAATTCAACCGATTCAGCGTCCAAAATTTGAAAGTGATACCCCACACGCGTAGGTACCAGAAATATCAGAAATACACTTTCGAAATAGGGAAATAGATACCCATTTTGGCCCATGACCTCTTCCGGTGGCCACCGATAGTTCCGGGACAGAATTATTCCCTACACACCCAGATCGCCGAAAATCTCGAATATCCATTTTTCAAAATACACATTTTGACCCCTAGCTCTCCTAAATTTGGGTCGATCGGGCTGAAAAGTTTCGAGGACCAACTAGAGCCAAAAACGGGTCCCTGATTCAATTTTTAGATTTTCAGAAAATTTTCTACTACCAAAATCGGCCAAGGATCGGATTATTCATGAAATAACCAACCAAAAATTTAGAGTATTCCGCAACTTGAGCTTCCTGATCCTACTCCACAGGGATGCCGTAGTCACAAAGGTGTTGACACAATCCTACGCTTGAAGATTATGAAGATTGAAGATTAGATGAAGCAAATTTCCCCAAAATGACAAATTACAGGAAACTTTGAGCTCTCTCTTCGTTTGTTAGTTTTGTTGATACTTACATAATTGTAGTAATATATATAGGTAATTTCCACATTCGTACAGATAAAGTAATATTTCTTATTCTGCCGACCTCATCAAAGATATTCCGATGTTGACAGTGTTATACAGTAATGCTAAATGTCTCCCGCAGATACACCTTCTTTGGGACACAAACCCCAATGAGAACCGTACCCTGCAATAAGTTAGTCCACAACCTAACAACCCTCATCAGAGGACTAGGGCTGTTTGTGGACTAAGAATGGGACACCTAAGAGAAGCACAAGCCACCAGGCTTCCCCGCTTGGGGCCCCCCATAACCCCTCCTGTAGGTGTAAGCCTCTCTCGAATTAAAATGTGTTTGAATTTACTATAATTTAATTCGGGTTTCTTCGGAGAATTTGGAAGGGACCTAGCGAGAGGATACGGGATGTAAGTCCAAGACTTACGACTGAGCAACTAGGGATACCAAGGATGAACATAAAATACATTGATACAAACTGAATTATAATTGAAAACAAGGACTCGTTGCAAAGGAGAATAGGCCTCAACCTGGGCTAGAATTGATACAAGACAAAGTAATTTGACAAAGTAAATTAGACAACATGTGGAGCATAAAATACAATTAATACAAGATACATGAAATTATGATATACATGAAATACAATTTAATGAGCAAGTGCAACAATACCGGCTGACGAAAACGGCGTCGACGTCGAAGGAAAAACAGGAGGGGGCACGCTGTCCCGCAGGTACACAGCGAGGCTTATTAACTTGAGTCCTTTATCATCTCATGGGGAACACAATATTACAGCTTCGGTCGACTTCAGCACGGTAGAAGAGTTCACTTCAGAGCGAGCACAGGACAAAGCCAGGATGGACTGAGTGAGATTCACTTGCACGACAGGGTTACAAAAATATATGACTCCAACATGTTGGGCGCCTTGGCAACGAGTGAGTGCTGGGCCTCTCCAAAATGCGACGTCTGGGCAGGAGCTGCGCGCACATCCTGGCGCATGCTCCCTCCCTTCTGGCCTTCTGGAGGCAGCAAGCCTGGGGGCTTACATAGGTGCCTTTTTACCATTTACCATTTATGCTAAATGTCAATTATGATGGTTATCTCCAACCTCATGATTTGGAGTGAATCCCGTACTGGGAGTAAATAATAGTTCATCTTCTTGTTAGTTTGAATAGCAAAGAGTCATTAATTAAGGAGAATTGAGACGTTGATAGGATTCAGATGGGCTCTGGAGCGATTGCTTAGTAGTTTTTTGAATACGTGTGCAAATTAGAAATATTCAGTCACACGACCTGCCCCACGCTAAGTATTTAGATCGTGTGCAGCTGTTTTCAGTATTATGCGATTACGACCCTCGGTCTAACAACAGGCTCAACAGTCTCGTGCCTCCCGTCTGACTAATGTCGAATTTAGCTGACCTGTTACGACGCCAACAAAAGAATCACATTGCTTCGACCTAGGTTAGTGAAGCCGAGGCCATTAAACGCCAGGGAGGCGTCAGTCCCAGATGGAGCAAGTGTCGTCGTTACCGACTTGGGCGCACAATAGAACCCGGCCACGAGACTCGGACAATGAGGACAGCTGCTCGGCCCCCGAAATACCCAACACGTCAGAGGCTTTTCACCGAAACACGCCCTTGGGGAGTCATTATGCTGAAGGGATACTCCGTGACCGTGTTGGGGGAGTTCGACGGGAAATGTAACATAATTTGTGGGGTCATTTTGGAGAATTTCTCCACGTCAGAGAACCGACCCCAAAGCTCGGTGAGTATGACCATTCCGAGTTTCGAATCATTGGTTTTAGGCGAAATATATGTTAAACGCGGTGATGATAATGCAAAAATTTACACACGGTTGGTTACGCTCAGTTTCGACTATCCGATTCAGGTTTATATGATACCCCACAGCCAGTACCGGAATCCGAAACACGCAAAATGGATAATACCATTGACCCATACTTCTTGTGGGTGCCAATGTTGGAACTTTGTTCGGCCAATTTATAAAAATGAATCAAATCACCAAAACTCGAAAATCCATTTTTCAAAAAACCCCTACCCCCTCCAAATTTGGTCCGATCGGGCTGAAAAGTTTCGAGGACCCATCTCGGCTGGGAACAGACCCCTGACCCAAATTTCAGATTTTTAGAAAATTTTCTACTACCAAAAACGGCGCCGACGATGGACGGCGGACGGCGTACGGCGGACGGACATTGACCTTTTTTGATCAGGACATCATGAAACGTCCAGAAAAAAATTTTGAGCCAAATCGGAGAGGTTGACCATTATCATGAAAACATAGGTTGATTATTCAAGGAATAACCAACCAAACGCTTCAAATTCTTACACACGGGTTGGTTATTCTTCGAACCAGGTCCATGGAGACTCATTTCTTCAACAAAAGGAAAATGGGGAAAACAGTGGGTGCGGCGGGTCCCAGATCCATTCCAATCGATTCAGGATCCAAAATTTAGTGGAAAATGATACCCCACACGACCAGGTACCGGAAATCTCGAAAACACATATTCAAAATGGGTAATATATACCCAATTTGACCCATAACTTCTTCCAGTGGGTGGTAATCGTTTTGGGACCCATACCCTTGGATTCTGCGTCCAAATTTAGTAGAAAATTATACCCCACTCGCCTAGATTGTCCAAAAACTCGAAAATCCATTTTTCAAAAAAACACATTTTGATCCCGCCCACATTTGGTCTGATCGGCCGGCCGGAAACAGACCCCTTACCCAAATTTCAGATTTTTAGAAAATTTTCTACTACCAAAAACGGCGCGGAAGGCGGACGGCGTACGGCGGACTAAATGTGTGTCCAAAATTTAGTGGAAAATGATATTCCACTAAATTTTGGACGCTGAATCCACTGAAAAGGGTCAAAAACGGATTGAAAATTATAACAAATCGATTTTGACGTTTTTGATCAATCTAAACGGAATTTCGGAACTAGAACAACGGATGCACATTTAGGCTGAATTCCACTCGCCTTGAAAATATTGTCTAAGGGGAATTTACTTTTGTTTTGTTTGTACACAAGAGTTTAATTATTTCAATGAGTAAAAGCCAATCGCACGTCTTTCCGATTAATAAGAACGAGTTGTTCCCTCGCCAATTGATCAATTTGGTGGTTTAAAATAACCCGAGAGCGTTATTTTACGGTATGATTAGACTTCGAAGGGCACAAAGCGTCTGGCAGGGTCCTTAAATGCGTATTGAGACTGAAGATGAAGGAAATTCGAGACCCGCAGGATTTTTTCCTCTTTATTTCAACCCAGTTACCTTCCGCTCGTAAAGGGAAAACGGAAAAGGGCCTGAGGGTTATCAGATTATTCGGGACAAAACCCCACGTTTTAGACTACAAGGGGGAGGTCTAGTTTCTGAATGAATTGAGCTCACCCAATTACTTCAGGTTCGGATTCGGAAAGAATGAATCAGTGCGGTTAGACGTCTAAAATGGGACGAGCTATCGGAGAACGGGGTTCGAGTCCACAAAAACTCATAATACACGCACAAAGCAGAAAAAAAATCGAGAGGTAAACGAAATTACGTGGAGCATTCAGTGATTTGTGGGGTGAATATCGGAGGAGGAACGAATTGACAATGGGACCGAATTCGGACACATTCGCCAGATGACCCGCGGCAGTATGATCGAGACTAACGGATGATTGTTTAATAAATCAACAGATAAAATTAGGATTGTGTCATCCAGGTCGCTCACTTCCGATCTCACAGACGGTAAAAAACGCTGCAAATTCTTTCACAGGGGTTGGTTATTCCTCAGACCATGGAGACTTATTTCTTCAACATGGGGAAAAGAGTGGGTCTGGCTGGTCCCGGACCCATTCCAATCGATTCAGCGTCCAAAATTTAGTGGAAAATGATACCCCACACGCCTAGGTACCAGAAATCTGGAAAACACACATTCGAAATGGGTAGATAGATACCCATTTTGACCCATGGCCTCATCCAGAGGGCACCAATTGTTCCGGGACCCATTTCATTGGATTCAGCGTCCAGAATTTAGTGAAAAACAATACCTCACACCCCTAGGTACCAGAAATCTCAAAAATCCATTTCAAAATGGGTAGATAGATACCCATTTTGACCCATAATTTTTTCCGGCGGGTGCCAATTGTTCTGGGACCCATTTCATTGGATTCAGCGTCCAAAGTTCAGTGGAAAATGATACCCCCCACGCCTAGGTACCAGAAATCTCGTAAATCCATTTTTCAAAATACATATTTTCACCCCTACCACGCCCGTTTTTGGTCGTGCTGAAAAGTTTTGAGAACCAACTAAAGCCGGAAACGGGTCCCTGACCAAAATTTCAGATTTGTAGAAAATTTTTTACTACCAAAATCGCTTATATCTTTTTGCATGAAAACATAGGTTGATTATTCATGGAATAACCAACCAAAATGTCACTAAACCCTAACAACCATCGAACGAGTGAAGAATCGTGAAACTGCAACCATGAAAAAGATGAATGAAGCTTTCGCTGCTATTCTTCTACACCCCAAAATGAAAAGACTGGATAGTATAGCAATAAGACTCAAGAACTGAAGAAATTTTTTTCGCTCTATTGTTCTTCTTAATCCTCCAGCGGAAGGAGCTCAATTTCAATTTACGACCTTTTTTCTGTCTGTGAGAAAGGAAAGCAGTTTTCTTAGTACTCCCGTATTTTTTGCGACTCTTCACCCTCCAAGGAGAAATTCTTTCTCCCATCCGTCATCTTCGTTATTCCCACCCTCCAGTCCACTATAATCTTCTCATTTCCACTTCTCAACATTGCAGCTTGCGCGTCTTCTTCGCGTTGTCCTTAATTCATGACTTTTCAAGCGCTCCTGATTGTTTATTAGACGTCCATTCAACCTCCCTCTTTTCGCAAGTGGATTACGAGGAGCCTCTCCTTTTTTTTCTTTAACGTCTCTTACATTCGGGTTTTTTCTCTAACTCGGTGTTTTCTTTTCTCTTGAGATTTAGTAGTGTTTCTCTCAATTTCTTCAACGCCAATCCCACTTATTCGCACTCCTTTGTCTACTCAGTTGGATCTACATCATATAATTGTGAAGAGAAACACCTTACCTCACATGTATACCTTATGAGTACGTAAGTATGATTGATTGAGGCGAACGCAGTGCCTGACTGGTTAGATAGGCATCAATTTATGACAACATCAAGGCGTGCTTATGTTCCACCTTCAGAGATCCTCGTATCCAAGATGTACTGTTCAATTTGAAACTATCCTCTTAGTCACAACCGATCAACAATTATACATGAGTTAAAGACTAAGACCATGGCTGAGAGGAACGTTCGTATAAAAAGGAAGGACGAAGCCGACAAGAAGATTATTTCCGAAACAAGCAGATTTATATCGGCTAAGGACAATGAGAAAGCCAAAAAAGAAGATATAAAAGGTACGCGTTCACCAGAAAGTTCATCACAAAACGCAGCTACCCTTCAGGGCGACAAGCAAGAATCTAGAGGAATCACAAAACCAGATACAACCACGATTAGGGCAAATGCCCCCAAAAAGAAGACTGGACTCCTCAAGTTCGCCAATGAAAATATGGAAGTCTCAAAAACTTACACCCTAAACATTAATGACAATTTAAAACGCAAAGAAAATAGAGAGTCAGACACTAATGCGAATGTTTGCGATAATATTCCAACTCAAAAATATAAGAGGTGAATCAGAGGTTGTCCCTAAAGTCCACAGATGTAAATCCAATCCTATCAGATGAAAAGGCAACGATCAGGGATGAGAATATACTCCAACGACACGAAGAAAGTCCAAAAGGCCAAACGATGTCTAAAAGTGAAAATGGAACCGATGGCTATGATGATGATCAAAGAGGTAAGCAAGATGAAATACCTGGATACAATGAAGACCCAAATGCTGAGGCAAATTCAACCAATGAAGACCAAAAAACTAGGGTAGAGTCCAGAGATGAAAATAGAACTGCAGAATATGATAGAGAAAAAGAAGCCAAAGTCATGTCCAGAACAGAGGACAACGAAACTGGAGAGTACAGAACAGAGTCTGAAACTAACACCAAGATCAAGGATGATAATCAAATTCCTGGATACAATGAAGACCCGAATACTGAAGCAAATTCTACGAATGAAGACCGAAAAGCTGGGGTAGAGTCCAGGGAGGAAAATAGAACTGCAGAATATGATGGAGAAAAAGAAGCCAAAGACAAGTCCAGAGATGTACATGTAACGGCAGAGCATAGTACAGAGTTTGAAGCCAACGCCGAAATCAAGGATGATAATCAACACCTTGGATACAATGAAGACCCAAATACTGAAGCGATCTCCGCAAAAGAAGACCAAAGAGCTAAGTTAGGGTCTAGAGATGAAAAAACTGCAGAATATCAAAGCCAAGACAGATCCAGGGATGCATATGAAACTGGGGAGTACAGAACAGAGTCACAAGCCAACACCGAGATCAAGGATGATGGTCAAACCAAGGGATACGATAGTGGAATGGGCCCAGAAGGCAGTTATAGATCCGAGAATATGCTGGGCAGAAGAGAAATAACACAAGTGGCAGCTGCACCAAAAAATGAGCAAATTCAAAATGAAATTGATTTGCCAAGTAGCACAGTAGAGCTGGATAATAAGGAAACAAGAAAAGTCAAAGAGGATTCCCTCAAAGAAGAAAGTCCAACAAATGAGTCCAGTGCAATGCAAACGAGTAAATTGGAAGGAAGGCCAAACATTGTTTCGGTGTTGGAGTATCAGAAGGACGACCCATCTACAAAGGATGCTTCTGCCAAGAATAGAGAAAATCCTGAAAACGAGGAACAAGCGATGAAGGAGGGAGAAGATTCAACACAAAGAAGTCAATCCTTTAGCAAGGACAATGAAGGACAGGGGCCCAAAAGAAAATCTCTGCTACCCAGGATCAGTGAGATGCAGGAGTCAATGCAAGAACAAAACACATCTCAGATCATGAAAGGCGATAGCAGGATCAGTGACAGCTCTATGGCTGATCAAGAGAAGCAAACCCTTGAGACTTTGGAGAACTCTAAATCACCCTCTGTGCCAGCGCCTGGGGATGAGGTGCAAAAAGATGAGCAGACAAATGTCCAAAAACCAGATCAACCTGCGGCGGTTGGGGTCAGTGAAGTCAACCTGAGTCAAGAAATGACACCAAATGTAATATCATCAAGTATTCAGGAGAATGTTGCTGCTAAAGAATTTGATCCCACAGCCAACAGCATTCTGGAAGGCAATTCAACCACATGCCCAAGTAAGATTAAGATTCACGACTTTTGACATGCCTTCAGCCCAGATTACCATTTTCTACTGTTATGGTACTCAAAATACTAACTAATGTGCAGCGATATGAGGCCTCTGATTCCCAGATCAAGAGACGTAACCGGTGAATCTTTTTGTCAAGTCACTGAAACTTTTCTGTATGAACCAATGTTTTCTTATGTCGTTCCACTATCGTTCCTGACAGCAACATGTCAGGTTAACGGTGCAGCGCTAGCAGCCGTTCCACTCTTGCATAACATCAGCATTGTCTCATATGGTATGGTCTCAGGTTGCTGCATGTTCTGATAGGCATACCTAGTAGGAATTGGATGTAGAGTAGGTATGCACGATATGGTATTGGAACAGTACGTCATGATATGCTTTCTGATGAAAATATTGTGAGTTCGTGTTTTGTTGTCTTGTGGTTTAGCAGGTTGGCCAGGGGCTCAGGAAAGTACGATATGTTCAGAGGCTGTGAAAGAAGACATGCAACACTCTGTCCGCCCAGGATGCGTCGTGCTTGTAAATGGGAGAAAAGACGACCGAGGATTCTATACAATGCGCGTTGCTCAGCCGAGTAAAGTATACGCATACAACCTCGGTGCAAAGGCATCAGGCAGATTCTCCACTTTAGCAAGCGAGGTGGTTGAAAGCATTTCTGATTCATTCAAGAAGTCTGGGGATGAACATTCAGTTTACTCGGCTTACACGCAGACGAGTGATTCGAGAGACACCAGAAACAGCATACTGTCAGCGGTGACGCAGGTTAACCACAAAAAGACGAAGGGCAGCATCGCTTCTCAGGACGCCTCAACAAACACTGAACAGCAACAAACACCTGGGAGGGAAAATTGGTTATTGCCATGGGAAAAATAATCTGTAACGACTCTCCTCCTTCAACAGAATAGCCATCAAAGAAAATAAAAGGTCTACCAAGGAACTTTTAAAGATTTATCAGATGTGAAAGTCTCGCCCAACCTATTCCAGGATGCCTTGTCTGAATGTTATGCCTCAATTCAAAGTTAATGACGACTCGTTCTTTTGCTTGAGTCCTCGTCTCGTGGATAATTTAGCGGCAATGGAAAGCAAAATGTGCTAATTTACTACGTAAAACCGTTGAGGACTCGGAACCCTTGGAATCACCTCGTTGCCACATCCCATTTCGGTTCATATGGGAAACTATGCAAAAACCGGGTCCTCTCCATTAAACGCAAGGTGGTGTTACGTCGAGGCTCAAGGGGTAAGAAACCCTAGTAATCTCTCCCCTCAAAAGGGAACTAATGGAGCAAAAAAGTGTGCTCACCGAGAAACCAAATATCGCCGAATTCATCCGGCGATATAAATGGACTGCTGGAATTGTATAAGTACAAGATGAACCTGAATTTCGTGTTAAGAAATAGAAGATATTGGTGCTGTGAAATATGTAAGGAATAACCAACCCAAAACAGAATCGTCGAAATTTCAAATTTGTAGGCCGTCACAAAGGCATTTCCAATGATTTCAAGCTATGACTATCCAGCACATTAAATATCTTATTCTCGGAGTGAAAACAGTTGACTGTCCACCCCCATAAATACACGAGAAAGATTTAGCGCATATTCAAGTTATGTTCGGCCGCTGTACTTTTCGATCGGATCGCCCTCAGTTGAGGGAGGGGGTGGCTAGCGTTCAATATTTCACAGAATTTATATTTCCCGCC
>CM033999.1:10705290-10722553 GCA_019603395.1 Cyrtorhinus lividipennis | reverse complement strand
ATCAGCGTCCAAATGTAGTCGAAAATGACACCCACACGCGTAGATTGCCAAAAATCTCGAAAATCTATATTTCAAAAAACACATTTTGACCCCTACTTCCCCCTCCTAAATTTGATCTGATCGGGCATGAATGTTTCAAAGACCAACTACGACTCAAATTACGGATTTTTAGAAAAAATTTCTACTATCCAAGTCGGTGTGGACGGCGAACGGTGATTTGACTTTTTTGATCAGACCTGAAACGCCAAAAATAGATTTCTTTTGGACCGAATCGGAGAAACTGACATTTGGCATGATTATTCAAGGAATAACCAACCAAAATTGGTGATTTGACTTGGATTGACTCCTATCTGGTTCATTATCACCTCAGTTTTCTCATGAACTGCCGAGTTTTCAGTTATGAACGGAAGATACATTCAACTAAAATCGGCATGTTTGTGTCGGATGTGGGTGTAGCTGTACGACTGGTGGGTGTTCGTTTCGTCTCATTCTCCCGCCCACCATTTATTTACATTTGTTTTATACCAGTCAGTAGAAGGCAACGGGGAGTCCGTATTGATTTGAACATTTCAGTAGGTGGTGGACTACTTTTTTTTTTTTTTTTTTTTTTTTTTTCCGAGAGAGAAAATTAAAAAAAAGGAAAATTTGTTGGAAATTCTCTATTTGCCAACTTTTTAGGTACCTGTGACGTAATAACGGGAGGTTGGTGGCGGACCAACAAGATCAAAGTCACAACTGGATCAACATTGAGTTCATTTTTCTAAACAGGAGATAACTGGCCCAAGTAATGTCACCATGTTCAAAATAGATCTTTGAACATGGTGTGAGAACGGGTTTTTATTGGTTATTCCTTGATCTAGATCAAAAAAGTTAAATGTCCGTCCACCATACGCGGTGCACGCTGACTTTGGTAGTAGAAAATTTTCTAAAAATCTGAAATTTGGGTCAGGAATCCGTTTTTGGCTCTAGTTGATCCTCGAAACTTTTCAGCCCGATCGGACCGAATTCGGTGGGGAAGGTTCGAACGTGTTCATGTACTTATCGACTTTTTATCAAAATTCATTGTTGGAATCCAATACATGGGTAGAACTATTATCAGGCAGATGTCCTTGTCAACAAGACCTGCAAGTAGGAGCTCAATCAGGGCATAATATGTGCTCTGACAGCCAGGCAGCCCCAAAGCTCATGTATGCCTTTACCTTTATCTTCAACCTGAGAATGTCTTCAATCCCTGAGAGCACTAAGCAGCAATGTGACACATCTCTGGGTACCAGGGATTCAGGGTGACGATGACGCAGACCGCAGGGTCGGCGTCAAACCCCATAGGTCCTGAATCCCAAATACGACATCCAGAACATGGGAAAAATCCCAGCGCTGGAATGCTGTTTGTCGTGTCCAGCACCAAAACGACACAGTCTCTACTCTACTATCCTACGGATCTCAACACCATGTACAAGGCACTCAGATACCACATACACAATATGGGCAATGCGGATCCTGCTGTCAGCTACCTATGCTCTCTTGGGGCCAATCATGTGCTCCTGAAATGCCCAGCCACATCAGCAGCAAGGAACCGGCTCCTGATAAGATTAGGTCCTATGATTAGGAGGTTATTATCCACTAAATCTTGAACGCTGAATCCAATGAATTGGGTCCCAGAACGATTGGCACCTACCGGAAGAGGTTATGGGTCAAAATGGGTATCTATATACCCATTTCTAATGTGTGTTTTCGAGATTTCTGGTACCTAAGCACCCTACGCGCCATTTTCCACTAAATTATGGACCCTGATTCGATTGGAATGGGTCCGGGAACCGCCACACCCACTGATTCCCCCATTTTCCCATGTTGATGAAATGAGTCTCCTTGCGCCTTGTCCATGGAATAACCACCCCTTGTGAAAGGATTTGCAGCGTTTTTATAAAGGTCGTCACATCATCATTTTATGATTAAGACGTTTATAAAAACATTTCTTATAGCTCACATTAGATTATTAACATGTTCAACCAAAATTAACATAAACTCAACAATGGTTTTATGAGGGTAAACTAACGTTATTCACGTACTTGCACACGGATTCTTGGAAAAAAATTCATTCGACTCATTTCACTGAAACCAGTCCATCGGGAAATCAGTTGATCCCTCTAATGCCGGGTATCCCCTCTTGCCAAGAAGCATTATTTAGTTGATTCGCCAAAAATATCACGTGGTGCATTTTGATACGCGCAGGCAGGTGTGAATTGTACAAATTAAGAGGGGGAAAAGCATAGGCCCATTCACAATTCAACCAACCCAACTTTTCTCCCTTGTAATTCTTGCTTTTACCACGGTGTGGTAAATTTTTCCATTTTGGTTGGTTATTCCTTGAGTAATCAACCTATGATTTCATGCAAATATTCAATTTCTCCTAATCGGCCCTAAATTTTATTCTGAACGTTTCTGGGTATCTAGATCAAAATTAGCAAATGTCCGTCCGCCGTCCACAATGATTTTTGCAGTAGAAATTTTTCTAAAAATCTTGAATTTGAGTCGGGCCGTTTCCGGCTTTAGTTGGTCCTCGAAACTCTTCAGCCCGATCGGACCAAATTTGGCCGGGATAGGGGTCAAAATGTGTTTTTGGAAAATGGATTTTCGATATTTTAAGCGATCTAGGCGTGTGGCGTGTCTTCTTCCACTAAATTTGGGACACTGAATCCAATGAAATGGGTCTGGGGACAGTTTGCGTCCTCTGGATGAGGTTATGGGTCAAAATGAGTGTACCCATTTCGAATGTGTGTTTTCGAGATTTCGGGTACCTAGGCGTGTGGGTATCATTTTCACTAAATTGGACCCGAATCGATTGGATGGGTCCAGGACCCGCCTCACCCACTGTCTCCCCCATTTTCCCCATGTTGAAGAAATGAGTCTCCATGCGCATGGTCCTAGGAATAACCATCCCATGTGAACGAAGTTGCAGCGTTTTTTTTTCCGCGTTTGCGTTCTTATTTCCGAATCACCGGTCGAACAACTAACTCATTTATTGCGTAGTCGATTGTTCAATTTACATGAGACCAACCCCCTGGTCTCTGGTCGATTGGTTCTTTCAGAGAAAATAAATTTCAATCGCTGTTTAATTAATCTCGGCAATTCATCTGATTCCTCCTGAAAGCTAAAACCTCACAACGAGGTTCCCCAACGGGGAAATCAATTAATTTCCTTTAAACTACGGAACGTGGGCCTATTACAGCTAACCAGCGCCGTTTTAATGCATTTGGCAATTTGGCTGAGTGTCTTTGGCGCCGAACCGACCACCCTTCCCATTTATGCTCGCACTTGTTACTATTTAGCGGCGAAATGTGTATCCCACATCTGGTAACAATCTCAAGTATTTGGGGCTTTACGGACGCTATTTTCCTTCAAATTCGATCTCTTTTGGTTTATTCATTTTGATTACTATAATACGCATGACATAATCACATTAAGCGCATATGCAGTAATATGCAAAAATCTATATATTTTGCTTGAGTGCAGAACATGAGCCTTTGTAGAGGGCTGAATGGTTTTGAGTAGGGAGGTTGGTTCCGCCTATCATCAGCTGACTGATAAGAGCCCACCTTCTGACGTCACGTCCACGGCCTCTATGACAGTGCTGCCAACATATCAGGAAGAATCAAGGTTCCAGTTTGCAAGGTGAACCCATGAGATAGGTAGGTAGGCATTTTCGCGGTATTTTTTAAAATTCGCCCCCCTGATAATGTTTTAATGATTAGAACAGCCAAAAATATTTGGGGGGGGGGGGACTATTTGCAATTGAGTTAACGTAAGAGGGTCGTGTTTGGGCTCTATGTAATGCCCTTGATCAGTCTACAGGTCAAGCAGGGAGGGGGCTCTTGTCACGTTAATCTGCCGAGTGTGGGGAATGCCGTGTGTGAAAACGTGAAGATTTCGAACGTACAATCCGTTATCTGAAATCCGCAATCTGCAATAACACGCTTATCCATCAATTCCATCCCACAAGGGCCATCAGTCGGTAGCTCGAAGCTTTAATCTCGTCAATTATCAAAATCTTCGAATCTCCCAGAAGGATTTTCATGCAAACGGCGACTTCGGAACGAAAACTACGCTCGTTTTTAGCACTGAGGAGTAAAATGTACGTGCCAAGCCTTCACAATGAAGCCAAGGAAAGCATCTCAATTCCTCGATTGATGAAGAGGGAGGGAATCTGAAAAACGCCGGAGGGGAAGTTTCCTGAGAGCGACGGGTCTTCAACATAAAGGCAAGATAAATTACAACTCCCAACATCAACGAAGCGACAACTGAGGATCAATTTCACCGAGAAACAATCTCATCTGTTTTACGCCGTGAAGTGAGGACACGGTTCAGCCAGCGAGAGGGAAGATACCTGTACAATGAGGAGCGTTGCCATCTCCCCTCTTAATATTCAAATCTCGGGATAGATTTCAAAACCGTGGGCTCACAGGTATGAATACCAAATAGGATAGAATGGCAACGTGATAAATAATGCAGGTCGTAAATTCAGAAATGCAGGTAGATAATGCATTTACCGGGAATAGTGGATTTTCTTGGACTCCGCTTATCATATTATGGGAACGCCCGACATAAATCGGTATTCATCAAACTGTTGGATGACAATCGCTGTTGATTCAGCAAAGGTTGGTTGTTTTCATGCAAAAGTGAATCACTCCTATTCGGCCCTAAAAATTTTCGGCGTTTTGGGTTCTAGATCAAAATAAGCAAATGTCCGTCCGCTGTCCACGCTGATTTTGGTATTAGAAAAATTTCTAAAAATCTGAAATTTGGGTCAGGGATCTGTTCCCGGCTCTAGTTGGTCCTCAAAATGTTTCAGCCCGATCGGACCAAATTTGGGCGGGGTAGGAGTCAAAATGTGTATTTTAAAATGGATTTTCGAGATTTCGCGATCTAGGTGTGGGGTATCATTTTCGACTAAATTTGGACCCTGAAGAATTTTCAGCGTTTTATGTTGGCTCTTGTCGTACGAAAAATCATAGACATTTATTGTTTTGGGCTTCGTTGACACCCCCTTCCACTCTGAATGTGTTTAATTGGTCCAAAAATCAGTTATTACAATAATGCACACAGAATACGCTAAACGAATTTAAGTTTTAAGGCTTCGGCTGTTTTGGGCTGAATTCGTGACTGAAGTATAGCTGAACTCTGCCGATTACATATCTCCTTCCTTGCAACTGTTCCTGCAACATTACGGAGCCCCTACTGAATAGCTAGTATTCACTGCGCATGTATTGGCTTTCCTTGAGTTTTGTTCTCCCGATAGTTGGACGTTCTTCTGGTCGAATGCCACTCATCCTCAGACCTGCCTTACTCAAAGTTATTGCATCTTCGAGCACGCACTGTGCATGTTCTGCGAGGCCAAGTGCCTTCATCAATGGCTATCTCCAATTTATGGGTTAACTCATAGAAATTGCCGAGCAAGTTGACATGCTAGTGTAAAATGGAACTTCAGATCTTATTGAGCAACATCGTACACTTGAACCCACTGACAAGCCAGGCAGGGAGATGCACGTGGTGGCATCCTAGCAAGGATGACCTTGATCCAGGGCTGGTGCGAGTTGGTGTAGTCACGAACCAAAACTTTGCTAGATCACAAACGTTGCGCGATTTTTATCCAAAACTACTCGTAGTGACGTTCACCCCTTTCAGCGTCATAATTTTTGTACAACATCAGTTTTGGAACACCTAGGCTCAATGCTTTAGAAATTCACCCCGAGTTACTACAATCTCGGGACCCCTATGCCATCCCCCTCCACCGCGAACTCGAAAACACTCTGAAGCTTTTCAGAAAGGAGCGGGAGTAATATTCTTGAATTACGTTTGTTCCTGGTTTGTTTCAGTTTCCCCACGCGTTTCGCGCTATTATGCTTCGCTTCCTCTTTGTCTTCCGAGCACAAAAGAGACGGCGTTCATTTTCGGAGCCCACGCCTCGTTTTGGGCTGCAACTCCCAGCGATGAGATGCGAGAGGGTGAAATCCCCTCAGCCGGAATACACGTGTTTGATTATTTTTACATTCATTTCTCTGTTGATTATTTGTTGAAGGGATGAGGGTGGGTCTTTTGATTGGGTTTTACTTCACGAGCATCCGCCAGGTAGCTGAAGAAACGTCAAGAAGGCACCTGATCCTAAAGACGCTGCCACTGAAATATCGACAAGTTTTTGGAAAATGAGATGATCACTACGCAATGTTTTTGTTTTTAAGATGAGGAAATCTTTTGAGGCCAGGTGTGATGTCTCAGTTTGGTCTGCCCGTGTGGCTTGTTGCTGGGCTCTTTCTTCCTCGTTCTTTCTTCTGAGGAGAGACTCTATATATTCTGCCATTCCTTTCCATGCTTGTTCGCTTGATAACATTCGTTGCACTAGCTCTTCCGGAGATGGTGAGTTCAGACCTAGTTCTGACCACAGCTGTTCTCGTTGTAAACGCCTTCGCTTACAGTCGAAGAATGTGTTTCGCCTGTCTTCCACGTCTGGGCAGTGCAAACAGTCTGGGCTCTGGCCAAGCCTCATCCGGTGTAGGTATTAATAGATAAGTCTGTGTCCTGTGAGGAATTGCATGAGGTAGTAGTATACCTCGCCGTGTTGCCTCTCCAGCCAGCCTCTCACTTCTGGTACTAGTCTCGCTGTCCATGGCCTCTCGATTCATTGTCCCAGATGGTCTGCCAGTCGAGTGTCCTTTCCTGTTCTTCCTTAATCACATGCCTTCCTTGGTTCCATTCTCCTATCATATATCCGTTTTCTTTCTGCAGCCTGTAAATGTATCGGGACGACCCCAGCTAGTACAAGAACAGCTGGCTCCGATACTGTTCTATATGAACTAACTGCCGTTGTCTCTGCCAGCATGAGCGAATTGGTCACTGTCATGAGTAGCTTTTTCTTGCATCGTCGTGGGCCCTTACGTTCATCAGCCTGGTGAGTGCTGCTGTCATGCGCGATGCTTTGTCTACGGCTGCCCTAACATCACTACGCAATGTGATTTCTTATAAACGTAATGGTAGTCTCCAACATTATCATACATGTGTGAAGAAGTCGTATGACGTGAATAGTCCCAATTCATTCACCATCCTCTGCAGCGACATCCTCCAGTCGTAGGTTTCAGGAATAATTCTGAAACTGAGCTGGTTAGATGTTTCCACCCTCCTTTCTGATATGATGATATCGCACCCGTCGTGGAATACTGTCACATCTCAAAAATTCATTTTTCTGTTTGTGCGGCAGCGTCTAATTTGCTCGTAGAATAGAGCACCAAGCGCAGTCCAGTAGTTGGCCGCCGGACAGCGTTTTACGTTTCAAGTTGAGGGGATTCGCCTGCTGCATTTGCTGCATACTGTTACATCTTTCACTCCAGTAATAACCTTGAACCCTCTGGTCCTTTCGCGATGTGACAGTATTCCACGACGGGTGCGATATGGTGTAGGATTTTACTATATCAACGCAACATACCAAGCTGTTCGACCATAGAGCAATTTACCCTTGCTGCAGCAGTCCCTCGTCACAATCGCAATCGATTCAAATAAAACCACGTTGTTAGCACGAGACTTTCGTTCTAATTGCGGTGAGCGATGGAAAGCAAAACCGAATATGAATAGGAGGGTCGTGGAAAGAGAAGCACGTCCTCGTGGACACATAAATGTCATGTCCTATACGTAAACGTCAGCTCAGGCTGAATAAGGGAGAGGATCCCTATGTGGTCTTCTGATCGTGGGCAGTGGCTCTGGGGAAATACAATCTCCGCTGAAAGAGAACGTACCGGACAGGAGGAACGAAAATGTAACGTTGGGCAGATGAATGGCCGCAACAAGAATAGCCTTTAATATGAAATAATAATGAGCTCGTTAGCAGCCAGCACTTCATTTATAGAAGCTCCAAGAACAATCGTTGGGTCGATTCATTATCTCGGTTTCGGAGGGTTTCGAAGACCAATGCTGGTGAATCAACCTGCAGCTCGAGGCAATAGCGTGGAAGCCACCCACGGTATATCCTGATTAATGAGTGTTATGAATTAATTTATTTCCTCCTAACGAAAGCCTAGGTATCTCGTTTAAATGCATTTCCCTCAATCCCATTACGGGGGCGCAACTCTTGCACCGACGGCACTCATAAATGTTGTACGATTCATTTAAATTTATGTTTATCCTGTAAGGGGAGATGCACTAATTGTTTTTTCGGTCGCGCCATCTGCGTCATTTCCAAGGGAAATACGACGAAGGTTAATTCATCGCAGGGCGTTCGATGTATAGTGAGGGTGGAAATTGTTTGGATCGAAGGCTTGGTAACACGTGTGTAAGCAGAATTATTACATTCAGATCTTGTGTAAGTGGCGTCTCTCGTGAAGATTGCAATGGATCCATACATGGACCAACCCTCTGGAACATATATTACGACAGAATCTTCAGCCTGCCAATGCCAACAGACACCTTTCTGGTGGAGTATGCTGATGATGTAGCTGAAGTCATTCTGGCAAAGACAACTGAGAAGCGCACAACAAACTAAAGGAAGCCATGACGACAGTAACAGACTGGATGGTCGCAGACTGGCCCTTGCAGTGGAGAAGACAGGTGGTGGTTTTCACTCGCAGGAGGATCCAGACGCTGTTGCCGATGAAACTGACGGAGGACACAGTGGCCCACACCAGACAGTCAGCTAGGTACCTGGGATTGATCCTAGACACAAAAATCACCTTCTGGGAACACATTAGGACATTCGCAGACAAGGCATCGCGCATGACAGCAGCACTCAGCAGGCAAATGGCTCTCTTGCTGACCATGTAAGAGAAAGCTTCTCATGTCAGTGACCAATTCGGTCATGCTGTAAGGAGCAGAGACATGGGCAGACGCAGTATCTGTCGCACACTATAGGAAGTGACTAATGGCGGTACAACGGCGAGTCAGCTGTCTTTGTACTGGCTAGGGTCATCCCGATACATTTACTGGCTGCAGAAAGAAAACGGATTTATGAAAGAAGAATGGAACCAAGGGAGGTAAAAGTGATCTAGGAAGAAAGGGGAAGGACTATAAACGACTGGCAGACCATCTGGCATAATGAATCGAGAGGTCGATGGACAGCCAGACTCTTACCAGAAGTGAGCAGCTGGCTGGAGAGGCCACACGCCGAGGTAAGCTACTACCTCACGCAATTCCTCACAGGACACGGACTTTTCTATCAATACCTAAACCGGATGGGGCTCCCACAGAGTGTTTGCACTGCCCAGACACAGAGGACAGCGTGAAGCATACCTTCTTCGACTGTGAGCGTTGGCGTTTACAACAAGAACAGCTGTGGTCATAACTAGGTCTGAACTCACCATCTCTGGAAGAGCCAGTGCAACGAATGTTATCAAGCGAACAAGCATGGAAAAGGACGGCAGAATATAAGGTCTCTCCTCAGAAGAAAGAACGAGGAAGAAGGAGCCCGGCAACAAGCCACACGGGCGGACAACTAAGACTGGCCACAGGTCCAACCCAAAGACATGTGATAAATAGTACCAGGTTGGGCCGTTGGGAGGGTGAGGTTTTAGTGGATTGGACTTCCACATAACTGGAGGTGGCCGCCCCAAGTATCTAACCACAAAGCATCACACCTGGCCTTTTTTGGCCTTTTGAGATTTTTTGCAATTTAGGCGTGTGGGGTATCATTTTCCACTAAATTAAGGACGTTGAATCCGATGAAAAGGGTCCCAGACCGATTGGCACCCACTGGAAGAAGTTATGGGTCAAATTGGGTGCGTATTAACCATTTTGAGGCGTGTGGAGTATCATTTCATTGGAATGTCCAGGACACTTCACGCTCACTGTTTCCCCTATACTCAAAAATACTCGACAAAAAGCTGCTCATAACTATTTTGCTTAACAGTTTACAAAACATGATTTCCTTTTTCAGGATTTATTTGTGAAAAAATTAAAAAATGTAATCCTCCTCCAATGGTACCGAGAAGAAACCGATGATTTGGCGCTTTCGTGCAACGTTTGTACTCTTGAGATATACAAGTTTGGATAATTCAACTTCTAATCGAATTAATTCGATATTTATGTAACCCGCCGTTTCACCTAACGGGCTAGGGATCCAGAAATAGACCTAGGCGAATAAATTAGTGGGAGACTAAAGACTTTCACTTACCGTCCGGAATGTCGGAGATGGTCGGTCATAGACGCCAAGTGCACCTGAATTTACCAAGCTCTGAGGAATGGGGTTTCGTGATTGAAAGACAAGGGTTCAATATTGGCTTATAATAACGCAATTGTCAGAAATATGAAATATGGAATGTCTCGGCCGAGAAGGATACTGACTATTACTTAATCTAATTAGTGAGTAGGTAGAAGTGAAGGGCTGAAGGCCAAATGAATTTACGAAGTAGCTGAAGGCTCAGGAGTGTTTGATTTGGAATAACGGAAAAATACAAGTGATTTACTAATGTCCTCCCCTAATTCCTTTGCTTTTCCTACGACAGACAAAATCCTAAATACTACGGTTACACTGTACAATTCTCTGATCAGCTTTCTGGTGACTACACGTCAGGGCTTGGGCCAGATTTAAAGAGTCGACTTTCGCGTTGCTAGGGTACGAGACAGAGTTATTTCGCCACTTACGTGCACCAACTCCTTCGGATGGAGACAACAGGGTGATGTGCTCTTCGCTGCTCGGCTTCGGTCAGGGGAACGCCGTCCAGGCCGGAGGAGGCGAGGCTCTTTCCGACGGAGGTCCGACGACTGGCGGTGCGTGGAAAACCTGGACTATTGGCCGTCGAATCGGGCGCGAACGGATCAACACTCGGGTCCGACGGGGGATTTTCAGTTCGTATAAGGGTCCACTGTTACGGGATAGGAATTGGCTGATCTCCCAATTCCCGAGTTCTCACCCTGAAGGAACCACGATACACTCGTTCCTTCAGGTCACTTTCACAACACCGGGTCACAAGGGGTTGACTTGCTACGCGTCGGTTGTTCCGCTTCGATGTTCCGGTTCACTGCGCGTCGATGTCCCGGTTCACTTCGCTTCGATGTCCCGGTTCACTTCGCTTCGATGTCCCGGTTCACTTCACTTCGTTCCGCCTCGTCGGCGAACGGGGATTCCAACTTTCCTTCTCTTGAGTTCGGATACGACTGCCTGATGTTCCTTCTCCCAGTCCGCTCGTCAAGTCGCCTTCCCCTACTACTCCTCCCTGGGTGTCTTGCGCCGCCCATCGCCTAACCAATCCAATGAGGACACGCCTTCCGCCCAGCTGGGGTTAGGCGCTTGGAGGGGAGAGGGGTCGTTCCGTCCCCCGCCGCCGAAGTTTCTTGACGGGGCGCTTGGAATCTGCCGCCCCGTTACACCCCTCCGATCTTTGGAGGCCGAGGTCTACCTCGGCAATTTTCCTTCCGGTGGGGGTGACTGGTGCGATGGGCATTGCGTCAGGTCGTTTTCCGGCTGTCGAGAGCATGATGGCGCTGATGTTCCAAGGTGGTGCGATGGGCGAGATGTGTCTTCCGCTGGTCTTATCTTCTACTTCCCTACTATGCTGTGAAACATACAAACCGGCCCTTTCTTTAGTCTACTCTCACACTCCAACTCACACATTTCACACCCTAGATTTTGCTGCCATTACGAAGGAAAAGGAAAACAAAAAGGGGGGGGGGGGGACCAAGGGAGTCCTGTCCCAATTCATGAGGTACGGTCATTAGTAAAACAAGGTAAGTACTTATGTTGTGCATTTTATTTCCAGATCGGGGTTGTTCTACAGGTAAGACATTCCCTATTCTATTTCACAAAATACGAGTATACCACAAAACTTGAAAATTATTTTTTTTTTTTTTTTTTTTTTTTTTTTTTTTTTTTTTTTTTTTTTTTTTTTTTTTTTTTTTTTTTTTTCAATCGCTTCATCCCGTTCTAGGTGTTGACATCTTCCCCGCGTGGAGCTGCGCGTAGTCGATCGTTTTGCGCCTTGGTCTTAGCCCGTATGGACTGGACGCCGTCCTAATCGGAATCGGGATTCGGCTGGAGGATCTTCCAGGGCCCTGGGCCCCAGGTTCAGGATTTTCTTCGGTCCGTACTGGTTCCGGCCATTCCAGAGGGTCCAACAACCACGTCCCTCCACTATCTTCGCTAGGTGGAGGGGCAGGGCTCTCGGGTGGGCGCGACTCCTCCGCTACGTCGGGGGTGACGGCGTCGTCTGGCACGCTGTTGATAAACGCTGGCTTGAGCCTGCTGAGGTGGTAACGCGTGGTCTTCCCAGGACATCCTGGACCTCGTAATTGACATCGGTCAATTTGCGGGTCACACGGAGCGGTCCTTTCCAGGGGCTCCAGAACTTCTTCACTGTGCCTGGTGGGGCGACGAGCTGCTGGGCATACACTTGTTGGCCTATCTGGAACTCCCGAGAGTGGCGTCGCTTGTTGATTGCCTGCTCACGGGTGTGCCAAGCGCGCCTCAACTGTCGCTCGGCTTCCAAACGGACCCGCACCATTTCCTGGTGTTGATCCTTCAAGGGCGATGTTGCTTCCCGTTTCATGCTGATTTCGGTTAGGTGCGGCATTCTCAGCTCTCGTCCGAAAACCAGGTGATTTGGCGAATAGCCCGTACTACAGTGGGGAAGGCTGCGGTAGGCAGCTAGTGCCAAAGGCAAGGCGGCTTCCCAGTCCCGGGTTTTTCGTCTCAGTTTCGCCACCAGGTTTGCCAGGGTGCGATGGAATCGCTCACATACTCCGTTGGCCTGTGGGTGGTAAGCGGAGGTGTGGACGTGGCGTATCTCCCAGGTATCGCAGAGCTCCTTGACGACCCCAGAAACGAAGGCGGCGCCTCGGTCAGAGACGAGCCTCTCAGGTGCACCATGGGTTGGTAAGTACTTTGTGGTCAATACGCGAGCGGTTGTTACTGCTGTGCAATCCGTGGTGACATAAGCCTCTGCGTACTTGGAGAACTGATCGATTACCGTCAGGATGTATTTGGTACCCCCTCGACCAGGTAGAGGCCCAACAAAGTCAATACCGACAATTTGACCAATTCGGGTCGGTATATCGGGTTTCTGGATTGGTGGTGTCAAATTTGGGGGAGTGTTCCTCTCCTGGCACTCCTGGCATTTCTGGACGAACTCTCGGATGTCACGTACCATCTTCTTCCAGTACCCGTACCGCCTTGCGACACGGGTAGTTGTTTCTATGCCAGGGTGCCCGGCCCACTGATGTTGATGACAATTGGTCAGGAACCAGCGCCGCATGGTGGATGGGATCAGTGGCACCGTGATCCGCTGGCCATCCACATCGACCTCCTTCCTCCAGACTCCTTCCTCCTCCTTTAGTTGATACTTCTCTGGATCAGCCGTCAGGGTGGAGATCCAGGGGTCCAAGGATTGGGCTGCCATCAGAAGTTCCTTCGGCATGCTTAGTATGATGGCGCCAACGGGAACACGACTCAGGCCGTCGACATGAGCCATCTGCGATCCGGGGCGGTACTGCGCCTCATACTCGTACTCCGTCAGCCGGAGGATCCATCGTCCAATGCGCGAAGTTGGATCGCGTAGATTCATGGCTGCCGTGAGTGCTGCGTGGTCGGTCCTCAGGACGAACTTCTTCCCGAGCAGGAATTGCTGGAAATGCGTCACGCCCCAGACTACAGCAAGGAGCTCACGCTCGGTGGTGGAGTAACGTGTCTCAGCATCGTTGAGGGCGCGACTCGCGTAAGCGACCGGTCGCTCCTGCCCCTGATGTTCCTGGGCTAGTACTGCTCCCATAGCGGTTCCTGAGGCGTCCGTGGACAGGATGAATGGCTTGTCAAAGTCCGGATAGGCGAGCACGGGTTGGGTCATGAGCGCTTGCTTGAGTTGGTCAAACGCGCTCTGCTGCTCTTCACCCCAGCTGTACTCCCGGTTTTTCCTCAAGAGTTTGGTGAGAGGGGCGCTCATTTCCGAGTAGCGCTCGATGAAACGGCGGTAAAAACCGGCCAGTCCCAAGAAGGATCGGAGCTCGCGAACGCTCGTCGGCGGAGGGTATTCTCCTATGGCTTTGACCTTTTCCGACTCCATCTCGATTCCTTCTGACGTGATAACATGGCCCAGGAAGTTGACGCGAGACCTCAGGAACGAGCACTTCTTGAGATTAAGGCGGAATCCAGTCTCTTCAAATCTCTCCAGAACGGCTCGCAAGATGTTAACATGTGACTGCAGATCCTCAGTGAAGATGATGACATCGTCGAGGTATATGAGACAACCGTCACCCAGCAGTCCGTCGAGTACGTCATTCATGGCGGCTTGGAAGGTTGCCGGGGCATTTTTAAGCCCGAAGGGCATGCGCACATACTCGAAGTGACGATTGAGTGCCGTGAACGCGGTCTTTTCCCTTGATTCGGGACTGACGGGTATCTGGTGATATCCCATAGTCAGGTCCAGGGTTGTGAAGATCTTGCTACGCCCCATCATGGCCAGGGTTTCCTGCAAACGAGGGATAGGGTACTTGTTACCCTTGGTTTTGGCATTTATTTCCCGATAGTCAATGCAGAATCGGTACTGCTGTGGCTCACCGGGAGGGGTCTTCTTCTTGGCGATGACTACTGGAGCGTTCCAGGGGCTTTTGGATGGCACAATAACACCGTCGGCCAGCAAGGAGTAGACTTGGTCTTCCACGAAGCCTCTCAGAGCATGCGCCACTGGATAGGGCTTTCTGGCCGTGGGGCTCGCGCTTCCGGTGTCAATTTCGTGAGCCACCTGCAGGGAACAACCCTCCTTCCCGGGCTTCTCGAAGAGATGCAGCTTCTGCGTCAGGCAGTCCTTGACCAATTGGTAGTCGGGTCCCGCCAGATGAGTCAGATGCTGATGCACTTGGCACTCCAATTCAGAGGTTGAAGGAGGATTGTCCCAGATCTCGGTTGGGAATTCTGCTACCTCGGACATCGGAGGGTGTACCACCGGCTGCTTTCTGGGTGGTGCTGTCTCGGTGGTCAATTGGCCTTGGTGGTTGTCGTCGACGCTAGGTTCGGGGGCCTCGGCAGATGTTGGAGCGGCTGTGGACCCGCCCTGGCGATTGTTGTCGGTGTCGGGTTTCGTGGCTCGGGCGGTTTCCTGGGCTTTTTGCGCCCTCCTGTCGTCCTTTAGTTGACGGATGTGCCTGAGGAGGTCCGGGTCAGGGGCGACCACGCCAATGGAGATCATCCTCCCCGTGGCGGGTTCTTTCATCTCCACTACGCCGATATCCGGGCGTATGCCAAGGGGTAATTTCCTCAGGAGGTCCAGTCCGATCAGATCCAAGCCGGAGTCAGGTCGTTGGAAGACACAGAACGCGTGCGTAATCGTAACCGGACCGATGGTGATACGTACATCCTGGATCCCCAGCACGGGCAGTGGTTGTCCGTCGGCACCCCATAGCTCCATCGCTGTTGGGCGGATGTCAATGCCAGGCACAGGTCTTGATAGGACCGACACTGCAGCACCAGTATCCACGACCATTCGCCGGGACTCCTTCCCCAAGCCGGCGGTGATCAGTATCATGGGCATCATGACACCATTCACAGCGGTCTGGTAGGACACCAGCTCGTCTCCGCGGACTTCGACGATTGGTTCGTCCTCGTTATTTGTTGTGAGATTGGCTTGGGTTTCCTGGGTCGTGCTGATGTTTCTGACCTGGTGCATTCGCGGATTTGAGATGGGCAGGGTCTTCTTCTTCTTCAGGCAATCAGCCTCCAGATGGTCACGGGATCCACAGAAATTGCAGAACAAGGCCGCGTAGAGTCCGTGGGGGCAACTCACTGGAAAGTGGGAAAGATCACCACAGTACATACAGGGCAGCACTGGGACGGTCGGTGGTAACTTCGTCGGCACCGGTATCAACTGGTGATCGCCGAACGTGGCCGGTTTGTTTGGGTAACGAAGCGGGCTTCTGGGTTTTTGCAGGCAGTTTGCTGCAAAATGCCCTGGTTCTCCGCAAGAGTAGCATTTCTTGGGCTCCGAAGGTCTTGATCCGCTGACAGCGGTTATGTCCCATCGAGCATCGTAGTCCTGCTTCGCTCTCATTACGTCCTCCCATCCCTCAGCCCGCTCCACTGCATCCTCCAAGGTGTCCGGAGGGTTACCCTGCAAGTAGAGATGGAGTTCTTTCGGTTGCCCGCGGACAAAAGCGCTGAGTGCCTTTCGTCTTGTCCATTCCCGACGTTGGGCATCGTTCAGGTTGGGTTCAGTTCGGACAGCCGATCGTGCCGTGGCCAGAAGTCGTTCTGCGAACCGTCGGATGGACTCGTCGGGGTCTCTCTGGGCTGTCCAGAGTCGTATGGTCGCCTTCTCGGGACTTTCCTCGCCATACCATGCCAGTATGGCCTTCTTCACGGTCGTGTATGGGGTTTCGCCAAGACCATCCTGGAGGAATCGCTTGGCTCCACCTTTTAGGCGGGTACGAAGGAATCGCAGTCTCTTGTGTTCGTCAAGCTCTTGGGTTGCTTGCTCCACTTCCTGGAAGAACACGGATGCCGTGATAGCATCCGGCTCATCAGGGTTCCATGTGTCGACTTCCATGAACAACGACCGCGGAATGCCGGAGGCCGCAGGCTCACGGAAGAAGGCGCCCAGTTTGTTCATTGCTTCCGTCACGGCGTTCATCATGGCTTCGCCCTCGACTGATGGGCTGCTGTTTCGTTGCATGGTCGCGAACTCACTTGTTGAACAAAAGAACTAAATAAAAAAGAATTACAGAACCGATAGATCACTTTCTTGCGCACCAAGGACCGATAATTTCCCCACGAATCGAGAAAGGACTTCCCAGTTGGTAAGAGCTATGACGGGTCTGGAATCGGGATGTCAATTGGAGCTGAAGGCTCGTCGGAACAGTCCCGGAACAGAGGGCCTCGGGACAAGTGTCGGAACAGTCCCGGAACAGAGGGCCTCGGGACAAGTCTCGGAACAGTCCCGGAACAGACCCGGAACAGACCCGGAACAGGGGGCCTCGGGACAAGTGTCGGAACAGTCCCGGAACAGAGGGCCTCGGGACAAGTCTCGGAACAGTCCCGGAACAGACCCGGAACAGACCCGGAACAGAGGGCCTCGGGACAAGTCTCGGAACAGTCCCGGAACAGACCCGGAACAGTCTCGGAACAGAGGCCTCGGAACAAGCCTCGGAACAGTCCCGGAACAGAGGCCTCGGAACAAGCCTCGGAACAGTCCCGGAACAGACCCGGGACAGTCTCGGAACAGAGGGCCTCGGAACAGTCCCGGAACAGACCCGGGACAGTCTCGGAACAGAGGGCCTCGGAACAAGCCCCGGGACAGTCTCGGAACAGGGA
>CM033999.1:10348568-10705205 GCA_019603395.1 Cyrtorhinus lividipennis | reverse complement strand
GGCTGGCCGTCCACTGGACGCGAATTCAGGCGAAGAGAATCAAACATGTTTGATTCCATGGCGCTTGCAGTGGACGGGGTCCTATACGAATAATAATGTTTGTTAAGAGGCGAACTCTTTGTTTGAAATCGCGTACTTCGCCTCTTCGCGCGAATTCGCGTCCAGCGGACGGCCAGCCTTACTTTACATACTTACTTATTCTGCTCCATCAGCGCTCAGGGGTGGAAAGACCTCACAGAAACCTAAAACAAACATAATTTGCTTAATCTGCAGCACATACCTACCGGTTTACAAAAATATAATTTCCTCGCGAAAGGGATGTTTTAATATTTTAGAAAATTTACTTCCTGTCAGTGATTTCCGATAATTTTGGCCATTAATATAGGAGGAAAAAATATCCAATTTTCATAACGGGTCCACGAGAGTCAGGACACCATTGAAGCAGGGCAAGGAGAGGGACCATTTCTATGGCGTCAAGCATCTTGTGCACCATCTCAAGACAGCGCAAATTAGAACAGTTGTTTTAGGATAATAATCTTATAATTTGGATAAATATAACGATAAAAAATACGTTTGCGCTCAAACAGGTTTTTTTTTTTTTTCAAAACTGGTGAGGAGATTTCATTTCTGTCTGTGTCCTCCTGTAACCCCCCTCCCCCTCCAGCTTAAGGGCTTGAAGAAGTTGGCTGCCAACTTTTCGTCAGCAACCCTCAGGTCAGCTTGAGGTTTAGCTAAGCCCTTCCATCTCTCCAAATTAAAACGCTTTAAAACATTATTTGCTGGATTTCTGGATGTTTTTGTCATAAATTTGTGGTTCCTTAGTGATATACTCGTAAATTTGAGGTTTTTATTAGTATTAGACTTGATGAGACTGATTTTAATAGGTACTCTCAGACGTAAATAATGAATCTCAAGACGTCAAAATGATTCAAGTGTGATGTCTTTTACTAACACGCAACACAAATTTTTATTAAAAACAAATTAACACTTATAGTTTACCGATAAACATCATTCACTTTGCCGAATAAGAGTATACACTGCTGGACCGTACCGAACCAACCAATGACTGAGCTGCGCTTCCTATCTCGTATTCGCTGGGCAGAACATCTTGAAATTTCAACGCTAACTCAACAGAATCGATCAAAGTCGACAGCCAAAGTTCTTTTTCAAGCATGTGTTTCCTCAAAATAGGATTGCTGAGCCCCGTGACGAAAGCCAAAACCAACGCGTCTTCTTCGAACGCGCCAAAATCGCAGTCGAACAATTGGTCTCTTAACGAGTTGGCAAATTGATAAAAATTTGTTTCACCTTGCTTTGTTGAGAAAAATTTAATTCTAGCTTTAATCCGGTCGCGTCGCTCCAATTTGTTGTAATAGTCGAGTAATTTGTTTAAAATAACGGCGGAGTCTTTTTCCATTGGTTCTACAAGTCTGTCGAAGAGTTTCGGAATGATGGCCATCGTATGCGATGGAAGAGCTTTGAAGAGAAGTTCTTTTTTGGTTTCCTCGTCTTCAATCTCTCTCGACTCAAGGAGCCTGTCGAATTTGGCCTTCCATTGATAGAAATGAATGACCGATGGATCAAACATGATAAGTTGGTCTTCGTCAGGTTTTTGATACTTCTTGCCGATTTTGTACAGTTTTTTCCTTTCTTTAGTTATGAATGGGTCCTCGGGGGCTTCGGTCGGCACTGAAGTGGCTCTGGAACTTCCATACGTGGACGCGACGGAAAACACGGAACCTTCTCTCGAAAAACTGTACACCGACATCACGACAGAAAAAAAATGATCACTCTATCGTGGGTATCGAGATTGTCTATCTCGTTTAATTTTACGTTGAGACGTTGCCTTCTAACTGATCAAAATTACGTCTATGTTCATTTATCAAGGCGAGACAGTAGAGAGGGGTTGAATACCGAGCTATATTGAGCACGAAATAACAAACTCATTGCCAATGTTGAGATCTCTTTCCTTTATTAGAGGATGAATGTCAAATAAAAACGGGCGTCGCATATTGGTTCCCAGGAAAGCTATATTGGAAAAAATCGGACAAAACTGAATGACGTCTCAAAAGCAACTCTATTATCAGGTAAAAAGTCGCCATTTAAGTTTAAGACCTTGGCACAATTCCCATAATAGGTATCCTTGGAACCGTAGCTATCTGCCGTTGAACAATTCATTATTCAGTAAGTGAACGACATACCAAAACGTGACGAATCCATAAAACCGGTGAAATACAAGTGAATAGAAGAATAAACCTTTCAACCTACGAACAACCGATGAAAATAAAATTTCATAACATCTACTGTTACCTATATACTCAATTAAATGGTTAACAAATCTATAAAAGTGACTTTCAGAGATCACAGCCTATATAAAAATGTAAATACATACCTAATCGAAGTATCTTTACTAAAATTACGTAAAGACTAGATATTACGACTATCATTTTAGTTTTACGTTTTTAATGCAATGGTTTAGTAGTAGAAAGGAATTGACAATCGCTAATCTGTTGGGAATGTACAGATCAATTGGATCAATGGTAAAAATCGATGTTGTACGATCCCGTGAATCTAAAATACGGTTCTTCGCTTATCAAAACCAGACTGTTCACAGCTAAGCAACCTGCGCACCTATGCAAAAATTTACCGAGTAGAAAGAAGAAAATAACTTACAGTTCGAAAGCGAGAGAGAAATTATAATGCATTGAGATTAAGCTTCAGCATTAAAATCGTTCTTAAGGAAGGCGAGAAAGTAAAAGGCAATGACAAGGGAACAAGGACACTTCTACTGTCATCACCAGGTGAAAACGGTATTTTGAAAACATACAAATTAAAAATGTCAATGTTCTCGAGGGAAGAGAAATTGCTCAACACACAAATTGATTGAAAGAAGGGCATAAGAGCCCAAGTTGAGAATAAAATGTACGCGAGAGTGACCACGGAAATAACTGAATCAAGGCATACCTCAACCACGGCTATTTCTCAAAGAACAACAAAATTATCTTTTAGAAGTAGCCTGTGAAAACTATGACGAAGTGTAGATTAAAATTTTTCTGGGTCAAGTCACGTATTTTTGTGCTCAACACAATAAAACAAAGCGTAATTGAACGCTAAAAATGAGAGAAGTTTGAAGCCCTCAGCTTTGTACGATCGTCACGCGTTAATAAGTAATGAATCTTAGAATCTTGAAGCCTTTACTTCACTTGTAAGATTATATTTTTATTCCGATTCAAGTGACTAAAACATCAGTTTATCACAATATATCGTCATACTTAACCCTAAGTTATTTAAACACCAATTTATTGTTTCGTCTAGGACTAAACATTACGATTGAAAATGAAAGGCAGAATCGAGGACACAGTCACATGGAAGATTCAAGTTTTTTAACAATTTGTTTCTTTTTTTCAAAATTTAAAATGTCGACGACGTCGTATTAATTTTATGTATTGGAAATATTTCAATTAGCGTCGCCATGAAATTTTAAATATGGACCATTAAAAGTAGTTCAGTTTGTGAACTATATGTGTTCAGGAGGCTCCAAAACGCAAAAGGAGGATTCTTTCATATTTCATCATTTCATATTCATGAGAGGAATTTTCAACTGATTTAGAGTAAAGTTACTTTTTTTTTAATTGGATCAAAAACTCATACTTTTTGCTAGTGACACTTCTAAAATTTATTTTTTTGTGAGGTTCTCAAAATTCCATATTACTTAGGTAGGTATATTATTTTGTATGTAAATTTACCACAAATCACACATGTTTCTGCAGTATCAGCGTTAATTTTTTTAAATTTTCATAATATGAAATCTGTAAAAAAAAACATCCACAAACAGATGTAAATTTGGAAAAATCTTGCAATGAATATTGGAAAAATGAAAGAAAAAATTCAAAGACCTCGCACTCCGCGCGAGAGACAAAGTATAGTCGACAGACAATTTCTAACTTTCAGAAATTTCATGTATAAGAATGCAACATTTCAACATTATGCATACTATTGTAAGGAAACTTCGGAATCTTTTTCTTAAATCGATGAATTTTCACTCTTTCAGCTACAGTTTTTATAAGCACTTTTTCTTGAGGTTTCTTTTTGCGAGCACGATATAATCGCGACCGCTCTGCACTCGTTAACACCATTTTGTTTTCGATTCGATATATGAATTCACAACAACAGCGACAATGACAATGCTATTTTGTTATTGAGAAGTAATATTGCTTTGGCGTATGCGCAGTTTCGGCCGTGACGATTTTTTGTTACATTTTACTCTTTTTGCCTCGCTTATCGTTGTCTGTCGACTACAAAATGAAAGAAAAACCTGTTTTGGAAAATTATACAGACATTGGGATACGCGGACCAACTGTCTATAAAAGTCGGTAAGATCTGTAGAAAATTGGAATACCTCAGTAAAACACAAAGTATAAGTACATTCAACAACTCTGATTCTGATTTTGATTGCTGATTCAAATGAAATCCATTTGTAAAAATGTGATATTGTCTTCATCAATGAATGACTTCAATGAATTTGTTTCCATTCATATTTTTAAATATGAATGAAGTGTTCGAGAATCTGAAAAGTACACTGCCTAAGTATAAATAAAGTGAAGTTTCTGTCCCAATATTAATAAACGAAAGAAAAGTGGGTCCTTTCTCTCAAGTGACATTTTGTTGTTACAATGAGAAAACTAAAAAAAAAAAAAAAAAAAAAATCTCTCTCCTACCAACCTACTAAATGCGAACTAATTTTTGGCAGATTTGGAACTTCTTAGAAGTAATGAAATTACTTTTTAATCCCTATATTATGGTTTTTACTTATTAAGCCGAATGCAATTTTTTTCATCAATCTTAACGCGCGCCCTTGGCCTGTTTAGGGTGTTGACGTTTTAGCTCGTTAAATAATGGTCTCAAAAAATTTACATGAGTAAATGCATCGATTCAGCCCCTCGATTACTGCCTGAGGAAGAGTTCAATGGTGAGTGTAATGAATTATTCAGCGATGTGAAGGTACCAAAGTGAATGAAGATATGAATGAAAGGCTAGAATCGAATTATTTTTCGAGAGCGACGGGCGTAAAAGTAAAATTTTTTTTCAAAGTCGTCGATTTCAAAGTCATGTAGGTACTCAATTAGCGATGATATTTTTCTTGATTTGCCGTCTGGCAAATGATTTGAAAATCATTTTACTCGAATCGAGTGATGGGTAATTTACACATAAGAGCGTAGGCTCCGTTTGATCAGAAAAGACTCAGCTGGTGGATAAAACCAACTGCAACTCAGTTAAAGAATATCTGAGTAGTGTACCAATCAAGATTATCAATGATCGAGATTGTCCATTTTGAAGGATCAACACCATTATGGTAACGACATACAAGTTAAATAGGTAAGTTAGGTACACTATACAGATTTGTGCTACATTTGGGCAATGGTTATCCCATTTCGACTATAAGTTTAAATTTTACAAAATTAATCGAATCAGTATCACTTTCAATTGCCGAGACAACTAGAATTATACGTTTTCTACTCCTTGCTCGAAGAAACATTTTTACTACAAGTAATATAGTTCCAAAAAAATATTGAACACGTATATTTGTTCTCATAATCATTATACGTTCTACTACTAGTTCCAAGGTCTAAAATACGAATGGAGAACACACTCATCGAGTGACAAGTTAGGTAACTGGAAGATATAGTTTTGGAGTATTGCTGAATAAGAAAATGTTTCTCATTTTATTACACGTGGATGGATTAGTTACGTCTATGATGGCTAACTTGTTATAGGGTTTACAGAACCGATTTTGGTCGCTGTCTGAATAATTAACATTATAATGGGAACTCAAGTTCACACTGTGAACCATTAATAAACTAATTTGGAACCTTTTTCTATTGAGGTTGCCAAAAAGGGGATTAAAAGTGCAGGGTTTTCGTATTCTATGAAAAGTGGCAACTGAACCACCGTATGGTTGAAAATGCGACACGCAACCTTTACATGTCTGATATTTATGATAAATACATTTTCTAATCCATTACACTTCTGAGACCAGCATTTCAAAAAACATTGCACGATTTTGGGTAGAAGATTTAGACAAGCCTCAACTGTGTAAGGGCGAATCTTGACTTGACAGTCTTGGTACCGATGGTGATCACGTACCAGCAACTTTTACTGTGATTTGACACAGTTTTTCAAATATTGACAGAAGAAAATAGAGAAAGTAAGTTACAGGGTTAACTGATTCCAATCTATATTACTAGGTGGTTTGTCGAGCCAATCTCTGAGGCCCTGGAGTCTGGCTTCAAGTTCGGCTTTGTTGCTCGGCATCCGCCTGTGAGGTCTGACGGGCTTAGGTGGCCTTGGGTACCCGTCATCTGATACAGCCCCTGATAAACAGAATTGGAACGCAAAATAGTAAGGTGTGCGATTAAGGAGACATGGTTTTTATATAGAAGATCTCAGAAACGACCGAATTTCGGTTGCAATAACGCAGTCAAGCGCCAACTTTCTTAGGGGATTCTTTTTTTATAACATATTGCACGCAAGATCTTATACCCACTAACGATTTGCTCATCGCGCGCAACCCTCTCAGCAAGGCTGTGTCTATCTGCTGATTTCTCCATGAAAACAAAGACAAAACGATTTCATTCATTCAAGCGATTTCATGCATCACACATGGAATCTGCTTCATTTTTATTTTTTGCATAATTGCACGATTCAAAAAAAGTAAACGAAAAAAATTCGGATTCCCAATTGCATTCAATGCCGACTTGCGTGGTTTTACATTTTTTGGTTCTCAATTTCAAGGAGAAACTAACAGAAGAAATAGCGAATTTTGAGGTAAAATATCCAACTTTTTAGGCTCCCTCTTTTTAGTCGTGCACTAATATTAGCCAATTGACGGCATTATTATTCTTCAACATTTTTTGGGAATCAAAATCTGCAACTTTCCGTTTTTGTTTTCCCAAGAACAAGGTGGTGCCGGGCTGAATCAAAGTGATAGTCTTTCCCTTTTTCGGACGTAGAACTTAAAAGCACCCATTTGTGAATAGCATTTGACAGAACGCTCTCAGAATGAATGAACGCAGCTTGTACACGATGAAAATCATCAACCAGGGACGATTAGAGGCAATGTTCAGCTCATGAAGCATTCATTTCGACTACATAAGTCAAAATACCTTATGAAAACCTGAACAGTACCTTGCTCTCTTGCAAATAAATAATATAAATAATATGAATGTGATAAAGAGGCCTCAAACACAGCTGTGATAAGCAGTATTTTCTCGAGAAGTGCAATAAACTAAAGCGTGAGTTGAATGAACAGCATTAAAGATAGCTTTTGAGTGTACAGCTGAGATGAAGTTTGCTCGCATACAAAATTGCATTTCAACAATTATTCATGGTTGTCTCGTAAAAAATGGATTTCAGGCATTTGGCGTATTGTTTCCCACGTAATTTTGGCTGATGAATCAATTGAGATAAGTCCAGGACTTATTGCTACACCAAAATGGTTTTGTTTTCAATGTATATGACCTTGTATTGAAATTAGTTGATTCCTGATTGAAACATGACAAAGCGTGTTGAGTTTACTCTCTTGTTTCTCCCCGGCCATCTATTCTTAAATGAAATGCAATCTGAGCTGACTATGGTGGTTATGTCGACAGTATGTCAACACTGTCTTTAACTCCCAACAGATACCATAAAAATGTCCAAGAGATGCCCAGCAAAGGGCAAATCAAGGGTAGCTTAAGCAGCGCCCCTTTTAAGCCGGAAAAGAGGGACGGAGGCGTTTCTGACCAACTAAGAGCCTAAAGAAAGGTGGAAGGAAGAGAAGTCGAGGAAAACGGACTCCGAGTTTCCACTAACTGTTTTTAGGGAGAATGGGCGATCCACTACTGACCGAGAGTACAGAGAAAAGGAGGCGAGGAGAGGAATTTCGAGGCGTTGGAATTTTTGGCAATCACTAGTGAAGCGAGTTTTACTCCGGTACGTACTACATAGGGTTTTTCATGGGTGTTAGATCAAAATCCAATAATTTGTTCTCTTTTTGGTGGTAACTTTCTCAGCCGTTAATCCTTTGGAGCTATTACCTGAGAAAAATGATTCTACTCTCACGAAATAAGCTCGAAATGTTCTTCCAAGGAAAACATTCCCAGAACTAGTCATAAATCATCATAACCAGTTCGAGTTACATCGATTCATGAGAGCTGCGGGGAGACATTAAGGAATGAAAGAAAAGAATTACATCTGTCCTGATGGAATAGTACTCAGTAGCACCGTTGACCAGCTAATACAGTCGAATCAAATTTAGTGCAGCTATTGAATATTGTGCACTGAAAGTGAAAATGACTGTTTGCGAAGACTGAAAGGAACATACCTCCGACGCATCTCTTGCTCAATTGAGATCGAATTTCTCTTATTTCTGAATTTATGTTATCCAGATTGTGCAAAACATAGTTGGAGGCAGTATCAGCAGGGTAGGCACCTATGGTAATGGAGTAATAATGATAGAAACACATTTTAAATACGTATCATTCCTTCACACGCTCCTTTGTACATGTAAGTGTGTGTGTGTGTGTGTGTCAGTGTGTGTAGATGTATATTCTCTAACACACGGTTTTTTGAAAATTGAGGTGGAAATTTGGAACGTTACACACGACCCCCATTACAAATCCAACCGACAATCAAAACATGAAACCGAAAGACCTAATTGTATGTAATCACACAAATTTGAAACATACCTGGAGATAGAGCCTGTTCAATTTTCAAACTCCCTGGATTGTTCGTGGGTGAAGGCGAATCGTCCACCAACCGATTCAAAGTTTGGCCAAGAAGTCTCAGTCTTATCATCTTTTCCCCAAGCAACGCTCGCGTTCTATGCAGGGAGACCTCCATTTCTGTAAGGTCTCTTTCTTGCTGCAAGGCAACAAAGACGTTGTTATAAAAGATAACAAATCTGAGAAGTTAATCATTATTTTTAGGAGTAAGGAGGTTCTCCTCCTTTAAGTAGTTTACGCTAATTCTGAGGCAATGGTGCCTTGATATACTAAAATAATTAATCTTGACAGGGGCTTTGTTCCTTATTTTCTTAGATTTAGTCATTAATCACTTCAGGGAGAAATGAAGCATTAAGAAGTTCCATTCTCAGTTTCTTTTTTGGTCTAGGTTAACTGGCAGTACCAAATTTACATAGGCACAATAACTTCCAGAATAATCGATAATCCAGGATAATCGTATTAATTTAATACGATTATCACTTACCTGTTGTAACTGCTGCATGTTGCTAGAGTTGTTATTGGTTCTCAATAAAGTTTGCCTGGCCTCCAACTCACGTTTTTGTTGTAGCAAACATTCTCGCGCGGTTCGCACAGCTTCTTGTTCAACGATGACTCGGTGCCGGTAGAAATCAACTTCAGCGCTCGTACTGAGCCCTGCAAGTGAAGAGATAGTTAATAGTAGATTGTTACACTTTCAACGTTCTACTAACGAACGGCCCTAAACCAGTCATGCCTTCAGCTGGACTGTTGCTTTTATGGAGTAATGTGATTTCTACGAATTCTTAATTACTCCATTAAATATACATTTTGCTTTTTCAAATACAGTTCTTAATGGTCACAAAGTGCAGAGAATGGTTGATTCCCTAGTATCCCCTATAAACAACAACAATAAGGGTACCTGGACCGTGGAACGGGTACCGAAGATACGTATCTCCTTGCGAGTTGGCTGGTATTTGTTCCTCGATTTCTTCTAGCTCTTTTAATTGACTGCGCACTTCGTCTAAGACATTTCCCTGACCATCCTTAAGGTATTCTATTCTAAATCTACCCCGGCTGCTATATTTTCTTTTGAGATCGGGTTCAGTCTTAACAGGGCTTATACTCAGACCTGAAAATAAAATGTTCGGGAGCCGTAAGCGGTGAGTGACGCGCTTGATCGACATACATTACCAAACGCGGGGTCGCTCCCGTATCACGAGAACCAGGCTGAGGGGTGAATTGGGGTAAGTTTTCTGAGGCTAGAAGAGCTGAACCTAAACAATCCGCTCATCTCCACAAATTTATAACGTACTCGTAAGCCTACTTGGAAACCCCTTTCATCAACTAATCTAAGCGCATTCATACCTAGTCAAATAATTTCATTTAAAAGAAATTTAGGGGCCCCTCATTGCCTTTCTGGAACCGTCTATTCAAGCCATTAGCCATGAATTATTTTTTTCCAGTTCTTAGTTTTGTTAGTTTTGATTTTGTTGACCATCATGGCGTTCGATTATAATCCCGGTAACTTTTCACTAGACAGAATTAAATTCCTGAATGTTAAACCTCCAGGTACAAGGGAACGGCCTTACATTTTGACACCACATAAAGAATGTCTCAGTAATTAAGAAATTTTGAGCACAAGGAATGGTATAGAGATCAAAATACCGACCCTCCATAATCAAAATATGCAACAACAAAAATTATGAAAGCCTAGAACTGAAAAAAAAAATTGCAGTTTTGGCCCGGTTTCGGGGGGCAACCGAAGGCGGTATATCATCATCAGTCCCCCCCATGTCATTACTCATTATTTGAACAAATCGGTCACGTTCTGAGAATGTACTATCGATCCTTCCTTGAAAACATAAGTAACCTGGGAACCTCTTGAGGAAGGACGAACAAACGCGCTGCATTATTCGGTATGATTCTCTCTCAGCCTGGTCCCCAATCACTCTACCTGATAATCAACTCACTTCTTTGGTCATCCGTGGGCAATGTCAACGACAAAGACGTGTACTGATCGTCAGAGGATGGATCATTCTCGGCACCTTCCTTATGAGGATCTTTCAAATTAATTTGCTCAATGTTGATCCGAGGGTTTCTATTCCGAAATTTTTCGTCAGCGCCCGCGTCCGTTTCCGCTGAATTGTTATTTTTATTCTTATCATTTCTTGTTTTCTGTTCACCACCAAGCTTTTCGTCTTCTTCCTTCTCATAACTAAACAGAAAAGCAGCACAACAAAATCAGAGTTTCCCACTTATTCGACGAAAAATCGAAAACTTGGGTGCAGGCATTTATACAGTGAACTCACCCAAAAACATCTTTTTTTCGTCTAGCTCTACTTTGAAGTTTCCTTTCAACAGCGATTTTCATATCAGTCTTCAATTGAACGTATTTATCTTTCAAAGATCTATACTTGTCTTCGAGCAGTCTTTTTTCGCAGCGCATTTTCTCAAAGTCCCTAAGGAAAAATTGCATTGAGTTAAGTATAGTCAAAATAAATAAATAATCAATTAATATTCAAAGAATATTAGTCGAATATTAGTTAGAATAAATAGTCAAAGACACCATTTTAGTTTGCGAGAATAAGAATAAACTGATACGGAACGATAAATTTACCTGTTCACCGATAGTGAATTCGGTTCTTTGTCGATGAGTTTCTTCAGACGGGAATTCCAAGCTTCGATTTGCTCGGAGTGAACCCTTTTGAGTTCATCTTCTTCTTTTTGAAATTGAATTTTTATAGCGGACATGCTTCGGTCGTGTTCAGCGATGAGGGAGTCCATAGTGGCTTTGTGCTGTAGATTGGTGGTTGTGATTTCGTCGTTATTTTTCGTTGTGATGCGGCGAATCGCGGCGTCACTCTCATCCTTAAGAGCATTTACTTTTGCGATGAACTCTGCTTCGACTTTTGCTTCTTCCTGCGACATGAATCAGAAGGTCGAATACAGTCGATGAGTACGTGAAACAATGACGGACTTGCTTTTCAGTTTAACATTAATCCAGGATTAACAGTTGACATAGAGCCGGTTTCTAGAACGGAGGTTCTGAATAGGCCTAGAACCAAGACATCCCAACCAGTGTCCCAACAACCTACTCTGAAGAGTTCTTTTGATTTAGCCAATTAAAACACTAACCAAGGTAGTGACCAAAGAAAGGTGACTGAGTATCATCTATAAAGAATATACACTGTCCTAAGAACACCTTTCACAGAATCGAGGTCTTCTGCGTGACTGAAAACCGACCCTGAGGGACGTTCCCCATGACCCATTCCAATAGGTAACGTTCAGACCGCTTGGGTTGAACAGACAATTTTATGAACTTAGGCAGGAAACAAAAACCGTAATCAGGGTTTTACACGAAAAATATATGTGAAAATTCAATTATTACCCTCTTAAATTTGGCCTCTTCTTCCAATGCTGCCGAAGCATAACGTTGTTTCATCTGCTCAAGTGTTTTTTCCTGTTCTATTTTCATTTCTTCCAACTTCGACGCTTCGTCAGCTTGAAGATTGGCGATTTCTGCCATCACTCTGATAACAAATACGAGGGAATATAATTGTAAATCAAAACCTTTATCTGATATACGGTTCAAATGCATTTGCGAAAGATTAGACAGCGGGAATCAGTTGACGTACTTATCTCTGTGTTCTTGGATCATTGTTTCGTATTCCGATTCAATTTTCAATTTTTCACTTTCGAAATTGCTGGCAGCGGCGTCTCTGGCGCTGCTGAGGAGCAATTGGTGATGAGCTTCTGCCGCCGAGATCATCTCAGCTCTTTCACTGCTAAGTTTCTCCACCAAGGCAGATAACTCCTCTTGATGCTGAGCCCTGCGTAAAAATATGTTGTATACACCAAATTGACGGGTCATACACTTCCTACCTGTACTGAAGGACTTGTGAACAGGAGAAAGTAGTTATGGGTGGATTCAACAACTAACCGACTTTTGGATTCCGCTTCATTCAATTCCTTTTCAAGACTCTGCTTCAAATCTTGCAACTTCACGTTGTGCTCTTCCATTATTCTTGCCTTTTCCGCTTCATGTTTCGAGTTTAGTTCTTCAGTCATTGACGTCAAAATTTCATTCTAGGGAAAGAAAGATTACAATTTGATCGAATTCACATAGATCCTGAGACTCATGAGATCCCTACTTACGAGCTACATTGTCATACCTGTTGCTGTTTCAGTATTCCGATCTTTTCTTGAATCTCTCGAGTGATCCGTTCCTCAAGCTGAGCCATCCTCTCGGCTGTTTTCCTCTTAGCTATTCCATCAACTTCGTCAGCGTCAAGGTCTGCTTTTTCCTTTTTGGCCGCGATGGAGACAGGCTCGAGTTTCACAGGCACATCTTCGGCTGGTAGAGATTCAATTGAATCGTCGCGGTGCAAAGGACTATCCTTTGGAGCGCAGTCATTATCAAGAATGGTTTTAGAAACAAGAAAACGCCCAGTCTTCTCTTCTCTCGAGGAAGGTGTCATTTTGGAAGGAGAACGAGGCTTGTGATTGTTGCTATCGTCTGTGTCATCCTCCGAATTACCCAATGACGTCATTTCAAGAGCAGCTTGAGAATTGAAGAATTTTTCTTTCATTTTGCTGACATTTATAGCATTTATTTGTTGATTAACACGTTCTAAATTGTTGGCTGAAATGTCAAATTTCGTTTTGGTTCGCTTCGGCTCTTTGATTGTACCTGTAATCATAAAGATCCTCAGGTGATTTAGTTTAGGGACGAGTTACTCGGGCTGCATTATTTGGACTTGTAATAATTACAACTCACCATTCAAGTTGTCATCTGATTGGTGATCTTCACCGTCTGAACTAGAACCACTTCCACCGCCATCATCTCCCTAAAAAAAAAAAGTAAAATAATAATAATAATGTGTTTTTAGAGAGAGAAAGTGTGCCAGTCGCAATCGGACTGCACTTCAAATACTTGAAAAAAATTAAAATAATAAATTAATAATAAAGCCAGCAAATTAAGTCTGTAAGTAATATTTTTGTTTTGATATTTACGCATTTCCTTTAAAAAAAAAATCAAATTTCATTCTTCATATTCTGGATTTATTATAAAATGAGAACGATAAATTGAGATTTACTACTCCGACCACTCGCGTTTTTTTTTTACCTAAAACACGACATTTGACATTTATGTTCGATGTAAAATTTACATCGTGATTTTACACGCGATTTTAAATTTACACATGAGTATTTAATACTCACCGAATAACTTCCCTCCGAGTCATCCGAAAATTGGAACTTGATGTCCAAAGATTTACGCTCGGTGTCTGCGAAACGCACTGATCTTTTCTTGTCATCCTCCAGATCATTATTGGAGCCACTGAGTTCACCTGCGGTATGAATTGAATGGAGACAGAATAGCGAACGCATACTTAAGATTACGGTGAAATAGAATCAAAGATGAAACAGCCAACACACCAGTAAGCGAATTGGGTTTGGCAAGATTCCTGTTTGGCAATCCGGAAAATGACGACTCCCTCAAAATCCCTTTTATAGGCGGTGCGTCGGGCTTGACGTTCGAAGTAAATGTCGGTATTGGGTCTAAAGTGCGACTCCTTTGAAGAGGTTGTAACAGTTTCGGACCAACGCCACTCAAATCCCCAGGGATACTCTCTGGTGGAGCGGGTTGGCTTGATGACACGTCCCCTACGTCACTTAGGTTGAGGAAACTATTTTCTGAAAACAAATTGACTAGGTACAATGATGTGACCCCAAGAAAGAGAAATAATATTACTAGTTTATTAAAAATTGATAGCAGTGTTGTGTTCACGCTAAATACCAACCTCGCATCGTTGAATTCATTAGTTTGGCAACTTGGAACGAAGACATTGGTGGCTGCTCGCCTCCACTTTGAAGTTGTTTCCTTCTCAACAGCAGGGGCTGATGACTTTTAGATCTGCCCTTATCGAGAAACTGAAATAAGTAGGGTTAACATGATATTTTACTACAAGTCAGACGTTGCGATTCCAGTTTCAATAAAATCGTGATGCAAAGCACTCACACAACCTGTGCCCTCTGGCAATCATTGAATAATAATAAGAATGATAATAAAAACCTATTAACAACAAATATCTCATGAGCAAAACGATTCATAATGCACCTCTACAAAGCCCAACGGCCTAGGAGATTCTGAGTTCTGAGATCTCAGGGGACCTTCAGCAGATTAACTTCTACACTAAAAATAAAAAATAAAATAAAAAAACAATTCAAGATGTTTGAGTGAAGCAAGGCCTGCCCAGAGAACCCCTCCCTGAAACATTTTATAAAAATTATTTATTCAAGAATAATGAATTACAATCACCATAGTATCTTCCGGAGGTTCAGGCTTATCCGTGTTTGAAGATAGCAAATCGGACACTTCTTCAAAACTTTTCAAATCTTCCTTAGCTGTACCTTTTGAATCATCTTCAGCTGCAAAGAAAGGCAATCACGACGTAAGAAAGAATAAATTCTCAACATGTGGTCAAAATAATTAGCTACCATGTTATACTCAAATCACTACAATCATCATTAAAATTCAAATTCAACAATCCGAAGTGCCAACGTATTATTTTAATTGGTGGTGGAAGAAAAATCTAGAATGCACTAGCATGTTTAGTACGGAGATGGGTGTATCTACCCCCGCAAATAAGTACGAATTTGAATAAAATTAATAAATTGGAAAATATGACAACGATAACAGATACAGGTACAGAACAATATTATTGTGTATCTGTTATCATTGTCATATTTTCATATTATGAATAAAAATTGAGCAAAAATCACATTTGTACACGAGTTTCACTAAACTTTGCGTTCATTTACGATTTTTTCCCGTGTTATCCAGTAAAATTAGTTCAGGAGCTCAGAAATGTCACATTATTTATGAATGGTTATTACAAAAACTGAAAATAAATAACTGTAACCTCGCCGAGATACGTGTGGTAGTTCATTTACAAGAGGATCTCAGATGAATAATTTCCAGCATTCGATCAAGTTCACTTACCAGCTGAACTGTAACCTTCGGAACGTCCACGCTTGACTATATTTCTGTAGATTGAGTCAACAGGGTGTTCCCATTGGCTAATTCTGGTAACTTTGTTGAAATAATACCATCGATCGATAGAGGCGTCATAGCTGTAACGCAAAGATAAAATATTGCAGGTAGAATATAATAAGATAGAATATGAAATGATTACACACGTAGTATAAAATACGATAAACTCAACGAGGCTTCTAGTAAAGTGAAAATACCATGGTTTCCATCCTTTAGGGAGAGGCTGCATCAGCCCCTTGAGAGCGATAGGCAAGAGGTGGGGCTCGCATTTCGGGTCTATTCCGATCGTTTTCGCATAATCAACAACTTCTGAAATATGTGAAAAAGAAAAAAAAATCAAATTGATGTGGGGGTAAAGACTTCAAAGGGCTAATTTTATCGATCCTACGTCTTCGAAGGAAGAATCCGTCTCCTCAACACATTTTTCGTGTATATAGGTTTGTATCAATTTTTCTTTTTCCATTTATAAGAGATATATCAAGGTGTGCTCAATTTCCTCCATCTCGCCGAGAGATTTTCATCAGTTATTACACATAACATCATTCTGATGATAAATAGAAAATAATGCAAACTCCACGCAGCAATAAGAGGAGTTTTCAATCACCAGTATGGCCCTTTTTGTTCCTAGCCCAACACACACACCCCCCCCCCCCCCCCTTTTGTTCCTTACACTTGTATAAAACAAAGTTTCTATAAATTATCTCCGAGATTCACGTTGAAATATTATGATCAAGTGAGAAGTATTGTGGAATAATTTACGGTGTTCTTCGGAGGGCGAAAAACTGCCAAGAAACAAGAAGAGGCAAAGACTACGTGAAAGTATAATGGTGGGATTTGATAGGTTGCAGTCGACCTTTGGGGGAAAAATGCCACAACGAGAGAAGGGCATACCTACTAGCTACTAGCATCAATTGGATGACTGTAAGAGGCGGATATAAAGGTCAACGATCTCAGAAGGATTTCCATCGATTTTGGGCAAGAGATTCAAGGACGCTGAATATCAACAAAGTGCGGCGTTGCTCGAGATTCGTTAGGCAAATACTAAATCAATGGCCGAGTGTTTAAATATGAAAAACCAATGGTGGACATTTTCAGACCAACAATTCACAGATCTCAGAACAATTTTATAATAATGACGCGTGAGAAGAGTTGGCAAAAGATGCTATGAATATAACACACTTGAAATATTGAAGTGGGGTTTTCAATGGATGAATGAACGTTGGTACAAAATACAGATTATACGCGGATAATTGCATGAGACGATACAGTAATTTAAAAATTGAATAATTCACAAACCAATGAAACGACATCTAATTATTTTCAATTTTGATGTGATCCTAGATCATGTAGATTTATGTACCCACCTCGGGTAAAATGTTGAATCCTTCTCGTGAACTAAAGTGAAATTGTGCTCAGTACGAAGGATTATAAAATATGTTTGGGGGCTATCTCGATCATCTTCACGGACCCAGCACGACAAAAACCCTCAGAGAACACAGATAGAAACGCTCTATTTGCGCAAGCAATGGACTAAGATAAAATGAGCGCCGAGATGGGAAACGTTTCGTCAAAAGATTCTTCAAACGAAGGCATTTCAAGATGTTGTGTTGTTATATTTGGCACTGGTTCCAAATTCAATTAGGAACTCCAATCGCGTCTATTCAGAACCCAAAGAAAAATGGTAAAAGTGTGAAGAATGACAAGGGTCTGATAGAAACTTGAAATAAAAATGAATTCGTACATAGGTGCTTTAGTATCAAAACAGTCTTAAAGCGAAATATATCAAGTATACTATGAAATAAATCTGCAAATTCTTACACACGGGTTGGTTATTCCTCGAATGGGGGAAACAGTGGGTGTGGCGGGTCCCAGACCCATTCCAATCGATTCAGGGTCCAAAATTTAGTGGAATATGATACCCCAAACGCCTAGGTAGCAGAAATCCCAAAAACACATATTCAAAATGGGTAATATATACCCAATTTGACCCATAACTTCTTCCAGTGGGTGCCAATCGTTCTGGGACCCATTTTATTGGATTCAGCGTCCATGATTTAGTGGAAAACAATACCCCACACGCCCAGGTAGCAGAAATCCCGAAAACACATATTCAAAATGGGTAATATATACCCAATTTGACCCATAACTTCTTCCAGTGGGTGCCAATCGTTCTGGGACCCATTTAATTGGATTCAGCGTCCAAAATTTAGTGGAAAACTATACCCCACACGCCTAGGTAGCAGAATTCCCAAAAACACATATTCAAAATGGGTAATAAATACCCAATTTGACCCATAACTTCTTCCAGTGGGTGCCAATCGTTCTGGGACCCATTTAATTGGATTCAGCGTCCAAAATTTAGTGGAAAACTATACCCCACACGCCTAGGTAGCAGAATTCCCAAAAACACATATTCAAAATGGGTAATAAATACCCAATTTGACCCAATACTTCTTCCAGCGGGTGCCAATCATTCTGGGACCCGTTTCATTGGATTCAGCGTCCAAAATGTAGTGGAAAATGACACCCTACTCGCCTAGATCGCCCAAAATCACAAAAATCTATTTTTCAAAAAAACACATTTTGACCCCCCCCCCCCCCCCCCCCCTCCCAAGGACCCGTCTCGGCCGGGAACAGACCCCTGACCCAAATTTCAGATTTTTAGAAAATTTTCTACTACCAAAAACGGCGCGGAAGATGGACGGCGTACGGCGGACGGACATTGACCTTTTTTGATCCAGACATCATGAAGCGTCCAGAAAAAATTTTTGAGCCGAATCGGAGAGGTTGACCATTATCATGAAAACATAGGTTGATTATTCAAGGAATAACCAACCAAAAAATGATCTTTTTTGTGTTCTCCTATTTTTTTCCAAAGCAAATCATATTTATTAGAAGAAAATAATACAATTAGCACACAATAAGGAACAATCCCCTCCTTGATATTAGTTCATGCTGAGGGAGAGAGTTGCATGTAAAGTACGAGTATACAGTGATCATTATTGTAAATTTTTCATCAAGTTATTTCAGTTAATTATTCCTACTCAAGTAAAATTAAGTACAGTTCAGATCACCTACCCCAAACTAGCTTCTCTCAGATTGTAGTATTTTTTAAATTTACTATTGAACTCCACGTAATTGATCTCTGTAATTATACTTAGTAGTAAGGAATTGAATAATTTAGGACCCGTATAGACCCATGCCAATTGCCCACAGACTGTCCAACGAAGAGGAATTTCAATTAATGGTTGATCCCATGGAGAGAAGTCGTAGGACTCTCACACAAATCCCTGAAATATTTCGTGACTGTCATTCTATCCCTGATATATTTCGTTACTGTCATTCTATCGCTGAAATCGGGAGAAACAAGGTAGAAAGAAATTTGTCATGGTGCCTTCAGAAGGCACCTCTTGCTTTTGATGGATAGGATTTCAAAAAATAAGTATCTTTGCAGATACTTCGTAGATGGATTTGAGGGAAAGCACTTGCTGGATTCCTTGGCCCTTGCAAGGGTCAGAAGGGACAAATAGCGTCACGGCATCTCAACTCCTTGATTTGGAGAATAATGTTTCAAAGTTGAATGATCTCAAATGACATCAAGTACTGTTTAATTTACAATATGCTGGTGCCTTTGACTCTCTACTAAGTAAGCAAGTTGAAAGCTCAAGGATAGATTTAAGAGAACCGGCAAATCAGAAGTCTGGTGGTTCGTTTTAGAAGGCTTATTTATGTTAGCAGATTTAGGTAGATACTTTGCCGTGATACGATCAGTGATGAGATATTCATGATGTCTGTGAGTAAGGCTCTTCACAATACAAAAATCATCATCTAAACTCTTTGAAACATCTGGAGCGAGAGGCATTTAAAGTGTATTTTATTACAATCAATTCAATTTAAGCTAAAATTTACAAAATCGTATATTAATTTATTTATATAATATTTATAATGTGCTCATTTTTTAGTTCTACTGTATGCGATTTGTTTTGAAAGGAAAATTTTTAAAGATAATGAAAATTAAAACTAATAATTCAAAAATATTTTGGATTTCATCCTACTGATTATAGCATTTGTGACACTTTCTTCATCAAAAAGCAAGGACATCACTGAATCTGAGGAGATATCATCGGCATTGGTTGAATTGAGATCTCGCTGTCAGTCGTCATGCTATGAGTCATCAATCCGCTTCTGACATCATTGTTCTTGTATAGGCGTTGAGAATGGCGTTTTCCAAAATATAAAAATTTATAATACGACTGTGAGTAAATTTTGTGTGCCTGTTCATGGGCACAATTAATATCATAATAATTAGGTATATTTTAATACACATTACAATACCATAATTGTACATAAGAAACAAAGGAATGGGTAGAATGAAGAGGGGAAAAGGTAGACAACCCTCCACCCATTCCACGGTGCGAACCTATGCCTACATTTAGACACACAGGGGTCTACCATAATTTGTGCGTATAAAAAAAATATACATGTTAAGTAGTTTATTTAGTTGGGTATTTATAAGCTTTAGTCTATTGTTGTTGGGTAGAGAAGAACCCAGCACCTGAAAGTCACCAACCATTTTTTCGCTGAGTCAAAAGGATTCAAGGCATGATATTCCACGCCACAGGAAAATGTCAAGCCTTTTTCTCTTTTGAAAGTAGCTATAGAAAACGGTAAAAAGGCTCAAGAGCCTCTCAACCCCCCCTGATGAAAAATTCAGAACTTCTCGTCTCAAGGAAATTTCAGAAAGCGCAACTAATCAAATTTCAAGATAAATAAATACCACAAATTTCCTCAATATATATGCGAAAAAATCTATTTACGGGAAATTAATATGCACCAAGTGGATGGGAAAACTGGGCTTACCGTCTTCCGAGGGGAGACTGTTTTCGTCGAATACTTCTTCGCAGACGATAGTATTACGTTGAAGAGTATCACTCATCGTGCATCTACCTTTCGATACGAAAGATTTTGGCCATAATTGAATGACTCAGAGGGTTTCATCATACGAAGAAGGTGAAATTGCGCATCTTTCCCGAAATAAGAGAGAATTCGATGGTGATCAAAGCGCAAAGCCGTACTACTCAGTTATCACAACACAACTAGGCTACGTTATCGCATCGACTGCAGCAGCTGCAAGAGCGGAGTTGCTATTTTCACAAGGGCTCGAGGGTCAATGTTATCGTACGAGTGAAATTCTCAATAAAATTCTCTGCTCAGGCAGTGCCGTTCTTTCCCCAGATCCACGGGATAGTGATCAAACAATCCCTACTACACACTAATAATAGTACCGCCTATCAATAATACCAAATTATTACTTGAGGAGCGATCCCATGGAATTCCATGGAGCGATCCCTGACTCATGAGGCGGTGTGAAAACAGTGAACACGATCAAGCACTTTCGATCCAGGACGATCGATTGTTTGAGTTCAAGGTGTGATGATTCAAGACAACGTTTTATTTTATCCTTTCTTACAAAACCATAAGCCACCTTCCTGCCGGCCAATGTTCACTTGCACAAAAATCAATAATTTAAGGGTATCATGATTTTACTACCCAACACTAAACTGAAATTTTCGACAATAATACCAAATAGCTTGCAATTGTAGCATTCCTTCTCCATGTTTTATCTTGTTTTGATTCGATCGAAATGGCAGTGCCATAAATATACCAAATTTTGAAAAGCCCATCAACCGCGATTTGTACAAGTTTAAACCTGTTCATATTTACTATTCCGCAATGAAGTCGATGAGGAAATGGACCAGGGAAACATTTTTGATAGTGTGGTAAGTCGAAAAGACTTTGAAACCCTGGAAAGGACGGCATGCACCCCAAAAACCATTTCGTACCGAACGAAATTGTAACCTCTCTATTGAATGAACTGTGTGCCCAGAAAATTCAGTACTGAATCACACTTATCTGATTTTGAGTGAATATAAATCGACAGCTTCCGAGTTTATTAGAACGTTTTCTGAAGTAGAAGAGAACGCAGAAATCAGCTCATCACATGTAGGAGACCAAACGAGCAAAATATATTTATAACCTTCTTTTAAGGAAACCTCAATTTCCCTGTTTTTGCTTTTCTGACGAACTTTGGCAGTTACTGGGCTGATTATTTCTATCATAATCAAACTCTTCCTTTTACTATTTCTCATGCAATTGCTACAATCTTCGCAGAATTCAATTGTGGAAGGATGTCGGCTACCAGTGAAAATGCGGAAAGGCGACGAATGGCGTAAGTCACTCTGAACACTACCGATTGTTTCATCCCGAACAGCGAAATTCGTTCGTACTTACTGTTATTGAAATTTCATTTTCAGCTCTAGCAGAGATTATAAGCATGAAAGATGTCAACGGAATAACTTTTTATTATGTTCACTACGTCGATTGTGAGTACTTGTGGATGATATATAGCTTCATTGACCCGATACTGGGTTTTCTTGACGTTGTATCGTATCGTTGTTCATTTACCGCTTCTCTTCTAGACAACAAACGGTTAGACGAGTGGGTCACCGAAAGCCGCCTAGACACCCGGAAAATCCAATATCCTCGAAAAGACGGTCTGAGCAATGCTGGAACCGGAGTCAACACACCCAGCAAGAAACTCGGTTCGGGGACGAGTGCGTCAGTGAGCGCTCCACCGACCGCGTTGCTCTCATCTCGGCCATCGTCGCCTGTCGGACAGCCGGAACTTGTAAATGGAAATGCCGTTCTCGCCGCGGCTCTCAACAAGAAAATATCTAGGAAGAGAAAGGCTCCACCGGTTTCGACAAATAATAGTGAAACAGTCGCTTCTGATGTGGTGTTACAAGTAGTACGACAGCAAAAGAGTTCCACTGAAAAAATCGTCACTCCTGAGGTAGAGTCCATCTAAAATTGAACTTCTACCTGTCCTCGTATTCTTTCAAATTTTTTTTATACACAAAATATATCTGTTAAAATAATTATAAACTCCTCTTTGTAATCAATCACGTTGTTCTCCAGCGGCCGTCCAACTTTACGTTCTCTCCGGCAAGTCTCGAGTTACAAGGAGATGGAAGTGAGCCTCCTGCGAGCGCTCCTCGACTCACCGGTTCCATGGTAGCTCACAACGATGACATTGTCACTCGCATGAAGAACGTAGAACTTATCGAGCTGGGGTACCACAGGATACGACCTTGGTATTTCTCTCCTTACCCTCAGGTAAACTTCATACGAGTACAATATCCATGTGACAATTGAATGTCGATTTTTTTAAATATTTTAATTTTTTTCTACAGGAGCTAATCCACTTTCCTTGCATTTATATTTGCGAGTTTTGCTTGAAATACCGTAAAAGTCGGAAATGTTTAGAACGACATCTCGCAAAATGCAACGTACGTCATCCACCAGGCAACGAAATCTACCGGAAACAGCACATTTCCTTTTTCGAAATTGACGGTCGCAAAAACAAAGTGTACGCTCAAAATTTGTGTTTATTGGCAAAATTGTTCCTCGACCATAAAACTTTGTGCTACGACACGGATCCTTTTCTATTCTACGTGATGACTGTTCTCGACGAGCGAGGGTTCCACATAGTCGGTTATTTTTCCAAAGAGAAGGTGTCGACGGAAGATTACAACGTCGCTTGTATCCTGACTATGCCTCCGTATCAACGCAAGGGATACGGAAAACTTCTTATAGAATTCAGTGAGTAACTTGAAACGAATTATCTAGACTCATAATATTATCCTCTTACTTAGCATGTGTAGCCTGACGTAGCCTTTTGTGTTATTCGCACCTACAAGTCTAATTATTATTCTTAATTCAAAATCCTTCAATGAAACAGCTTATTTTAACCCGCTCTATTGTGAGGATACACAAAGTCCGTTTACGTCGCGGGCGTGGCCCATTTTTCGGCACTGCTCCGTTGGTGTCCTGACTTTTTTGAACACCCATTGCTGAATAATGAAAAACTTTGCTGATGTGACTGAAATTTCCCGACCCACCGAAATACCTCGTTTAGAGAATACCTACTCCGAATCTCTTTTAAGGAGTTTCAGAAATGTTTTCCCAGAAATAAGTGGGTCCTCACTGATGTACTTCTGACAAATTAGATTTGAAAAGAAAGAGAAATTGAAAACTTGAATTGGGTGTTAGGCGCAGTTTAACGGTATTAACGCCACGCGGGTCCTTGAGGACATTATTTGACAAGCGAATAATATGTAGAGCTTTTTATCATTGTAACTAAACCGACCGGCACGTTTACACAATTTCCAGACATTTTGTTGAAGAAGCCAAACCAAGATCTGACGTGACCCGTGGGGCGATCCGTAACAGACTCATGTTAATATTACAGGTTATGAGCTGTCGAAATTCGAAGGAAAAACGGGCTCTCCGGAAAAACCTCTCTCGGATTTGGGGTTGCTTTCCTATCGAAGTTATTGGTCGCAGACGATTCTCGAGATCCTCGTCAATCTTAAGCCCGTGGATGAAAACGAACGTCCGCAAATTACCATCATGTGAGCAATTATGTTATAAACAAATATATAATAGATGTTATTTTCTCTCTATTCGTTCCGTTTTAAATTTCTTTCTTTGACTTTTTATTTCTTCCATCTGTTTCGATGTTTACTCAACGTACGCTGAATGCCTTCACGTCAGCCGCTTGCCTTTTGCGTTTGGATTCTTTGACGTGCATATCTTGCAATATCGTGTCAATAGTGGATTTCAGATGCGCTGAATGATATTCCAGATACTCTTGAATCGGGATTCCAGACTCGAATTCTATTTCGTCAAGAAGAAGATTGATGATTTTAATTTTGTCGTAAATTGTCTCCTCTCTGGGCAATCGAATTTCTTCGTTGCGATGTAGAAATTTCCACCTGAGCAAATCATCCCCGATTAGTCCATATTGTTTTTTGAGTTTTTCTTGAACCGCCTCTTCGTCTTCGGGGATTCGGCAAAAGTTGGCGAATTTACACTTGCAGGCTTGCCGGGATCCAATTTTCTCAAATGATTTTTCAGCCACTTTGGACAGTTTAAAGGCATCGCTTTTCTTTTCGGACATTGACAATTTATGAGATAAATTCATTCCTTCCAACAAATGTACTGTTTTGAGTTATTACTTTGACTCCGCCATTAAGCCACTTTTTCGACTTAAGTAACTGTGTCTACTGTGTCGCTTAACTACCCTCCCTAACTGTTGAATAGAGTGTGCAAATTTTACAGTAATCTCTTTTTTGGTTCATCACTGGCTTATTAATCCATATTAGTCCATACTATATTATTACGCATTCATCTTATATTTATAATTTTTTAAAATAAGAATTATTTGAGTTGTATAAATGTTTCGCGTTGCAGGGAGATTTGTGAATTGACGAGCATAAAAAAAGAAGACGTCATCTCTACGCTTCAAAACTTGAACCTCATCAACTATTACAAGGGGCAATACATCATCACGTTGAGTAAAGAAATCATGGACAACCACATGGAAGCCATATCAAAAAGAAAAATCCGCATCGACTCCAAATGTCTCCACTGGACGCCCAAAGATTGGTCCAAAAGGTCGAAGTGATCTCGTCCTTCCGGTTTAGAAAACGCTTTTTATCTCAGAACTTTTTTATCTTTTCAACGAAACGCTTCTATATTTACGGTAGGTGTATAATTATGTGTACATTTTGTATAAATGTGGTCTCAATTCCTTTTTTCATTTTGTGGAAAAATGACGTCTTTGTCAATAAACGTTGATTGTGCAATGCTGTACGGTTGAACGGAAAACTAGGAAAGAGAAAATTACACTTTGTGGCACATTGCGGTGTGCTTAACCTTCACATACATATTTATAATATTGGCAACACAGTATCTCACACACCAGAACCCACCCACGTGCAAGGGGAGAGGGCATGGGGCATGGGGAAAAGGCGGACAATCTATACTAGGATTTATCACGAGAAATCGGTATCAATTTTGTAAATAATACTTATCACAGGTCCCTGGACTATCTCGGGTACCACAGACCCAAACTAATTGCAATGTTTTCATTTGTAGGATACAAATACATACATTTCTTTCGCAGAGTAGATCCTGAAATGATAATTAGAAAATGTGAGGATTCATTGCACATTCATAGGTAGATATGCCCGCGTATCAATCTCTAAATTAATACGGCTGTTTTTGGTTTGCCTAACCATCGGTTCGCCTCTCCTGAGCACAGCCGCAATAAAGTATCGAGAGAGGTCTTTAGTCGACGGATCTTTTGAGTCGTGAGCTCAAATCCAACTCGCGCACTTCACAACTTGCCCTTTGGTTGAGCGAGTAAGTTCTTTGAGAAATCAAAGAGGAAACTATTTCTTCGGTGATCACTATTAACGAGGGCCTTCGACTTGAAACTAATTAGTTGACTTCTCCATCTGAGAGTGCAGAGAAGACTAGTGAAATGGCACATCGAATGGCGGTAACGATGGCGTCGTAGGTCTCTGGACGTTCATGAAGATGGTCCTTGCGCGCTACTGGAAGGAACGTTATTTGTCGACCAGACTCTAGGCCGTCCTGAAAGGAGAATCAACATAAGAGTAAATACAAAAGTAAAAATAATTCAGATTTTAGTTGAAGAATATAAATTTCGGATTGTCCAAATAGTTTCGGGGCATTTGCCAAAAAAAAAGAACGAAATGGAGCATTCTTAATAATAATATTGATTAAGTTTGGTAGGGCAAGATGTTTAGAGCCACATCTAGGGCAAGCCATACAGGGCTAAAACAAGTCATCATCGGTGCTCTATAATATGTGAGTCGAACACTAGTTCACACAGTGCTTGAACCTCTGCTCTTCACTGCATTGTGCCCCGCTTTTGTGTTTGAAATGTACTTTCCACGCCTTCAGGAAATGAACATTGCCATGGTCGGTTCATATTACCCATTGAGATGAGATGAACCATAGTGGTTATGAGAGCTGCGGGGAGGTCCCAGGGATTGAAGGAACTGTAGATGTCGCTCCAAGTGGAATATAAGGTGAGTCCATTAACCGGCCGTTAGTGTCGGATAAAGCAACATCAGTTTGAATTTCTCAATCATTGAGGGGAATGCATAAAAATGTCTCTGGCCAGAAGTAATATGATACTGGTTGTTAAGAAAAATAAAAGCGTCTCACTTTCTCGGTCTATCATCAAATGTTCTTTTTTCGAAGTGAACACATACACCAGCGAGTAGAACAGCACTGGCAAAAAACTCATCGCAGTAGCGGCAAGAATGAAATTGGTTTCTGGCTTTCGTCGATCATTACAGCACCCTAAGTCCTCCGACCATTGTATCCTCGTGTTGTTGATCTAGAAACGAGGGGTTATTGTTGGTCGCGGATCACAAGAGAAATAATCAAGGATCAAAAGTACTTTTTTACGACTCACCAAATCAACAACATCCATGCAAAAATTAATTTTGCCTGTGTCAATTTTAAAATTGCTGTAAATTGAATTGAGCTGTTCGTATGTCTTGGAACACTTGTCGCATGTGATCAAATCTGGTTTGATGGTATCGTTGTGATACGTGGCAATGCACTGGCGATGTGATTGCGATGCGTTCAAAATACGTTCGATTAGCCCGTTCAGTTGATTAGTGGTATGACCTTCGTTGTCCAGTATGAAGCAGCCTAGAAATGGGTGAATGTAGATGAACCAACATTAAGGCAGACTGTCAAAAAAAACACTACCTAGTAGAAACTCACTGTCGCAATATGCGCGAGCCCACATATCCTTGATGTATTTGAATCCATTTTCAAAAACTTGGAGACGGTCAAGATTAGCCAACTCCGCTTCACATTTTTTCCCGACCATACTGTCAATCTGGAACGTCGAATCGCCAAGATTACACCCAAGGCACATTAAGTTTTATAAATTGAATAATAATATTATCTCATTAGATGCCTCTAGATTAAAAATTCGAGATGTCAGTAGCCCTTGGCTAGTTGGGACGGATGCTACCTCCAATGTAGCTGCATGACTTAACAACGGAACTAATCTGTACATTTTTAATACCTATTTATTGTTGACCGATCGGAAGGAGATCAAGGGTTCGATCATCTGGGTGCTTGGCACTGGGGTCGGTCATTATTATGGACGGCCACTACAGGGCTCCCCGGGGGACTAGTTACATTGCAAAATTGTACTAGCGAATTGTCAGATAAGACAAATTTGGAAAACGTCCACACTTTCAAGTTTCATTCATTCTCTAATACCTCATAAACACTTCTAATCTGACAGACATCCCGAATCTAGGCACTCACTTTGGAAATATCATTGTAGATCAATGAAACTTTCATGTAGTCGTCCACACATTTTCGACAAATCGAAACGGGTCGAGAATTGACGATGGTGCAATACGTGTACTGCGAGGAGAAATTCGCGAAATTTTCTAGCATCAACATGCAGGTGGGATCATCTTGGGGGCTGAAATGACACAATATTATAAATACCACTTTAGAATTTAAATGAGTAAATAAAATACTATAGTTAGATGTAATGTTTTTTCGTTTCAGTCCAAATTATAGCGAATATACCTCGAACCAGTTTGAATATAAACTAGACAGTGATGACAAATATAACTCACGTGATGCCATCATCAGCAACAAGAACGGGCAACAGAACAGCAACCGACAACAGGAAGGTAACCAAAAGACTCTTCATGACTTTCAGCTGTGAAGAGAATAGATAAGACCTGAATTTAGCAAAGCACGAAATGAGGCTGCGCTTCTAGGTAGAAATTATTGCTCTAGATTTCTATTTTTTTGGTATCAAGATCGCAAACCATCAAACTTGAAGTGAAAACTGTTATGCAAATGATCAAGAGACGAGAGAATAACACACGAGCTATAATTAAGAAAAATTGATTAGCCGGCCAAATAAAATTAGTCGTCTTTGCAGTTAAAATGGTCTACAAATAACACTTACCAAATATATTAATTCAAAGGACTAGAAACAGCATTGAAGTGCCTCAATTGGAAACAATGCTATTCGTCTTCGGAGTAGTAATGAACACTTCTTATTGACCACAAAATTACAATAAACCCATTATTATCGTTCTATTCTAAACGAGAAGAGACAAATTTAGGAGTGAATCACTGTATTGAAGCATTGGAGTGAGTTACGTAACTAGTCTATAAAGAAAATGATAAAAACTTATACTTATCATCTATCTAATCAGTTACGGACTAGGTTATCGCTGACCAGGGATTGCAAGACCAAGGATTTGAAAACACCGGACTCTACGGATTTCTACGGACACGAAACGATGGAGGGAGCTGGCACAAAGTAAAATATCTCGTATTTTCTAGTTTCTCAACCCTCCGCTCGAGCATGTTGGTGAGGTTATCATGTTTATGAACACTGGAAAAATCGGCCTCCGCTTAAATTTTAAGTTTGTTTCGGCTGCTCAGCACTTGTTTGAGTATTTAAATTGAGGGTTCCTCATTATAACAACAATTTTTCAACTTGGGATCAGCCAAGCTTCACAGCGTTCCACGTTGAAGTTTTCTTCGATTGGTGAAAAATAACTTCCCGGAGAGAAAAGATTATTTCAAGTAAAACCATTTTTCCTAAAAAAGAAAATTGTTGTGCCAACGGTTTTTAAGCTGCAAAACTCGGGAAAATTCAAACAAGAGCGGAGGATTGAGAAACTAGGCGACCCTCCTGCCATCTGGGGCTGGATGTTTATTTTGTTGTTGTCTTCACTTTCTTGGTTCTCTATTCCTTCTTCGTGTTGAAAGGTTCTACAATATCGCGGTTATAAAAGTTACAACTTGGCAGTGAGTTAACGCTAATCCACGACGACATTGCAACGGAAGACAGCTCGGACTGTTGGCATTTTCTCCCTACTCCTTTCTGCAGCTACCCAGTGTAAGAGCAATCTCGTTTCGCCTCATTTTCTGAATTATATTCTACGTATCTCGCTTCGAATTTACCCTACATACGAATTTATCAGTGTAAGTACATTATTTTTCTCCACCGTAGCAATACCATCGTATTCTATGGTGTGTAATCTTAACGTCCTTCGCCATCTGAACGTTTTCGCCTTCATGTCAACATCAATATTCCGATTATCTGATGAAAATAAGCATTTTTGTACCCATTTGTATTCAACTATGTCGTAAATGATTCAAAAAATGCAGGGTATCTCCGAGCCTTCCAAGTAAAAGAAGGGCTCCTGTTGTCAGTAGATATCAGCACAATATTATTACTTTCCGTTCCGTCCAATTCTCTCGGTGGTTTACTATTGTACATCTTGCCAGTCGCAACATCTGCTCATATTACATAATTAGTATCATTAATTCCACCTATTGTTTTCCTTCCCGTTGACCTCGTTTTGTTATTAATTCCTTACCTGTAGCGTCTTCGTACCTAATTATGCATTAAGGGTTCGCTGTCAAAAGGTAATTTTCGTGTAGCTGACACTGATATATTCTCTTTTTTTCAGAATATGGATCAAATCACAGGAGTTATCGAACCCAGCAGGCAATTCGCCAAAGACTCATTGCGTCTTGTCAAAAGATGCACAAAGCCCGATAGAAAAGGTAAGTGTTCTTTCATTGAGGAAGCGCCAAGATCATTTTCGATCCTACTTGCTGGCGGACTTATTTCGGATTGATTACTGATATATTCGGGATAGGTACTTCGATTCTTACCATGTTCTTCCCACGCTTTCTGCCTCTTATTGAACCCTTATCTTTTATAGAATTCCAAAAGATTGCCGTGGCAACAGCCATCGGCTTCTGCATCATGGGTTTCATTGGGTTTTTCGTGAAATTGATCCACATCCCTATCAACAACATTATTGTGTAAGTATAATTTGGTGAATAACCAAATATTATAATTGCTGCTCAGCTAAATTATAGCTGATGGACGAGGAGGACGTTTTACCTACGTGGCTGTTCAAATCTTCAATTTCTTCCTTTTTTCAGGGGCTCATAAATCATGGTCGATCTGGTGGACGTGTATTATAAATATAACTTTTCTCGATACCTGCTGTAATGTTACAATACCTTTGTGTTATTTATTTGAAATAAATCTTACTCGTATTTTGCATGGATCTTATTTTTGTAGCCATCTCAGTTATCTTTTCTGGTTATTCGTTGGAAAGTAGGGTAGATAAGTATGTTACCCGATTTAACCTATTCACTCAAGTGAACAATCCTGGTAGGTATCCTCAATTCAGTGGTCTTATTTATGTGTGCGCTGAGGTGAGAGGTTGTTCCAGGAAATGGTGTTGAATTTAATTGGAAGATGTTTTCATTAAGTATGAAAGGAGCCACAAGCAGTTCATCTAACCTGTCGAACCAAGGCTCCGATTGTTGGATGTACATTGTATTAATCCCGTTATTATACGAACGCTGAGTATTAAATTTCCAAACACGCAAATTCGGGGGAGACCGTAAGTGAGGATCAGTTTATTATTGACCTAATTGATCAACACTTTACACTCTTACTACAAGGACCAGGGCATTGTCCCGGCTTGTGTTTCACTTCTAATGTAAACGGGCAATTGCAGGGTTGAGGTGGCCTTTGCGGTGCTGGACAGCGAGGCTTCGTGTCCGACGAACTACCCCCGCAAACAGATGAGCATTTGGGTGGAGGGTGAGGGCAGCACTCGCTCGATGAAGTTTTCTTCGGTGGTGGACATTTTGCACATTTTGAGCTTTCTTGATTCTTACAGTCGCCCTTTCCCGGTATCATACTGAAAAGTCTGTTGGAAATTTTCGAAAGTGCGGACTGCTCTTTGACTGTAGCGCGTTTTGGTATAGATTCTTTCTTGCAGTCTCCTTTTCCGGTAGTGGTGGCGCCTCTTATTGGCGCTCGAGCATTTTGGGAGGTTGATTTGAACATGACGCGTTGGGGCGGTCTCATTTCGATGCCCATGAGCGTGAAGTTCGTTGCTACATCGCCCATGTAGAGGGAGGGTGGTACGAAACTTCGTTTGCGTTGGGCTAATGTGAAGTAACTGACCATCCTCCTTGTTGCCATTCTGAGCCTCAACATTTTCACCCTGGAAAGAGAAGGGCTCACAATTAGCCGGATTTGAACACTGACAGTAGGAAAATAAATAGTTGGGCTACAAACATAGGAAAGGGGGGAATGTAAAAGACCAAGTTTTTGGATATAGGCTCCCACTCTTGCATGGTGGATCAAAGTTTCTTGCACGGAGTGGGGCACCTCCCATGTGGCCTGCTCTATGTCTAGTCTATTATCAACGGGCAGTGGTAGCGTTGTGGTGGTCTAGTGTAATTTGGGTCTGTTGGCCTTAAGACCCGTCCAGTATTTAGCATTCGAATCCCTCCACATCGATTTCTCCGCCATTGGTGTCGCGCATGCAGTTAAATGTCCCCCTAATTGTGCTGCTGCAGAGGCTCAACGACGGCCTATTCAGGCATGTTGCCATTCCTAATTGCTTGAAATGTGGCTAATGCCTCAATATCATGTCACAGTGCGGCCTGCCTTTTGGTTGGTTATTCCACCTATGTTTTCATGCAAAAAGTCAATCTCCGATTCGGCCCAAAATGTTTTCCTGAATGTTTCAAGGTGTCTAGATCAAAATTAGCAAATGTCCGTCCGCCTTCCACGCCGACTTAGGTAGTAGAAATTTTTCTATAAGTCTGAAATTTTGGTCAGGGGTCCGTTCATGGCTTTAGTTGGTCCTCGAAACATTTCAACCCGGTCGGACCAAATTTGGGTGGGTTAGGGATCAAAATGTGTATTTCGAAAAATGGTTTTTTTGAGATTTTTTGCAATCTAGGTGTGTGGGGTATCATTTCCCACTAAATTCTGGACGCTGAGTCCAATGAGACGAGTCCCGGAACGATTGGTGCCCTCTGGATGAGGCTATGGGTCAAAATTTGTGCCTATTTACCCATTTCGAATGTGTTTTCCAAATATCTGTTTTTTTTTTATTTGAACTACTGAAAAGTAATTTTTGTTTCAGGTAATGCTGAATGAAATGAGTATAGATGTCGTTTCGCTTGGGGGAAACGAATAGTTCTTTTTCAGAAATTTAATTGTTCTACACAACCCATTCCCTACAACTTGGACCTCTTTCTCCGGAAGATTTTGAGCTAGTTCAACTAAGATCAAATGCTCAGTTCAAAACGAAAATCAAACGGAATTTTTACTAATCAAATGAAACTATTATTCTAAATTTTAAACTCACCCTCTTGTTTTTTTGAGTCGCGTAGTCTTGTCTTGAGTGATTGTGTACTGTCAAATGAGAAACAAACCCGGGAAACACCTGATACCGTGTGTTTTACGTAATAGAGTCGACTAACATGTAAGATACAGGTCGCAGATGATCGCTGGTAAATTTTTGAAAGGAACTGACAGGCAATTTAAATTTCATTGAATTTGTTTATCCAGCCCTCGTGTTTTTTTGGGCGATTCATAGTTAAAAAGTTGCAAGTAACATCCATAATCTGTACCCCAGCTTTTTACTGCCTCTAGATATTCCCTCGCAAGTACCTACGTGGTACTAACCATAATCTACATGGTTCCCTCGTCACCTTTTTTCGAGAAAATTACGTTTCTGGGTTGAATGGGAGTACGCAAAATCATTTCAATAATTTATTAGAAAATACCATGTGCTCAAATTTACACGGCTTTTGTACAGTACTGAAGACAATCGTTATATGTTATAAATACATCAAGTCGTATTACCCATAGGATTCACAGACAGGCGAGTTGTTAACGCTTTTCTGCAGCTTTTCTCTTCCTCAACTGTCTTCGGCCCCTTTTTTTCCTCTAACGTGGCGAACTGTGTGCTCTGATTTGTCAATTGAAAGGATATCAATTTCTTGCTTCTAAAGCGAAGAAGATGAAACAAAATGTTCACAAAATAAGCTCAATTGACGGTTTCAGGGATTGGACTTGACTAACAATTGACTGTGAGGCGATGGTGTTTTGAATGAACGGATTGTTGGTCAGCGTGATTTTTCGAACAGAAGGCAGTTTATTGAGGCACGGAAGGAAATCGTCAGCATTGTCTATTCGGTTGTTCGCTATCGAGAACGAGGTCACTTTGGGCAGCGGAGGTAGCGTTTTAAGGGTGGATATACCGTTTTCATCCAATATAAGGGTTTCCAAGTTGACAAGAAGCCCTAATTGGGAAAAAGACACGACGATGGCGTTACCGGTCAAATTTATACTTTTTACATGAGCCAGGTACTGCATGTGGTATAGAGAAGTGAGACCCAAGTTTTGAAGAGAACACAAATCCCCTTGAGAGTGTGTTTTCAACTCTTCCTCCATCAGGTATTTGCTTCTCATGTCCAAATAGTAGGAACTGCGGTAAGAATCGTACTTAACAAGAAGCTCCAGCCTCTTGAGAATTTCGTTTTTGTACAAAGATGTATCGATAGCTTTCATGAAAACAACGGACGTCAACAAGGGCCATTTACTTTCTGGCTCCAGCTCCAGAAGTTGATTGCACGACTCCAATTGTTCTTCCAAAAGTGCTTTCAATTTTGGGCTAACGTCTGGGTTGAATTTCGGTTCTGTGAGCCACAAAAAACTCGCGAGAATTTTGAAGGTAATTTTCTCTGGTTCTCCTTGAATTTTTATGTCAATTTCTAATTCATTCGTCGATGGAGAAACTGACGCCACCCACAACAAACCGTGGTTGCCACCATTGGCGATTTTCCACGACGAAATTCCAGCACCTTCGATTTTTACGTCGTCTAAATGGGCGCCGCGGTTGAACGCCACGAAGACTTGTTCATTACTCATGAAAACTGACACAACTTCCAATTTCGGCTCTAAACGTCCGAGCAGCCAACGCAAATAAAACCACGCACTTTGGTCGTTTGGGTCGGTGAAGGCGGCGTTTTGAACCAAATCCAATTCTTGAAGATGAATTTCCTCTTTGATCGGTCGAATACCAGCCGGATCTGAATGAATAAGTGGTAGCAATTTTGACCTGTAGTGCCAACTCGAATAATTGCTGAAATCTTCTTCGATCTTTTGCATGGTGTAGGCGAGCTCTTCTTCGGACGACATCCCCAATTTACGAGCGATGAAGCGACGATAGTCCCAACAATGGAAATTCCTGGAGTCCATCTTCAAGTATTTGTTACATAAGGCCAGCTCTAATTTAAGATCTAGTTCCGGGAAGTTTTCCAAAATCCAACATCTATGATGCCAAGCGCAATAAGATTTTGGATTGACTTTCAAACAGGATTCGGTCAGTCTGAGCTCGCCCTCGCCGGCTTTGACGGGATCATCGATTGATTTTTCGCCCATCATATGCAATAAAATTTGTTTACGAAAATTCCATAATGTGTATACATCGGGGTTCACGTGCAAAACATCACTTACGCAGTGTAAGGTTTCCCAGTCTAATAAATTAGCTTTACGGCGCTCAAAAACTTTAGCCATACCTTCTCTGTAAACTTTCAATTTTGCATCTTTTTGTTTCCTTTCCTTTTCTTTGATAGCATCCGATTTGTCTTTTTTCACTCCGTGCATCTTGCTTTCGATGAATCACCTTCCTCGCTAAGGCAACAACGCTAGATTTGTCAGTTGTGCAAGTCACTTCGTTGAGATCGGGTGGAACAAAACGTTGTCCACAGATTAAACAACATCAACTGTGAATCAGTTACATGGAGACCGAACGATGCAGAAAAGGCCTAATATTGAACGGTGAAAAATGAGAACGTCAAAAAAGTAGATGCCGCGAGAAAATCAAACTCGTTACGTCATCCATGTTTCAGTTTGGCATTATCACTGTTATCATATTTGTTGCGATTGCTGTAGCTGAAGTTTTCTGTCTTGAACAGGTCCGTCACTCAAAATACAATGAACAAGTGGTAGAAAACTCTATCAAGTAATGCTCGTGAAATCCGTGATCCTGGGAACTACAAACTGTGAAGAAGGTGAGTACATAGGTATTTCATGTACTCAATACTATAGCGCTAAGGTCAATAAATCCTGCCTATCTATTCGCCAAACATCCATCCACCATCTTACCCAAAACCAATTTGGAGGAGAAATTTTAGTTTTTTAATGTTTTGAGGTAAATTTCCATTTGGCAAAGCGCCAAACCGCATTTAAGAACCGGGTTCACCTTTGTCCTGTTTCTTGTTATCTACAGCCATTGAGGGTCCCCTCAGCATCACTGCTGGTCATCAAGCCAGTAATTGTTAGATGCTAACTGTGTCTGATTCAATTAATTTCACGATAGCTTGGTTTTCTGGTACCTAGGCGTGTGGGGTGTCATTTCCCGCTAAATTTTGGACACCCGAAGCGATTGGAACGGGTCCGAGTCACGCCACACCCACTCCATTTTTTAAAAAAAATTTTAATATGTTTGATATTTTTGTCGCAGGCGTGTCGACTGAATCGTTTTCCACTGATTTTTGGACGCTGAATCGATCAAAATGAGTCTCCAAGCTCCTGTCCTAGCAATAACTAACCCCTGTGAAAGAATTTTCTCACTACTGTGATCGTGAAAAGAAGAAATCGGGCAAATCTTAACATTAGGGTATGCACCCCTAACTATCCATGCATCGCTACTTTTGATATTTTTTCACAACCTCTCCAGATCGTAAAAATGTTTTGTCTTTTACTAAAGAACTGGGAAAAGAAAATATTTTTACGATTTATTGGGAATAACTGACCTTTATTTTTTATGGCTGGGGCCTGGCAATGGCTCTATGCTATCCACCTCCCCCTGCTCCATGTCACTGTTTGGTGAATCCTTGCATTTTGGTGGATACACCCTCGTCTTCCATCCAAAAACACCTCCATCAGAACATCATTAGTAAAATAACGCCCATGAACGCCTGATGAATTTGCTATTATTAAACTTGCTTGATTAAAACTTATTTATTTATTAACTAAATTAAGAAAAACTAAAAACTAAAAAACCAAATTAAGTAAATTTATTAACTTATTATCAAAATTGCTGTTATTATTTCAACAGCAACCATTAATTTTTGGTATTGTCTTACATTTCTCCTTATGGCCACCAGTTATTGCCTTTTTCGCAAATGAATTTGGGTTCCTGTGTGACTGCAAAATACCAATAGGCTAGCATAAATCTTGGTGATACATGTGTCTCCTGAAGACCTGATCTAGTTATTTATAGCAGTAAGAGATCCTATCACAAAGGAATTCATTGAAGGCGACGAAATAATGTCATTTGTGTCTGGAAGGACGTAGACTGAAAAATGCTCTTTCTCATTATATCATGTGTACATGTTCTATTAACGAGAAGTCCAACTGGTTCTGAAATCCGAGAAACTTTGAGTTGATTAATTCCTGAATATTTCTTCAGATTTACCAGAATAGACCCCAAAATGCTTGGTGTGGCAGACTGTGGTGGCAGACATAGGTCGGAATGAATTTCAAAACTTTCAATAATGTTTATTAATGATTTCAAATCCAATGGCACACAATTTTATAAATTTATTGCAAGTAGTATCACACAATCCCGATGCATTTTTTAGTACACAGCTATTCAAAGAAACTTTTTTTTTTATATATACGAAAAACGCGTTTCTCCCAGCTTGTCTGTAAATAGTATGGTAACCCTAATTACTATTATTTACTGCACAATAACAAGTATTAAATTATTGCGATCAACAACATCATGATAAAAAATATCTTTTGTACATTATGGTGTCAGTGTCTTTATAAAATATATTGTTGAAAAATATGTTTTAATAAAAAGGGTAGGTATATACTTTATACAAATTAATTATTTCCGGTTTCAAAAACCTGATTAAGGTGAATAAGGGACGTAGTTAACGTTGGAATGTCTCTCCTAGGTATTTGAACACTCAATCCACTCATTTATTTGGGTCCAAAAGTTCCGCGCAGATTGCGCGCCACATTAAATTAATTATGGATGTAGATAATTCTAATCTAACCGAGGCTTACCGTAATGTATGTACACAGAGAAGTGTTCATTACGAATGTTCAAATTCAGAATTTGCTATGCTACTGTAAAGATTAAATGGTTCGACATTTTATCACAGAAAAAGGTGTCGCTCTCTTTGATATTAGCTCGGGAAGAAATATAGAAATATGGAAGGAATCTACCTTAGTAGGAAAGGTAGGTAGTAGCTAAAAGGCTACCAGTGGGTACCAAATAACAAATAAAATGAAAAAAAAGAAGATTAATTAGGGCTATTTTTATTTGTTTCTCAAATTCTGGTTTAGTAGAATCGGCAAAATGAGGATGGGTAATAAAATTACAAAAAAAATTTTTTTTGTTATTGTTTTCTTTTTTCAATAGTGATGGTATTGTAACCCGTCGTTTTCACGTAACGGGCTAGGGATCCAAAAATAGACCTAGGTGAATAATTAGTGGGAGATTAAAGACTTTCACTTACCGTCCGGAACGTCTGCAATGGTCGGTCATAGACGCCAAGTACACCTGAATTTACCAAGCTCTGAGGAATGGGGTTTCGTGATTGAACAGACAAGGATTCAATATTGATTTATAATAGATGCAATTGACAGAAATATAAAATACGGAATGTCTCGGCCGAGAAGGATATTGACTATTACGTAATCTAATTATTGAGTAGGCAGAAGTGAAGGGCTGAGGGCCAAATGAATTTACGGGATAGCTGAAGGCTCAGGAATGTTTGATTTAACAGAACGGTAAAATGAAAGTGATTTGTTAGCGTCCTCCCCTAATTCCTTTCTCTTTTCCTAACGCACGACAGACGACATGCTAAATAATACGGTCACAATCTACAACTCTATGATCAGCTTTCTGGTGACTAAATGTCAGGGCTTGGGCCAGATTTAGGGATTCGACTTTCGCGTTGCGAGGGTACGAAACAGAGTTATTTCGCCACTTACGTGTACCAACTCCTTCGGATGGAGACAACAGGGTGATGTTCTCTTCGCTGCTCGGCTTCGGTCAGGGGAACGCCGTCCAGGCCGGAGGAGGCGAGACTCTTTCCGACGGAGGTCCGACGACTGGCGGTGCGTGGGAAACCTGGACTATTGGCCGTCGAATCGGGCGCGAACGGATCAACACTCGGGTCCGACGGGGGATTTTCAGTTCGTATAAGGGCCCACTGTTACGGGAGAGGAATTGGCTGATCTCCCAATTCCCGAGTTCTCACCCTGAAGGAACCACGATACACTTGTTCCCTCAGGTCACTTTCACAACACCGGCTTCACAAGGGGTTGATTTGCTTCGCGTCGGTTGTTCCGCTTCGATGTTCCGCCCCGAAACAGGTTGTTCCGCTGGGGTTGTTCCGCCCCGAAACAGGTTGTTCCGCCCCGCCCCTGCCTCGCCTCGTCCTCTCGAGATTATGGCGAGCAGGGGGGGCCAACCTCGTTTCGGAGATCCCAACCTTCCTTCACTTGAGTTCGTACACGACTGACTGATGTTCCTTTCCCCAGTCCGCTCGTCAAGTCGCCTTCCCCTCCTACTCCTCCCTGGGTGTCTCGCGCCGCCCATCGCCCAACCAATCCAATGAGGACACGCCTTTCGCCCAGCTGGGTCAGGCGCTTGGAGAGGAGAGGGGTCGATCCGTACCCCGCCGCCGAAGTTTCTTGACGGGGCGCTTGGAATCTGCCGCCCCGTTACACTCCTCCGATCTTTGGAGGCCGAGGTCTACCTCGGCAATTTTCCTTCCGGTGGGGGTGACTGGTGCGATGGGCATTGCGTCTGGTTGTTTGGCCGCTGTCCATGCTTGTTCGTACCGCCATCGCTTACAAGCGGTACAGGTTGGTGGTGGTCCTTCTCGTGTTCGGCGCGGGAGCAGGGCTTCGGGTAGGCAGGGTCCGTGGGCCGCAGGTTCCGGCATTTTCTCTCGCAGCGGTACGTTGTCGGCGGGTGTCGTTGTTTGGTGCAGACGGGCACAGGACGTCCCCACCCGTCGAGAGCATGATGGCGCTGGTGTTCCCAGGTGGTGCGATGGGCGAGATGTGTCTTCCGCTGGTCTTATCTTCTACTTCCCTACTATGATGTGAAACATACAAACCGGCCCTTTCTTTAGTCTCCTCTCACACTCAAACTCACACATTTTCCATCAATCGACGGCTCATTCGTCATGCAGACAACCTCTTTCACAAAGCCAGAAACTGAACAACGAACCCCAGATTTTGCTGCCACTACAAAGGGAAAAAGAGAAAAAAAAAAAAAAAAAAAAAAAAAAAAAAGGGGGGGGGGGGGGACCCAGGGAGTCCTGTCACGACTCATGAGGTACGGTCATTAGTAAAACAAGGTAAGTACTTGTGTTGTGCATTTTATTTCCAGATCGGGGTTCATCATGGCTTCGCCCTCGTCTGATGGGCTGCTGTTTTGGTGCATGGTCGCGAATTCACTTGTTAAATAAAAAAAATAAATAAATAAATAAATAAATAAATGAATAAATAAAAAAAATAAAAAAAATTATAGAACCGATAGATCACTTTCTTGCGCACCAAGGACCGATAATTTCCCCACGAATTGAGAAAGGACTTCCCAGTTGGTAAGAGCTATGACGGGTCTGGAATCGGGATGTCAATTGGAGCTGAAGGCTCCGGAACAGTTTCGGAACAGAGGGCCCCGGAACAGTCTCGGAACAGAAGGCCCCGGGACAAGTCCCGGAACAGTCCCGGAACAGAGGGCCCCGGAACAGTCTCGGAACAGAAGGCCTCGGGACAAGTCTCGGAACAGTCCCGGAACAGAGGGCCCCGGAACAGTCTCGGAGCAGAAGGCCTCGGGACAAGTTTCGGAACAGTCCCGGAACAGTCCCGGAACAGAAGGCCTCGGGACAAGTTTCGGAACAGTCCCGGAACAGAGGGCCCCGGAACAGTCTCGGAACAGAAGGCCTCGGGACAAGTCTCGGAACAGTCCCGGAACAGAGGGCCCCGGAACAGTCTCGGAACAGAAGGCCTCGGGACAAGTTTCGGAACAGTCCCGGAACAGAGGGCCCCGGAACAGTCCCGGAACAGAAGGCCTCGGGACAAGTTTCGGAACAGTCCCGGAACAGAGGGCCCCGGGACAAGTCTCGGAACAGTCCCGGAACAGTCTCGGAACAGAAGGCCTCGGAACAAGCCCCGGAACAGTCCCGGAACAGAGGGCTACAGTGAGAGTGATGCTACTAAATAAATGAGCCAGTATTTAAATTTCGATTTTTGGAAAGAAAAAATCCTAGACACGGATTTGAAGTCAATTGGCTCCTCACTCGCTTCCTCACACTCGGGCCGATTTGTTTGTTTCTTACAATTTTAAATTTCGGAATCTACAACTAGCACAGTTTGAATTTCAAGATTATGGAACGCGACCCAATTCCTTCAGAGCTTTTTCTCACCAATATTCACCTGGTCAAGATCACTTGTTGTGGATACGACAGAAATCGAGATTTCTGAAAAATCCCACCGCTGCCACCAGAAGATGTAACCCGTCGTTTTCACGTAACGGGCTAGGGATCCAAAAATAGACCTAGGTGAATAATTAGTGGGAGATTAAAGACTTTCACTTACCGTCCGGAACGTCTGCAATGGTCGGTCATAGACGCCAAGTACACCTGAATTTACCAAGCTCTGAGGAATGGGGTTTCGTGATTGAACAGACAAGGATTCAATATTGATTTATAATAGATGCAATTGACAGAAATATAAAATAAGGAATGTCTCGGCCGAGAAGGATATTGACTATTACGTAATCTAATTATTGAGTAGGCAGAAGTGAAGGGCTGAGGGCCAAATGAATTTACGGGATAGCTGAAGGCTCAGGAATGTTTGATTTAACAGAACGGTAAAATGAAAGTGATTTGTTAGCGTCCTCCCCTAATTCCTTTCTCTTTTCCTAACGCACGACAGACGACATGCTAAATAATACGGTCACAATCTACAACTCTATGATCAGCTTTCTGGTGACTAAATGTCAGGGCTTGGGCCAGATTTAGGGATTCGACTTTCGCGTTGCGAGGGTACGAAACAGAGTTATTTCGCCACTTACGTGTACCAACTCCTTCGGATGGAGACAACAGGGTGATGTTCTCTTCGCTGCTCGGCTTCGGTCAGGGGAACGCCGTCCAGGCCGGAGGAGGCGAGACTCTTTCTGACGGAGGTCCGACGACTGGCGGTGCGTGGGAAACCTGGACTATTGGCCGTCGAATCGGGCGCGAACGGATCAACACTCGGGTCCGACGGGGGATTTTCAGTTCGTATAAGGGCCCACTGTTACGGGAGAGGAATTGGCTGATCTCCCAATTCCCGAGTTCTCACCCTGAAGGAACCACGATACACTTGTTCCCTCAGGTCACTTTCACAACACCGGCTTCACAAGGGGTTGATTTGCTTCGCGTCGGTTGTTCCGCTTCGATGTTCCGCCCCGAAACAGGTTGTTCCGCTGGGGTTGTTCCGCCCCGAAACAGGTTGTTCCGCCCCGCCCCTGCCTCGCCTCGTCCTCTCGAGATTATGGCGAGCAGGGGGGGCCAACCTCGTTTCGGAGATCCCAACCTTCCTTCACTTGAGTTCGTACACGACTGACTGATGTTCCTTTCCCCAGTCCGCTCGTCAAGTCGCCTTCCCCTCCTACTCCTCCCTGGGTGTCTCGCGCCGCCCATCGCCCAACCAATCCAATGAGGACACGCCTTTCGCCCAGCTGGGTCAGGCGCTTGGAGAGGAGAGGGGTCGATCCGTACCCCGCCGCCGAAGTTTCTTGACGGGGCGCTTGGAATCTGCCGCCCCGTTACAGTATCCTCTGAATTTGTTGCTCTGATCTTGACTCATAACCACATTCATTCTCCATCCCTGCCTGCTAATCGGACTTATTTTCTTCATCATTTATTAGCGTCAAGTTTTCAAAAGCCAAAACGGGAATAGGGAGGTACATATACTTTTTTGCATAAAAATGGGCTATGGCTTCCGAGATTATATAAATTTTTAGGTGCCTGATTTTCTATAAATAATCTGATCAAATAAACTCGTTCGGCGCGCAACCAGTACACTAATTAACGCATTAGTGTTTGGTGAGCTATACTTCTTGACAAGGTGTGGTTGATGTACCTCTCAGACTTATGTATTAGGTACCCGAAGTTGACATTCTCTATCTGTAGAATGCAGTTTTACGTTATTTGGTACCTACTGATTAGAAATGATCTCACAATGATCGTCCTGCCGCCTTTTTAACACGAAGGTACCTTAATTGTATACAACTGGATGGTTACGTTTGACCAATTTCTCAGTAGAAGAGTAATTGGGAACATGAAGATGGGATTTGGCCTGTATCAATGAGTTTTCATTAAATAATTTAATCAAAGATCATTCAAAAGGCACGTACTTGGCAGAATACCTACAGAAGACGATGTTTCGAAACTATTACGGAATATTTATATTTTCAAGCGTGAAAAGGCCCCACGCCCATCCATAAATGATATTAATAAGGCACCATTAAGGTGTTTTGACAGTGTCGGAAAACACTCTTTGATTAAGAACAAAATAGTGCAGAGCTTCAAGCGCTTCGATGTTTTTCAGTGCTTAGGAGATAATCATTTTAATTCGATAGTATTCTAGTGAGAACAAAGCTGATGACGGATGATATTGGCACACAAGAGCGTTGCAGGCGGGTAGTTCAGATGTAAATAAACTAGATAAAAACCCTTCGCGTAAGATGTACTTTTCTACTACTGAATGGGTTCAGGCACGTGGTGCCTTTAGTATTGCAAATCTTACTTTGTGTCTCCTACTAGCACCAATGAATATTTCTTAAATTATTATATTTGAGGCTAACAAGCATTGAAAATCCATCACGTGATGCAACTTCCTGCTGCGAAACTTGAAGGGTACACTGAAGGGTCTTTTTCAAAATGGTAGTTAACAGGTGGGACGCTCGGCGAATCCAAAAGCTCCGTGTTGCTTTCGTAGTCGCTTGAAGACGTAGTCACCGAAATGCTGGAAGGTCTCGTGTAGGTGCTACTCGTCGGGCTATCCTGGGACCCCACGTAGGTATGAGGGCTGTCGACGCTCATGCTGCCATAAACTGGATCATTTCGCATGTAAACGTGTTCCGCTTTGGGGCAGTAAGGGAGCATTACGTTGGGATCGCTCACCACACTTTCATCGTACATGTAACTCGTACTCGTGGAAGCTCCACTGGTTCGACAGTATCTGGAATAATAGAGGATTTTTATTCATCTCCTGTTTTTAACAACACTTCGCTACCTCTTAGAATAAAACCACTGCACTTCGGATCCTTTTTTTCCTTCTTTGTGAGTAAGTCCTGTCGGTTTCGGTTATTTCAATGTTTCGTAGGCAGTTTTAAATCTATGTAGATCTGAATCCGTTTGACTAAACATCCAATATTTGGCTATAATCAGGTTGCATACGTTCTCGTGCATCCTACACCTGTTCAAACTACAGTGCAATTCTGGAAGGACCTAGCCTGTCCAACTCAACATTGGAGGAACAAGAAAGAGGTGAAAGTAGAATATGTGGTATACAGCCAGTATTCACCCACCTGGATTCTTGCTGTCGATGGTACATGGCGTCCATAGTTGACGATCGATATGTCTCGCAGGATACTTTATGGTGGTACGACGACTGGTGGGTTGATGACGTGCTCGACGTCGGGCTCGGATAACCGTAGGGTGAGTCAACGTTTACCCTAGGGTAACTTTCAGGATAAGTCGAAGGTGATGTGGCTCCCTCGAAGGAGAGTTTAATAGTGCAAGGCCTGTGTTCTTTGAGCAGGTCGACCAGGCCTCGTTTTTGATTTTCCAGCGCCTGGATCTGCGACTTCAATTCATAATTTTGAGATTCGAGCACTTCGGACTCCTGGAATATTGAAATTTTTAAAAATTAATTTTGAAACTAATTTTGACTCATAACCTTCTCCAATGTGCGGTAATTGGCTCGGGACCAATATTAATCTGTTCTACGTTCAAAATTCAAGACCGAATCCAATCTTTTATGCAGGTGCCTATGAGGAATGTAAAAAATTTACTGACCTGAACTAAATTGGTGGTTCGCTCGCGCTTTTTCAGTCGGCATTTGGTAGCAGCTACTTTGTTTCTTTCTCTCCGTCGTCTTCTCCTTTCTTCATCTTCTGGGGTCAACTGAAACGATAATAGAACATAAATAACGGGTAAATAGACGCACAAGTTTTGTACTTGATCGAATTTCTGACGATGAGCAAACAATAAGCGGAGCAATGCAATTTTAATCGAATTTGTGCTTGTTATGTGGCTAAATAAGAAATTCTTTCGATATCGGTTGGGTTTTACTCGTCTAGACGGATCTTGTGAGGGGCGTTGCAAGTCGGACATTTTCACTTTGGGAACCAGTGAAATGATACGATTTGCCTATACGTTAAACGGCTTGCTGATTTATAATGGCGGGTATCGTTGGAGTTTTTAAAATAAGTGGGGTATTCAAAATTGAACTTACCCCATCACCTGAGAATTCCTGTGAGTCCTGACTCACCTCTTCGGAAATCGTTCGCGTCCGCGCGCGCTCGACTGTAACCAAAGGAAGGGTTTCCCCAATGTTCTTCCGTTTCGACTGAACTATCAGTTTGAGACTGTCCTTTATCAGTCGAGTTTTCATGTTCTGGAGGCTTGGGGGTGAACCGGACGCCGACGTCGCGTCTGACGGCGGTGAATTGGCCAATCTTGGCCCCGGCGTCGATCCGGCGCTCGCTCGGACGAGTTTGAAGGGATCGGTCATTGCCATAAGGGAGTTGACGATTTCGGGCGTCCGAGGAGTCGCTCCAGTACCTTCGGCTCCGGGCACCCCCAACAACCCGGTGTTCATGTTGTACATCTTCTGTAGGACCGAAGATGGCAAGACGACGGGGTGTAGTGGTCGGCCCGTACTTGCTGTCACCGTCTAGTCATCCGTCTGGACCTATAACAATTAAAGATGGATCCCAATTGAAAATTAATACAAATTGCACGAGAGGATTGAAAGAAATGCATTCATTTTAACAACCCTCACCAAGTTAACTTTGAAATGCCACCATTTGAATCAACACAAATCCCCCCGTTTTCCCGCGCATTCCCAGATTTGTTCCTGCACTTTTTCAAATTGAATCACTTTCAACGGACGGTACAGTCACCGACCGATAATTGTGCATTTGTATGTCAGGTTGTCATTTCATCAGAAATATTCAATAATAAACCGTGTAAAAGCGGCATTTACATGTACGATCCACCCGAAGGAAATGTGCGTCGACAGTTGAATAGGCTCGGTTTTGGCAAGCCCTCTTCCACCTCTTTCCTTCCCCTAACGCGTGGCTAATTCATTATTAAATAATGTCGGATGGTTCTCGTGATAGTGACTCGATTGCCAAGAATCTGCCAGAGCCGAACCGTCTTTAAGCGCTCGCATCTGTTCTCATCTACCTTACCCCCTTCACAAACCGCGATCTTCTTTCGGCCAATACCTCATCTCATAACGCGGCTTGAAGGTCGTTGTGGTTTGTTTCTCCCGAGTATAATATGGTACCACGCGTTTTCCACTCATTTCACACGACGGCTTTTTCAAATCGGTTTCTTTCTCTAGCGTAAAACGGCGATATTTCGGTCCGTGTCTTCTCACATGTTGGCAGCCGGTTGTTGGTTGTTCGCTTTTTCAACGTCCCTCAGTTGGAAATATTCCATGTCAGTGCAATAAAAAATATGTTAGAAAGAAATCAGGCCAACAGATTGGGTTGGTTTGGTCTAATTTGAGATCAGTGGTAATTAAGTTCCTATCCTTTTGTTGGTTGATTATTCTTGCTGGCATTTTTGGTGTAGGGGCTAAAAAAAACCTTTTGATCTCTTCATTTTTGCATTTACGTAATCGGATTCGAAATCCACATATCCCTTTTGTAACACGAAAAAGGCCTAAAATGCTCCTACAAAAATCTGCCTGAACAATTTTCTACTCGGACGCTTCTTTTGAAGGATCTATGGGTGCGTACAAGAGCAAAGACACATTGCTCGTTATGTGAATATTCGGTTCACACAAATGTTCAGAAAATGCTAAATTACTTCCAGAAATGCTAAATGCTAAAGTGTAGCAAATATAAATGGTTGTATTAGTTATGTATGCTATTCAACTATACTGTTATGTGAAAGGGGATACGACGTATTTCCACAAAACTCACGGTTTTGTTTAAAGAAACAGTAATTCGGTTTTGAATTTGGGTGATGAATTAATTTGAATATATATATATTTCGCCCCAATGCGATCAACGTGTTATGATAAGGACAAGTCGCATTCATAAGACCCAACCAAAATTTAGAGATGTGCCAAGATGATCCTACTTTACGTAGGCAAGTAAAAAAAGTACGTATTATAGCTTTTTTTCAATTTTTAACAATATCGGGGAAATGGAATAGTCCCTTTCTTGGGTCGTGCCTTCCATTATATTTGGTTTATTGCAACTGCTAGGTGCCATTCCATCAAACTTTCACCGAATACGATATATATCCTGATCAGTTGTCGTAATTTGATCAATTCAAGCGGATCCCCAGTTTCTCCTCTATAAAGATGTGTTTACCTACCTGGCTATAATACGACGAATCACCACGATCGCCTCGTGAAACCGAACTGACTTGAACGATGAAACGTCCAAATCGTAAGCAAAATATAAGAATGAAACTCGAAACGTCACCTGAGATAAGACGAAACCAGGTGCTGAGATTATTTGAAAGCGATAGCCCTCGAGAGCCGTAGTATCAGAGCGGTGGAGGTGACGTTTAATCGGTGAACGTTTAAATAAAGGCGATATCAAATTCAATTAGACGTATCTATTTCATGTCACGTACGTAATAAGAGCTCAAATTTCCACTATCATCGGCCAGTGTCGGATCCTGAAGAGGTATTTTGGAAAATCCCTCGGGATCACCCAGCCGTGAACCCAATGAAGGAAAATGTTTGGACTGATGTGAATTGAAATATGATTATGAATATCCATAAAAATGCACCCTTCTCGGTTTTCCTTCTCGTCAACACATTCGCCTAAAAATCGATCACTCGTTCGTACGTAGGTTTTGGCGTCGCATTTTGGTGGTGTGCATCGGGTAAAACTTGATGTACTGAGATATGATCCATTTTAATAATCCGATGTCAGATTCCATCGAAACGTTTATTTTCTCAACTTCTTTCTACAGTAGGTACAGTTACTTGTACATACCTGCAAATTGAAAGATCAAAACTCACATTCTCAATAAGTATGATTTGAAAGGAAAAATTCATTTGACTTGAAAATGCAGTTAATACCGTCCAAGATTAAAATAAAAAAAACCGCCGAGATGTAAATGTCGTAGTTTCGGCAGTGTGAAGAAGAAGAAGATGTAAATCAATTTTAGGAACTGCATCAATTTCGATTTTTAAAAAATGCCTGTTTTTCCTCTTATATTTTTTAATAAGAAAAAACCACAAGTTTCGAATGAGGGAATTGAGCGTCCGTAAATTTGTTTTTGGTCACCGCATTGCTCTAAAGGCCAAATTTTGAAGACCGCTAAATACGTTTTTTGTTGCGCTAGCGACTTTCGTTACATCTCTCTATCGTGTTGCTGACTAATAAAATAGTACCAACTTTCCTTTACTAATCGAATAAATTATTACCTATGATAACTGTTAGGTGACTCCCATTGTCGAACCTCGCTAAATTATTATTATTATTATTATTATTATGTTATTTATAAATGGAGATACAACTAGGACAAAATACTTCCGAAATATCTATTAGAAATAAGCCAAGGGGTGAGGGGGTGAAAATTAGTCGTTTGTTTCGCTAATAGTTATTCTTGTATAAAACGATGAATTTACACCCATACCAATAAGTACTTTAAATGTTTTCTTTCTAACAAACCATCAAATTTTTTCAAATTAATTCTTTTTACTCATATTTGAGTTTTTCAAATGTCTGCACCTCTCGTGTTCAAGTAGAAATTCAGTAATTAGTCAATTCAGGTCACATCGCACGTGATCATAGCAGTGGTAGAGCACTCACCTCCGTGCTGTCAGGATCGAGCTAGGAGTAATGAAAATCATGGAGAAATCGGCTCATTCTGCGAAGCAGCTTCTAATCAAACGAATAACGTTGCGGAATATTACTTCTCGTCCTTGACCGCTGTCGACCGGTGAGGAGGGTTTTTAATTGAAACGGATAGGTATTCAAATGGCCCCGCAATAACTGTTACAACTCCCTTTGGAGTCGCTTCGCATTACCACGGTGCAATAAACACTCATCTCGAGGTATCTTTCGTCCTTGAGAATCTTTACGGCTTCGAGATACATGCACGTGTGAGCCGGTGAAATTAACTAATGAACCCTTCAGTGTGTCTTTCCCGGTTGTTAACTAGAATGTTAGCGTTTTCTCAAAATGTGAGTGAAACGAATCCCCGGTAGGTCGCTCAACACTTTCGTACTAAAGGAAGGAAAAATATCATTTTGTTACAATACCGGCTCGATGTTTTTGAGTTGAGAATTCATTGGTGGTAGTCTGGAAATTACAGACACCAAATGTACTAAATATAATGAATTACCTAATTTTCATGGCAACTGAATTTGATTTTATAAGAGACATTTCTTTTGTCTCACACAACTAACGATGAAAACGCACATGGATCTAATAATTTCTTGGAAAAATATAGTGACCACATTTTTCAAAATGAAATATTCGTCTTCGTTAGTTAGAGAAATCCCATTTTCTGCTGTACTTTTTCGGGGGAAAATATTGTTCATATAGAAACGTCATCGATTCTTCAACTTGGTCGAAAATTATCCCCGTAACTTCTAGGTATCAGCATGGTTCAAAATCCGAAATGTCCTTTCGCCGTCTGACAGAGTAAAAACAACCTTCAAACTGCTCCGAATAATCAGGGATTTGTATGTACATGACTACATTCGTGTCCTGATTGTACCTAACACACCTTCAAAACACATTTTTGGAGAACTGTATGGTATTATTTTTCACTACAGAGTACGATTATTATTATTATTATTTTTTTTTTTTTTTAGTTTTTTTTTTATCGTATGTTTTTCCTTCCTCAGTCCGATTGCCAATAATACATTACTCTTTCTTAAATATCTCATGCTGGGTGTTGAGCTCATTTTGAAAGTGCCTCACAGTTCCGTGCTTCTTGGGGTATATGAGGCGTTCCACATCCACAGGTCTCAGCGAACTGTGGCGCCTGAGTGAACTTTCCATCCGCATTGCCCAAAGGTCGGCATCTATTTTAAATCTTTTTCTCAGGAGCCTTGAAGGGCGGTAAACCAATCAATCAACACCACATACCGCCTTGCTTGATCACAAATTCCATTTGATGCTTTTTAATTTGAACTATACCTGTTATATACGTGTTTTATCCCTTTTTTGAATCTCCTCATTAAGACTCGTATTGTTCTTTAGATTTCGGCTCTGCACATCAAGTGGGATTTACCAGTTTCTTCTCGGAAATAGTATGAAAATGTGTCTCAGTACAGGCCGAATGGGTTAGTGATGGTTTGGTGAGTACCTTACTACACGATCAGAAGCAGACCGTCGCATATTCTGATTAGTTGGTTAAAAACGAAGCGAATTCCTCGCTCTTGCCTCCCGCTGGTTGATTTAACATAATCACCACGGTCGGTTCTCGTGCTAGTGAGTAAACGAATGCAGAAAACGGTGGTGGAATATGAGATTTTCTTCTGACAGATCGGAATTTATAAGTGGAGAACGGTGGACCTACAAACAGCTCGACTTTCCCTTGCTCGAACGAGTAGTCTGTCGACTCCCAACTGATGCAGTTGATTTTAGGGTAGGTTGCCGAAGAACGTTGGAGTCAATGCTACGGGCTTCTAATCATTTAATCCCGTGGATGGGTCTAAAAGAGAATTTTTAACACTCTCAAAATTTATGAGACTTCGGGATCTTCTTCAAAGAGGGGCAGAAATGAATTCTCGATAGTGCTCCCTTCCAATCAACGGTTCTTGAGCGCTGTGTTCCTCTATAAGTGATGACGAGTCGAGGTCTCACAAGCACCAAGGTTTGTTGAGGAAAGAATGATGGAGAGATTCCATATCCAAAGAGCTCGTCCGGGTTGAAAGTCGTCTGCAGAGAATAAGATGAACTTGCAAGCCCCTGGGAGCAAGGCCGAACCTCTCGACCTCATCGTCGTTGAGTAATAGCTGGGGGTTGGCGCTCTTTTCAAGAGGATTCATTGCATGATTTATAGGCCTCCTCATTAGGGCATCAATCAGAAAACTCAGGAAGTGGGTCAGTACAAAATACATTAAATAATTTGATTGTGCGCAGTGAAACCTTAAGTGGGAGTGATAATTGCGACGAAGATTGTGTATTCCGATTCGGTTGGGTGGAGAGCGCAGTGCAGGCGTTGTGATGTCCTTCTCTAACCTTCGACTTGCTCGCCAGACTTTGTTTGACACCAATGACAGTTTTCAGCGAATTTCATATCGGAAGTTCCCGAGGTATTTACACCAATCACGTATATGCTTTAAATTTGCCCTCGCCTTGAACCAAGAACTGCCCTTTGCGATCCTCTGGGTGAAACCTCATTTTTACCAATCCTGGCTCTGCGGAGAGGAAATCGACAAGCAAATCTGCGCGAGGATCCTTCGCGGTTTCGTGATCAAACAATTTATGAAAGCCCCGCTGTCTGAGTACGTCAAGATCTGCGTGAGATAAATAGATTTATTTGGCAGGGGTATCTTCAAGATGGGGCAATAGCAGACGTCCTCATTGCCGACCCACTTGCTTGCTACTAGCTGACATCGCGCGCAATAGTCAAGAGCGAGAGAAGGAAGAAGGCCTTTTTCTGGAATGTAAGATATGATAGTATTTTCTATTATGTTCGTACTTATGAGGAGGGGGCAACGTAACATAAACAAATCCATACTACGGGTGAGATTATTTTCAGTGATATATGCAAATATTTTATAAAAAATCAAAACTAATTTCAAGCCTTGTAATTGGCCATACTTGTTCCTTTTTGAAATCCCTCAGTGTGCCTATACTTGTTGTGAAACCAATTATAAGCCTAAATATAAATATTATGGCAGTGTAAGTTCAGTTGCACAAAAGCAGCTCAGCCAGTTGATCTGATGGGAGGGAAATAATGCTTCACAAGCAAAGTTAATGCCACGATTTAAGCTTTTATTTGACCGTTAGCCAATAAAGTGGCTTGTTTTAGAGACAGTTCTCTTTTGATCTGAAGGGTTTTAGGAAACGAGGGACATTTATCGAATGATAAGCTGGCAATTAAAGGCGTGTTTTACAGCCCAGCGACCCAACTGCGGTTATCGCGAGATTGAAAAACGTGCTGACCAACAAACTTCTCTGTGCGTCCTTGACCACTTGCAAAGATCATCCGACTGACAAGAGACGCCTCAGAGAACTTATTTCGATTTCGGACCGTCTGAAGGCTATCAAAGCTGCGTTCTTTGCGATAAAGGCTGATTTTGTGGATGATCATAGTTCTTGCACAACCAATTTAGTATACACATCATGACAATGGCTGTATTCATTCAAACAGACGATATTTAAAAATGTTGGAATCGGCTGTGTATGACGCCCTCACGTTTCGTTTGGTTATTCCTTGAATAATCTATAATTATGAATAATCTATAATGAATAATCTATGTATGAATAATCTATAATCTATAATTTCATGCAATTTTGATCTAGACACCTTGAAACGCATAGAAACAAATTTTGGGCCGAAACGGAGAGATTGACTGCTTGCATGAAAACAAGGGTTGATTATTCAAGGAATAACCTTCATATAAGCTACATACTTTCCATCTTGACCCATACCCACCGTAGAGTGCACCAATTGGTCTGTGATCCATTACAATGGATTCAGCGTCAGAAATTCAGTGGTATACGGTGGAAAACTAATCCCTTCTTCATGTTTCGTGAACACCGCATATCTTCTCTACGGTCCGTTCTCGGGCATGTTATCTCGCGCCGTCTTCCCTTATCCGATACTTGTCGGTTAATGAGTAGTCCGCTAGTTTACCGATTGTTCATTTTCTATTAAAACTCGGTATTCTGTATTTTCCGATAGCAATCTAATAGTTTTCGAACGATCGAGCCGTTGCAGGTCCTTTGCCTACCCTGACAGCTATTAAAGATAATACTTTTTCCTTTCGTTGTTTTGTGATTGGACTATAAGACAAAGTTCATACTATGACTATTACGGGCATTATCCCCGGCCCGCGACATGTCGTCTTCCAATTATAGCATACAATTACCTACCTTTTTGTCTCAATCTGATGCGTAGGAAGGCTGCCCTCCCCATTTTACTAGCCTGTTACAATAATTTTGTTGTATTCTTCAATGTCTGTAGGATGAAGGCTGGTTCTAATTCAATAATAGGTATTTCTTTCGATGTTCCAAAAATGATCCGACCATATAGTGACAGATGGTCAGTTAGGTGGTCAGATACTCAATACTCAACACTTCATTAGTGGCAACTGCCTCCTACCAACAATAATGAACCCACTCGGATGGGTTTTCGGGTACCTAGGCCTGCGGGGTATCATTTTCGACTAAATTTTGGACGCTAAATTCAATAAGACGGGTCCTGGAACGATTGGCGCCCGCTGGAAGAGGTTATGATTCATAATGGGTATCTACCTACCCATTTTAAAATTGGGTTTTCGAGATTTCTGGTACCTAGGCGTGTGGGGTATAATTTTCCGTTGAATCCTGGACGCTGAATCGATTGGAATGAGTCTCCACATTCCTGGTTCGAGGAATAACCAACCCCTGTGAAAGAATTTGCAGTGTTTTTCCATTCGGTTCCAGATTTGGTGAAAAATTGAACAAATTGTGAATGACTTGCATTATAGAAGCATTTTTTTAGTTCAAAATCATTTCTAAAATGATACCGTTTAGCTTTTTGAACCGTTCCAAACAGCCAGAACGAAATACACCTCAGTAAGGTTTACAAAAGAAATATCCTTGTTTTTCATTGAATGCTCTAGGTACTTAATGTTTTCTTAACATCGACCGGATTACGAATTATTTTCCTCTCATCAAAACGATAAAACACGTGTCCGCGGGGCGAGAGAAAATGAAGAATCACCTCGCCGTTCTTTGTTCCCATGAATCGAGAGCTCGTTAAGACAAAACGGGCCGTTGGGAAACGTTTGAATTCCACTTGAACTTGTTTGATTTAGCATTTGGAAGTCATGAATTATTCAAAGAACACTGTATGAATAGACATTTCTTTCCGAATCCATCTGTAGTCTGCTCGTCACGACCTTTGCTCTGGAGTAGTTTTTCGGAACTATTTCTTCCTGCATGGATTTATTGCATCTTTGTAGGTACTCTAGCGCTGGATGATTTTTAATCGCGATTTTGGGCGCTTCTATTTGGCTGCATCAATTCTTTTGATCATCAATCCTGAGGCCGAGTTACTCGTACCTACGGGTTTTTTGTTTTTTAGATAAGGGACAAAAATCAAATTCTACTTTTTTCCAACTGGAGCCTGGCTTTGGATCATACGATTAGTTTACATAAATGCTATTTTTGAAGGAATCGGTGTTCTGCAGATGCGATAACCATGCGAATATAAGAAATCGTTCGGAATAAACGCTTCATTTCCTCCTCTCTCGGTGGGCATAGTGATTCATTTCAATACAAGATAACAAGGGGTATGATAAAATTAATTTTCTTCAAGAAGATTGCAGCAGAAAAAAATATAATATAAAAACGTTCCACGTTAAAAAGAGTACGTTATCAGTCTTGCCGAACACTTGACCATTCATACTCCTTCCCGGAGTTTGTTCATTCGGTATGAAACAATTTCGCTTTATTTGCTCTTCTTTTTTACTCGTTCCGGACCACGAGTTCTGATCCGCTTGAGTTGAGCGGTGAAGTGTTGAGAGACAATTGAATAGTTTCAATAGGTACATATGTACTTTAGGGCAGCTCGGGTTTTTTCTGCTACGAATTCAATCAGCCGTACCAACCTTAATATTTTCGCTTTTCAAGAAGGATCTCAAATGGCTTTGTCTGATTTCAATTATTAATGAGAAAAAGATTAGTCAAAAAGTTGTGATAAGTATATAAATATTGGAAGTCCACTGTTGCATGTAGGATAAGCCCGAGCTAATGGAAAGGTGAGGTACTTCCAATACGTAGGTAGGTGATCATGTTGTCTGAAAACAAATGCGATGAAGTGAATGCAACAATGTGGATCTTCTCTTCTACATGGTCGATTCCGAGAGATCTGCACTAGGTAATGGGAAAACGTGAACTGGCAACAACCTTGATCGTGCACCGTTGGAAGTCTAAAATTGAGAGATACGAGTGATCTGGAAGATGCGATTTCACGGGTCGACGAGAATCTGAATGGATTGTGTAAGTTACCAAGCAGGTGCCTGCATCACGACCGAGTCTTTAAAAGCAAACAATAACCAAATTGCACAAGGTTCTGCCGTGTAACGCAACGGGTCGTGTTCCCTCCCAAGGTTTCCATCTCCCGTTAAAACCATTCTTATTTAAATCTCAGTGACGAAGGGAATGGCCATAATAGAAAGACGGATGTGAAATTCGTTTCCTATTCCCCCTTGCAAGTTTCATTGAACGGCGAGAAGTGGCGAAAAAACGTGCCACCGTAATTAGTATACCTACATTTCTTTTCGCTATTCATGGGCGGAAATCCTTATGAGAAAATGCATCGTCATGGGTAAAATGGCTATGCTCGCGTGCATTTTAGCCTGCTTAAAATCAACGTCGCATAACAATGGGAGCAAATGCAAAATTTAGACGAGCACTATATTGTTAACGATCTATTTTACATAGGGAGCATAATCTCTTAAGATAAGGCTTGACTGCGCATGAACGCTTTGCTCGCTGTTTGAGATGTGAAATGAGGGTTGGTTGCCTGGAATGCCGACCCTCAAAATACTCCACATTGCCGCTGGATTCGACCTCTGATCCACCGAGTAGGGTACCTTTTTCGGTACCGAATACGGCGATTGCCCGCGGTCGAAATAACGATTAGGTGTCAATAGGTTTTTCCCGACCTGAGTAAATAGCGGCTATTTATTGTTCTATTGGTTCTTCTCAATCTGTCCTCCACTGTCCATCATAAATATATGAAATTCATAACACTCCTTTTTCCTTTCGATCAACTAGATTTAAACCACTAGAAATTCACACCCAATGGTAATTACTGGTTGCACCGAAAAAGGAAATGCGAAAACAAAAGTAATGGAAGGGACGTCAGTGAGGAGCGGGGTCAAGGCGCGCCTTGACCCAACACACGCCCACAGACGCGGGCAGGTCGTGGTCCCTGTGAGACCGGGCCTGCCGTCCAAATGCGAGACGATTCAACGACAGAGCGGGACCCCCGGGGCCCAATAGGCGATATAAGAGGGGGTCCATAGAAATTGACCTCTTTGTCTTATTAAAGTCTTGCCTCGCCTGAAGTAAGATTCAGCTTTACTCGAGTGTTTGCACTACCTCAACCAAGGCTGTGAGTTGTTTTTATAGTAATCTGCTCCAAAAATCGTGATTCTCTCAAAAAATTATAAAATTTACACACATAATTTCAGTACTATTATCTCCTACTACCAGCATTTTTGGTGCTATGCTCATTTTCTAAACTAACATCTACTGGGTGAGCGACAATTAAATGGGATCCCATCTCATCCAATATAACGTCCATAGTGTTGAGTTAAATGATACCTTTACAGACCAAGATACTTAATCATGAATCTCAAAAATCTGTTTTGAAAATATTCGCCCATATCCCACAAGGTTTGTGCCAATCGGGCCAAGTCTGGTTAAATAAGGTCCAAACGTTGTCAAAATGCGAAAATTTCAAATTTTGTCGAAACTTTTTGAGGCCTTTTTTGGAATGTACGACGGAAGGACATTTTGAAACGTAAAAAATAAAATCAATCACAACGGGACACAACTGCAAAAACAAAATTGCTTGAAAAAAAGTTGGACATAGTCAGGTTATTGCTGGATAAAATTGCTGACCAAATTATCTGCAGTTGATATTGTGAAATAGGTAACGGAAATCCTTATTAAGTTCAGCATTTATCTAAACAAAGAATCGACGTTATCAAACGTTTGTCGACTGTTACAACGGCCTCAAAGAATTGAATGCAGTTTGAGACCATCGCTTGTTTCTGAGGGAGTTTCGCAGGGTTGTTAAATGAACTATTCGGTGTAGGTAGCAGAGGTCATGTTTTGTTCATTCAATGATGTCTGCTCCTAAATGTTGGGTGCCGTATCGAAATCTTGCTGTCCTGCTCTCCCACGGTGAACTAGAGCAGGTTAATTTAGAAGTCAATACTTGCTCAAGAATTATTACTATTTTAAAAATATCCCAATTCAAAAGCTGGCAGCCACTTTTTTCTGTTACTGTGTTTCCCATAAGTCCCAGAGTAAGAATTTCTAAAAACAAGTCGAGCCGATATAAATTTCCGCCCTTCAGCTCTAGCGAACGCGTCCAAACAAATCCCTGGCGTCACCAAAACCCAGCGAGTAGTACCTGTTTACTGTCACTACAAGAAAATGATATTTTGACTTCGCTAGGACCTAGGGAGCCTCAAACTCGAGGACAGGTTGAAGAGCAGTCCGAGTGGTTTGTCATAACAGGAAGTCAAAAGAGTTAGAGAGACCCAGAGGCTTTTAATCAACCGTTTCAATCCAATCTGACAGAGCGTCGGGAACACTCCGCCTGAGTGCTCTTCAGAGCTCGGTCAGCGTACTCATTTCAAAAATTACGGAAACTGGAAATAACCCGAAAAAATTGTCGTCGTTTCTGTCAGGGAAACTCGATCACGGTGTTTAGAACTTTGGAAGAAAATGGAAGTAACTTTCTTTAGAGGCCAACCATGGAAGATTTAGCTTCTGAGAGCAAAATATCGTGGGATCATCTGAGGAGAGCTAAGATTTAGCTTACCAAATTCAAACATAACGAAAACGATTATTCAAGTACGTAAATTGCATTAAAGGAATTTCTAGTCGAAGTTGTTAAAGATATAAAAATTGGAAAACGACGGCAACCCTTAGGGGATTTATAACTCTGCCCCCGAGAGTAAACGATATCCAGCCTTTTCAAACTACATTACATTCCCCACACTTATAATGCGAACCCAGTTCTGTAGGCCCAACAGAAAAAGGAAGCACGGCTCTATAGTTCTTGGTCTAACTAAAAGATGAAACTAGGATTTGCAGAGAAATGGAGTCGGTAGACTTGCGGTCTCATATTCTTGTAATGTGGTAAATTGAATCCCTAAATTAAGTACTTATTAGGGTAACTACCCTTATTGAACTGGATGATGTAGTTTTAACATTTTTTCGCGAGGGAAGAAAATAATGTTTCACTACATTGGTTACAAGGAAAAAATACGTTATTTTATATAAAGCTCAAAGCTCTTCGTAAGCCCCTCATTTTTGGAAGGAAAAATTGCAAAACGTAAAAGAAAATGAATTAATTAAAATTAAAACAAAAAAGTTGAGGAATATCGGGAACAAGATCCACGATTATGATAGCAATAATATAAACCGAATAACCTCGTGACAATTATTTTCTTTCTAGTCATAAATTTTCTCAAATGGCTCATTCAATCAAGTAAACCATTAAATTACGACAACAATGCATTAATTATCCCATTGAAGTCAATAAAAATATGTTCCGATCACGAAAATCCGTGGATCAAGTATACTTTATTGCCATGCACCTAGGCACGTAAACTTCACGTCACGACTCCCGTAACACTTGTGAAACGGTAAAGGGATGATTTACTCACGAAGTGGCCGTGTCACTTGAATTGGCAATGTGTCTTCATTTTGCGAGGCATTTCACTCGTTTTCTCGAGAATCTTTCATCTTTGCCGCGGGAGAATGAAATTTGAGAATGATCGTGTTCGATGTGCCAAGGCTTTGTCGGACCCGTGTTTTTCCCATGTTCATACACAATCGGCACAACTTAAATATTGAGGATTGCACAAAGGGGATCAGAGAACGAATCACTGTCATTTGAGTTAAGATTGATTGTGAAGGTCTTACGTTTCTATAGAAGGAATTTCGGATTAGAGCTGGGGATGGAATTGCGGAATCCATCTCGCGCTTAAATAATATATGCTTGAATCATTACATTTCCGAACCACAATTAGGTTCAGGTACTGTATTAAAACAAAGAATGACTGGAACTAGAGATGAATCTTGTCCGGCGATTTTATCCAGTTTTAGTGTATTTTTGGAACTCGGCACTGGAACTGGAAGAAACCTTTTGGACCTGGTATTTGTAAAAAACTTTTAAAATTTTAATGTAATTCAAAGTGTATAGATTCTTTTTATGTGGGTTCTAGTTGTACTAAACTGTATTTCACCCGATGAAATCTGAAAGGTTTTGCGCCGCTCATCAGCTTCAGTTTAGTGGCGACATTTTCAATTTGCTATAATGAAATACAACGCCGTACTTCAAAACCTCTTCTACACCCCTTTGTGAGTTCTTGGAGACATATTTTATCTTCAGAATCGGGTAACTACAATATAAAGTTCGCTCCAACGTTCCGAGCAACTTGGATTTGCTAAGAAGAGCCCGATACCGAGCCATATACGAGCGGTCGGAGACCACTACCCCCTCATCACAACACTAATCTGCTTTCAGCCTTCTGGCCCGGATCCAACTGTTTTGACAGTTTGATCGTTGGCTTGGTAGAAATCCAAAATTACATATTTATTGGTTCAAAATGGCTTGACCGCATTTTACCGTGATTATCATAACGTTTGAGTGCGAAACTCAAAGAGTAGAATTACGTAGGTACCTTATTTTTTCGACTGGTTTCGTGATGAGGAAGTTTCCCTTCGAAACGACTTTCTTCGATGGAATCGGCCTGAAAAAATAAAATATTATTTAAGTATTCAAAGCACACGCGTGGACAAACTAGTTCCTTTAAAAGTTGTAACAGTATATGTACGCAAAAAAGTACAGTCTAGTTTTTCAATTCAGCGACCAAACATTGACAAAAATAAAACTTCTCGCCTGGGTCCAAAAAAATCTTTAATCGATTTTCAGCCTCTATTTTGTCAATTAGGTCAGTAACTGATTAGTAACTGATTCAGTAACTACCGGGGCACCGGAGTCTACGAGCGAAATTTCAACGTTTTGGTGCGTTTTAAAGGAGAGATTTTTATCGTCTAATTGAATACAAGAGTGTATGGTTCCAATAAAAAATATAAACCAAATAATACCAAATTCGCACAGACACGGCATATGCAGAGCGGTGGGGTAACAATACGCTTCCGTGACACTCAATACTGATATGCAATTCTCGTTTGTTTTTCCTATTTAGGTTCGACCGTGCCGATCGCAGTGAAACAGATTAGCATCGTATCTTAAAAACTGAGCCAAACAGTACTCAATTCGGTCGTGGTCATCTAGCCTAGATCATTCGACATTCCGACACGTCTGCGCTTACTACGCGTGCTACCGAAAGAGATGGGGCGATGGCGTCTACGCGCGCCTGTCTGTCAAGATGATAACTGAACAATTGAAACAATTGACCCGCCATTTTACCGGTGACCTGAAGCGTGTAATAAGGAGGGCTCGATAAATGAGAATGTTGCCCGGTTTCACGAAGGAAGACAATCTCATCCCAACTTGACCTTCATTAGAGCAAATTTCTATTTGTCCTGTTTGGTCCACTAAAGTGACAAGATCCTCTCGTGCATACAATTTAAATTTATAAAAAGATTAAAACGTTATATTTCTTATTTATTGTTAGGTTCAAACCACCATGAACCACAAAGTACAGAAGACCGATTCTTCAGAATCTCCCATTTCCGCTACCGAAACAAGCCGGGTAAGGGGCGTGATCGCGAGCACGTAGGCCACTACAGGACGCAGATAGAAGCGATTGTTTTTTAAGGAAAACCCCAGCAGAAACAGTGTAAGAAAATCTCCAGCATCCAGAACTCCTTCAACAGTAGCTATCTACTGATTTGATCTTCGCTATGTTAACATCTTATGGAGTCCACCCCATAACATTATGCTAACCAAAAGAAAGTTGCAAATTCTTTCAAAGGAGTTTGTTATTCCTTGGGCCAGGAGCATAAAGACTCATTCCAGTTGATTCAGCGTCCAAAATTTAGTGGTAAATGACACCCGAATCTCCTAGGTGCCAGAAATATCGATAACACGCATTCGATATAGGTAGATAGATACCCATTATGACCCATAACTTCTTCCGGTGGGCGCCAATCGTTCCGGGACCCGTTTCATTGGATTCAGCGTCCAAAATTTAGTCGAAGATATAATACCTATATATATATATAATACCTGTATGTATTTTATATTTTTGTCTTCCAATAAAATGCAAAAAAAAAAAAAAAAAAAAAAAAAAAAAAAAAAAAAACCTTACACGCCTAGATTGCCGAAAATCTCGAAAATCCATTTTTCAAAATACACATTTTGACCCCTACCATGCCCCTCCCGCCAAATTTGGTCCGAACGGGCTGAAATATTTCTGACCAGAGCCGGAATTAGCTGACCCACATTTCAAATTTTTGGAAAATTGTCTACAACCAAAATCGGCGTGGATGGCAGACGAACACTTGCGAATTTTTATCTAGACACCTTCAAACACCAAGAAAAAAATGTTGGGCCGAATCGGAGGGATTGACTTTTTGCATGAAAACATAGGTTGATTATTTTAGGAATAACCAACCAAAAGTTGTTATTTTTGTATAATTTTCATTATTTAATATTTATTATGGTAGTATATATATTATTAATATAATATACTCTAATACACCCTTGTAGTTGTTCAAAAGAAAATCCGCGACACTAGAGCAAAAGATAGGGTTTTTGGGCGTCAGAATTCTGAAGCGATCTACCCTTATTCCCGAGTCAAATTTGTAACGGCTCAGTAAGTGATATTTTTTTGGCTAATTGGCTATTTCATTTTAAAATTGAAATAAATAGAATTTTTTTCTTTTTTATATGGTGTTACCAGTTGGCTGACTGTAGTTAACTGGCTATTAGCTTCAGCGAAAGAAGCGAAATTGTACGTTCCGCAGGTATTGTTTTGGTATGCTAAATCACGCAAGGGTGTGGTTACTAGGTGTTCACCAAAAGTATTCGGCCGAAATTGTTCGTCTGCGTCGAAGACTTAAGCTTACAGTCAACTTGGTCAAACGACAGGCTTTCAAGTGACCCTGCGAAGATTGATGATCGCGCACTTTTTGTCTCCCTTTTCCGCGTCGAGTTGTGCGGTTTCATCTGATTCGTTCAGAAAAACGTGGGCGTCGAAAAGTGGCCATAAATATTAGACTTCCAAATCATCTCAAGACCTCGGTTCTTCGGCCTCAGACGACTATGGGGAAAATCAACTTGTTTCTGACAGTTGTAGTCTTATGTTGAGCTCCGAATGTTCTACCGTATATACTGGAGGCTGAATCAACCTCAATACGACACCAAAATTAGAGGAGATGGGGTTGTTATAGGATTGTAGATTCAATCTTAACTGTACTCGTAAAACTTTTCACATATTCGTAAACTACGAATTGTTTGTATGGAAAATAGTAATGGTGGGTTGAATCTAAAAGCGCTTCTATTAGCATTTTCCTTCCGCGTAGTTTAGATTTTTATTTTCATTACTACGTTTATTTCGGAGCCAAGTGCTAGGCTCGAGAGTTTGATAAACCTTTAGATTGTATTGTCTACATATCATAGGATGTAGGTACCCGCTCACATGTTCACGGAGGATTTCATCGGAACAGACATTTATCGTAACAAATCTAGAAACATCCTGTTATCAAGTTTAATTTCCTTGGGTAGTTAAGGTCGAAGCGCATAGCATTTTCACGTCTGAGAATCACTTGTTCGTGAGTGCTTCTTCGTTTTATTTTTTCCATAATGACAGAGATAAGTCACGGCTACAGTTGAATTTGTTGCTTGGCTATCACGGGAGACGAATGGCCCGTGACCCGATTTTCCTCTTTTCCATTGAACTAGTGCACACGCGCGTGTTGGTACCCTGTCGGAAAAGATATTTTGCTCTATGGCAGCCATTTTGAGGCAAGAATAAATAAATCAAATCATCTTCTGTCATACCGACAATTCATGCTGTTGGTTCGTAACTAGTACCATACCCACCGGACATACCGTCCTGGACATTATAAGTTCGGTTCATGAATAGATCGCTGATTATTATTATTGGAGGATCTCGCAGGGGATAGCAAATCATCCTCAAGTTTCAGATTAGAAGAGTAATACAATTTCTTGAAAATGGAAGTACCCATCATCACTCATACTTTTTACTTTACTGCATACTCTACTTCGCAATCGATTCAGTGTTTATATGGTGGAAAATAATACGTCATGTGCCTAAATTCCAATAATCTAGAAAGAACCAATTTCAAAATCCTAATTTTATCCCATGCAGTGCCTTCATTATGGATGAAAATGATTTAGGAAAGACTAGATCCATAATACGGTCTACTTACCCCATATCCGGTTTTATCGAAGAATTGAACAGATTTTTTCGTGACAACGGACGAGATTATGGATCCAAAATTATAACGATTTACGATTTACTGGTGACTTTGTTTTATTTGAATTTGAAAAATGAGAAAACATGAAGAAGGGTGGGCGATACCAGTATATAAATATCAATAATGGATGAAATGGATATAAGTAGTTATTGATAAACTAAACCGAATAGTTTCAATATTTAGCTACCAACCGCTCGTTGTAGTGAGTTTTCGAAATAGAAGGATCGCAGGTTTTTGTTAACTCTTATTCACTTAACGGTAGAACGGTTTTTATAGTTCGATTTGACAAATAGGAACGACTCACGCGAGAGTGGCAATGAGCTTTTAGTATTTTCCACCAGCTCGCCTACCTACCTACCTAAAACAGGTGTTGGAAAAAACGAAAAGAGAAAATGTAGGGAAGCAACGAAATCGCTTTAATGTACGGTATCGTTTATAGTATCTCGCACCATTATTGTCACATAATTTCAACGCCAAGTTTAAATAATGAAATGGTGTCGAATTTAGAGGAACTGAAAGCACAAATTCCTTATGGGCGATAACATTCACCGATATCCGACTTTAAAGCGGAAAATGATAGGAAAATAAATATAGGCTTCGGATTCAACCAGTTTGTTTTCTTTACTCGTATTATCCAAGCAATACGCCTTCCTTCTCGTTTTCAAAGGATTAGGGTGAACCGTAAATTTTGAGATGGCTCCGAGTTCAGATTTCAGATAAGTTTATTGATTATATTTCTCCGGGTTTCCTTATACTTCCCAATCAGAAGTGGAACGAGTTCAACTATACAGTGGCCTTCTGACCGGAATTCTAGAACAATCGCCACAGAATGAGCGACATGCCTACATCGAACCAGGCTGGGTTTCCTGTTAATCCATCTAGAATAATAAACTACCCATTAACGACAGACTAAAGCTGTTTGGTATCACTTATTGAATCCATTTACTTCCATCAATTTGAGAAGGAAGAGATGTGGAAGTACCACTAGCATTTTCAATATTGTTATCAGCTTCGAAAAACCATTTTTAAAACTACTCACTACTCAGGCCAACTGTCTTGAAGAAGTTTGGATGGGTCTTGCTGAACAGAGAAACTATATTCATGATTTATCAAGGATAAACTAAAACTGTGGATTTCATTGTTTCATATTAGCCGTTTTTGATGTTCTAATTATTACAGTCAAGGGTGATTTCATCTGAGGAAAACTCTCCCTCGAGCGAGATAATACTCAACAGGTTTTATGCTTGGCGGGTTGTTTTCTCAGTTGATACGCGAAAACCAAGAAAACAGCTGCGGGCGTTGTGAATACGAATTGAAGACGACCTTGCGTTTGTACAGTACAGATGTGAATTCCATTTGGATGTTCGGAACGAGCATCAAAAATGAGATGAATTATGATTATAAACTTATTTAGAGTAATAATACCGGTCACGGCCGAAACGTATCGGTAATAAATAAATACCAACTTCACCAATTCCATTTCCAAGTCATAATTTATTAAAGTTGCGAAAAGAGCATTTTGCTTCCAAACGCCACAACGCCTAGAGCGTCGATTCAATTTTTGATCTAATATTTCCTCCACATCGTTGACATTTTTTATATAACTTACTAACTATAATAGACGTTTATGTGAAGTTTCGTAGCAATTTCTTTTAACTTTGGTCGGCCTCGTGAATCTTTTTCATCTCACTTTTTGACGCCACGACACGTGTTGGCAATAATTTGATCCGTTTTTTAGAGGTGTTGAAGATCAACAGGCTGTAGGCAATATACCAATTCGTTTCCACGTATTTTATTTTCGTAGGTAGTGTTGTGACAGAGATTTGGCACAAGTCCACAATTTCAAGCGGGGGACAGTAGTAAGTGGCTGGGTGAAAGAAAAAAAAAATTTTTTTCGGTCGATTCTAGGAAGGGCTTTGGTTGAATTGAGGGGGAGTCCAGGCCCAGCTGGTACGAACCTACCTTGAGGCTGACGACCGGCGACGCGATGTTGAAGATAGCGCACTTCACTGAGCCCAACACTTGTACACATAGCTTTAACCCCGGCCGAGAGAGAACTGAATCTCTGGGAGGATACAAAAACGCGGGTTCCCGGCGTTCTCGGGCTGTCGGGAGGCTATTCTTAGCAACTGATGTCACTTTCGTGAGCTCTCATTGGTTGATAGTGACGTGTTCTCTCGCAGCTCATTGGTTCTTAGCCTTCCACCTCTTCTTATCAAAAGAGCCGAGCCCTTTTATGATAACCTGCTCCCTCCGCGGGACCGTTACCGCGTGTGGAAGTGGATTCTGATGGCAATAATTAATGAATTACCGCCCACGGACGCAATGCAAATAATGATAGGGAAGGAGGACCTATCATCCTGGACCTCGCAGGTTGATTGATCCCTTTTAGGCAGGACATAGGATAAAACGATGCTTTCTGTGCGTTGACGGAATGATGATTTCTGCTGTGGAGCGTTCCCATCCCCTTCCCAATTGGTACCCCCTCATCTGCAACGACCCTGGTGCACCACCACCTCGTCGCGGGTGAAAAAGGAGGATTCAATTTACTGTAACCGTTGAAAGTCATGAGAACTTGGAGAATATGTTCAACCATCAATCCCCAACTCCAATGCTCATAGGTCACAACCTCCAGCTTCCATTTATTTTCCACCGTTTTACTGATGAAATTGAATGAAAAAATAGATTAGGGTGGTTGATAATTCATAACCTGAAACACTGTTTAAAAAACGCTGCAAATACTTCTTAAATTTATTATTCCTTAGAGCGAGAGTATGGGGGAAACAAAGTGTGGAGGGTACAGGGCTATTATAGGATACCAATAGGTAGATAGGCAACCATTTTGACCCATACCCACCTCCTGTGAGTGCCGTCCAGGACACACCTCAATGGATATAGCGTCCGAAATTCAGTGGAAAATGATACCCCACATGCCTAGTTCCCAAAAAATTCAAGTTTTGAAGAACAAATTTCCACCCATACCCCCCCCCCCCCCATTTGAGCCGATTTGGCTGAAAAGTTTCGAGGACCAACTAGAGCAGGAATGTGGTCCCTGGCCAAAATGTCAAGTTTTTAGAACATTTTCATCTACCAAAAACGGTGTATACGGCACATTTGGTGACATTTCGCTTTTGGTTGGTTATTACTTGAATAATTGTCCTTCTTCCTTTGGTAGTAGAGGATGTTTCGTTTTTTTTTTTAAATCTACACGCTGCGAAATACGTATTTTTGTCGATATGAGTACAAGGGTTTAGACCCAATGTGTTCGAATAAAATATAACCTAAAGTACTGACACTTGATTTGTATGTGTTGAACGTAGGTATAAAGATACTTCGCTGGACGTTCCAATGTATGTCCGCAGAGTTCATTTATCGGATATCTGTAAATGGTATGGATGTATTAGGGCAATCCCCCGAATATGTGTCGATGGTGAAAGCTTCAAGTAAATGAAACAGTCACATTGTTTTTACGGCTCCAATGAAATTTTATGGCGAAATTTTTTCATATTTTTTTATTAGTTTGAAATTCGACAGTTTAAATGATAATGCTGGTGCAATGGATTCACACACTCATGAAGCCCGTTGTATTGGGTGTTGGAACTGGTGAGGATCGCCTAAATTATAGCTAATCAATTTTTACTTTTCGTAGAGGAAAAAAAAATTTTATTGAAGGTTGGGCTACGACCATGTTTCTTCGTCATCTTTTTGGGCACGGCCTTTCAATGTCCTTATGTTAGAGTACCTAATTTTCATTGTAAAAATAGGAGATTATACATAAAAGAGAGCCGCCTGTGTCGGGTAGGCAATCCAGCGCCACAACCCTACAGGGTGTGCCATTCAAATCAGGCCTTCAGACAGAACAAAGGCATGCGCCAGCAAAGTTCACCCATTTTGACCTCGCCCCCTCGTATTCAGCGCGAAACCGACGTCTTGGCATATTGAAAAATCCCCTCATTCCAAAAAAGCCAATCAACATTCTTCTCACTCGTTTAGTTTGCAATTCGAACGAGATGTTTTAAATTGAATGTGTCGAAATAAGGCCGACTAGAGAATCTCGATGCCCGGATATTTCATTATTTGATAACGTGAGCTGTGATCTGTAACGCCTCAAACGCATCTTTTGCATCGATAAGATTTGTTTCCCATTTTATTGCATAACGCACGAAGGCCGATCTCAGCCAAACCCTTTTGTAGGAACTTTATGGTCATAATTTTTCCATTATGGATTTTCCTGCCTCTCGAAGGAAAAATATGGTGAGATGGTTGAGGGGGAATCGAGGGGCACTGATGAAGAAAGGGGTTTTGGAGATTTTGTCACCTGCTGAGGAACTTACTGATCCCGTACGAAAATACCGCGTTGAAGCGCATTTAGCTTAGCTGTTATTGGCTCGTATCTAGTGACGGATTCGTGTGGGACTTTACCCCCTAGCCCTTCCCCACCTTCCTAGTCCTGACCCTAAATAAATCCGACGTAGATTATTATCAAGTTTGATATTTTTTTATTTCGGATTCGAAGTCCCCTCGCCCCGTTAGGGCCAAAAGATATCCGAATCTCGAGTACACGGGTCTGAAATTTTTCACAAAGACTGAATTTGGATGTGAGCCGTGCATAAGTAACACACGCAAGTAATTCCCAATCACAAGCAGTCATCCACACCATGCTGCTAAAAGAGTTCAGAAAATTATCATGTAATCAAGAGCTTTTGTGCGTTTGGATGGCGCATAACCTTGGTATTCACTTACATTACATAAAAGTCAAGTCACCTTAATGAAATTGCGGTAGCGAATTTCCGTGTTCCTACGTGTAGTAACTTCTGTTGACTATCCCGTGTTTGAGTTACAACTTTCCTAGAGATTTTACGAGGATGGAGCGGTCTCAGGTGGGTTACCTTCAGCTGCGAACGACTAGAGAATGCGCGGGTGTCTTCGTGCGTGATGTCTTCTAGGCGGCTTCTGTAAGGCAAGATTTAAGACGGCTTCGAACGCGTAATTTCTGTGTTGTAATTTATTTTTAGTAGATTTGCTGGGGAATTGATCGATGATTAGCCCTTTGCAGTTTCAATTTCAACTGGCGTTCAATTTTTCTGTAATGCAGAAAGGAAGGTGCATATATCTTGTATTGAGTTCGATCATTTCGATTTATACATTACCTTTATTGGGGGTGATGATCATAATTATGGGCATTTCGATTATATATACTCAGAGTGGTGGGACTCTTTAAAATAAGCAGCCCGATCGTGGGCCAGATGTTTGGATATTCATGCGGTTGTAAGGTGGTCGATTATTTTGTGGCAATTTATTGAATCGAACAATTCTCGCATGCGGCCAACTTGGTAGAGATCCACAGGTGTGGTTATCGGAATGATATTTCAGGTGCAGGTTGTCAATCCCACTGGGATTGGTGTTAATTTTTCTCTCGTAATGAGCAGTCTCTTCAAGGGCAGGATTCACCATCCACTGTGGGCTCGGGTGCTCTTCTTGTTCTCTTGTTCTCTTCTTGTTTTGCCGCGCCTCCGTCCTGGCGGTCTTCTCGTTCTGTGTTTACTCGGCCGATGATCCATTGTTTTGGCTGATTTCATCGGTATCGAGTTTGTTGATTACCTGATCATCCGTGAATTACCTCCAGATAATTCTTTCGTGATTCGTTTAGGTTTTTGACTCATTGTTGCCTTAGAGGCTGATTTACCCACTCCTTGTTGGATTTTCAAGTGTCCCGATATTCACACGATACACACTTGCTCTTTCAGTTGTTATATTTTCCCTATCAGCATAATTACTTAACGCAACTAAACAATACTTATTTTCCAGCACGATGCGCAGCAAAGAAACTCGGTCGTAAACGACCTGTTCGCAAATAATAATAATAATTATTATTATCAAACGGAACGCTTTAACGCGCCTGTCTTTTAAATTCCATATTCCTCTGGTAGTTTTTTCCTCGACAAATGCCCTCTGTCTGTGTTATCGGGTTTCGCGCTGACAACGTGCATTTGTTATCCGAGCTGAGGAAGAGACGAGGGAAGGGACAAAATAAAACGTTTAAGCGCTTTTCGAGACCTGCCAACTGTTCCAAGTCCTAATGTGAACACGTCCTTTTCTTTACAACAAATGTTCTGAGAACCTGCTCTCCTTCGAACCATCCAGCTAAGAAACCATCTCGCAGCACATAAAAATGCTAGCCAAAGGAGATTTTGGCGTCAACACTGGTTGTTTTTGAGCAGTTTACATTTAATAGAAATTATGTCTCTCTATTAATAATTAATAATTATTATACGATGGCTCCTAGTTTGACTTTGAACGTATCTGGTATAGCAAACAATGACCAAAGGATCAGATCAACAACTAGGCGCAATTGGCCTGTTCATACAGAAGCAAAAAACATTTAAAAAAAAGAAAAAACCTATTACTACGATTATATGTTATCTGCACTGGTTTGAAAGATGAAATGTTTCAAGATGTTGAAATAATTCGAACAGAAGCGAAACTTGTCGTTGTTGAATGCAAGATGACACCCGATGAAGATGGATTGGAAGGATGGAACAAAAAGCCTTGGGATGGATAGCCTTGAACCTATGCCATGTCACCGCATGCCCTCGATATATCCTCGCGTTAATAAATCGTTCCTAAGAATTTGCTCCAAGAAACTGCATTGTGTTGAATTGCTTTATTGTTTCAAATGCATTGAGCTTTATAGACGAAGTGATTGATATCTGATTATGCAGGGCGTATAGCGTAGGTGACAACTTAATCGATTTATGCACGACACACCTACTTATACGGAGTAGATTAGCCACAGGTACCACTAACAGTACCTACACATTCGTTCCGGACATGGTTGATGTTGTACTTACTAATTCATGTACAGGATTATATCACCACACACCCGTGAACAGGTTGTCACCCCAAAACATTTCGAATTTATATTAAAATTCTGTCAACAGTGCCAGTTCGAATTACGTTTTTTCTCAAGATATATAGAACATCTTGGGTCCTAAGAATGAGTGAAACTTCTTCATTTCTTTAGTATCCTCAAATCTACAGATCCTGTTGGAACAGCCTGATGATAAAATTGGTTCAATCTCTGGGAATGCGTGGGTAATTTAGTCATTTGATAGCTTGTAATCCTACTTTATTGATCTCCACTGTAACTCAATAAAGAGACAAAACTCAGCTTTTCCTAGCATTTTCACAAGACCTAAGGGATCCTAATAATTTCGGGTCTGCGTTGGGGAGATGATAAATTTATCGCTTTTCCCTACGGTATGTTTAGATATGAAGAAAGCTGATGAAGGCTGTAATTGTTTTTTAGAAGATAAAATCGAAAAAAGCAAAATTTAAGGAATTCCATCCGTTTTAATAACGATATTAAAATATATGGTGATCTCAATGTTTTCTACAAATGAGTGGATAATAATATCATTTTTCACATATCATGACATGAAAACAAAATTCACCCGTTTCCCAGTACTCTCGAGAATGCCCTAGAGTGGGTGAAGTAGGCCCAATCAACCTGAAGTGTTGTAGGATGAGGCTATTCGTTGCGTTCATAATCTAATCGGTCTACGAACTTCCCTGCTTCTTATGAAAAGCAATTTTTTTATTACTAAAATATTCTGAGATATTATCATTCAATCGAGGCACTGCGAAAGAGTTGCTAGTCGTGGGCTGTGGAATGGGGGAGGCAATGGTTTGGTCATGAGTGTTTTCTGGAAAATCACCAATCGTGTTGCTGTTATTATACTCATATATTATATTATGAGTTTGAAAGTAAACACTTAAATACGGATGAGTATCGGCGATTTTTTAGGGCGAAAAACAAGCTTTCATACCCGATTCGCGGAATCCGCTCTTAATTTATAATCTTTCCTTACTGTGGGCTTTAGTTGGAGTACGTCTGTCTTACGATTCAAGTTGTGAGGGAAATATTTTGAATGAAAGAGACTAACCGCTGATAAGGTTGTGTCTCCGTGTCAGCTATCCAAACGTATTAATTATCCAGTTGAACGGGGTTATCCAACGCCAAATGTACCACTCCATAATCCACCTTTATAATCTACTTTCCTCAACAACCCGTGAACAGGATATGCGAAATTGATGTAGCCATCACTGGTGGTAGCCTTCTAGTTCTGAATTATGCGCTTTATGTTTGCAACAGCAGTACATCGGTGTAGCGTGTAATTCTATCAACGAATATAAAAGAGAAATTGAAACACCACACCGCTCTTTAATTTTCTTCTTAGATGCGATAAGGCGAGAAGTTGAACAATAACTGAGATCCGTTTGAGAGCCTGGGGGGTGTGAAACTGTAATCTATCCTCGAATTACAGAAAATTCACTCCCGTGCGAGTTTTACAGGTGCCCATCCAAAGCTTAGACCGTTTGCGTAACACGAAGATGAAAGCCGAGGCCGGTCTAATGAAGTGCTTTCAGGAGTAAATAGTAATCGCCTTATATGAAAATTAATGTTGTGATTTTAATCCGAGAGTTTTACGGGAAAGTTGACCTCGCAAATCGCGTGGTATACTGAAGGAACCGCCAGTGGCGTGGACCGAGTAGACCAGTTCATATTCCCTGAGGATAGAAATTCGCTCTAACGAAGGCATCTTGCTCAACATTTAATGCTAACAACGGCGTCGATCTTCAAATTACGGGTTTCATGTTAATGCTCATTCCTTTATCGTGGGTTATGATCAATGGACGGGGTTCATTATTTCAGGAAAGTATTGCAATAAACGGAGCGGGTCTCTGCCGATTTCCAAGGGACGGAATCAAACCTCCAATTTCCGAGTGATTGTTCCTAAAAATGCCAGGGAATGCTCCAGCGAGTATGTTACAGTTTTAAGCCTGTAGTGTTGAAACAAAATAGAATAACCGAAGAATATCGCCCAAGAGGAACTGTTGCCATCATTCTTTCAATTGTATTTCCCTCGGTCGCATGTTTTTAGGCGTATAATAAACCGTACTGGTGGTATAAAACCATAGCCCAAACGCCGTCAGTCTTAGTTCAACAGTAATTTCCCCTCTTGTCCTCCAATCCAACCAAGAAAATTGTTTCCGCAGTCTTTTCGGAATCTCAAGACGTTTCTTCGAGTCGAGTAGGTCCTTCTATTTTAAGAGTGCGGCCATAAAATCCACTTTATAGAGTCAAATAGCGTTGGAGGGTTTGAGCGTCACCAGTCGAGGGCTTTCGTAATTTATTACTTATTTCTATCCGAGACTCTGTGAAGCTGACCCTTCGGAAATTCCGGCAGAGCAAGGAACTATGGTGTACTTCTAGTCGAGTAACAAAGTCTCCATTGTTGAGAGATCATTGCGGCGAAGCAGCCACCTTTTACCCAAAGTTAGTAAGAAGAACGTTCACATTGATATTTTTTGTTCTCTCTGAAATACGGACGTGCCAGAAGGTCTAGAGAATTACCCGGGGGTCTGCCTAATCTTCGCCCGATTCATTCTGACAACATTTATGGGACATCTCGGCTCCTAAGTATTCTGAATCAAATTGGTCGGCTCTTGCGAGATGAGGTTTCGAGAGGGGGAGGGGATAGGGAAGGGAGTGAGCTACGAAAACTGAGTACATCTAGCCGAGTATTCTTTTTCATGTCATGTCGAGAGGTTCCCAAATGTGACGATCATTCTGACTATTCATGAATTATGAAGAATTAATTATTTTGTCAGTATTTTCGTTTGTAGTTTGCACATCAGGGAAGAACTTCAATTTTCCAATTAACAGCAAGATTAGAATATATAAAAACCATTAAAGATTTACTCCGTGTAAAAATGTGCTATTAGGCTTCGGAAAGCCTTATCTTTTTGGTCAAAAATGAGCTGTAGACTGGTGGGAGTGGACAGTTCGAAGTGATTTTTCACGTCATTCATTACGAGAGTCTGCTGCAATGAGGAACTTACTTCCAAGCTTGAATCTCTGGAAACAACGGATGGCAAACGTTCATCCTGTCGGTTTGACTTATGTTTGCAAAGGTGTTCAGATAATCACGTCGAAGGCGGCTCGTCCTCAAAGGGAGGTGGGCAAAGAAGTTTGTAATGATTCCGCGTTATAATGAAAAGACTACCGTGGGTCGAGAGCTGGAGAGGTTCCGGCAAATGTTAAGTAACAGAATGGTCGTAAAAGCTCCGACTGAAGAGGTTAGTATTAGCTTGTTATTACGCAATTGAAAATGCTTCCTATCAGCTACTATTCATTCTACACAATACGGTTGTTTCCTCAAGTGCCTTACACGATTTCGTGCTCGATGTTGTACTACGTAGTTAGTTATTACAATAATAGAATCTTCGGAGGAATCTGGATGAGAATCGATCCAAAATTGATCCCAGAGATTCTACTGTAATATCATCAGTCCTATGAACCAGCACTAAAATGAACCTCAGCAGTTGAGGTTCCACCCTACCAAAAGCTATAAGAATGATTTAAGCTCAGTTCTTCTAGTAGGCCCGACTCCCTTGAAAATCTTGGAGAACGCCGAATTTGTCAATTCCCTACATTAACATTAACATCAAACGCACTAAAGTAGTTAGCGTATTAAGCTTTTGTGTGGAATTGTATATTATTACACTGTGAACAAGTATCTCAAGTGAGCTGTGAGCAAGTGAATATTTGATAAATAGATGAGGTTTTATAAATAGTAATATGTACTTTTCGTCGTTGTAGATGTATTTTACTATGTGTTTAATTTTTTCAAATTGACTGAATGAAAAATAAGATAAGGTAGAAAATAATTTGCGGCATGTGAGCATTTTCATTTTTAAAGAAATCTACCCATATTTTTATTTTGCATCTTGTATACTCTCTACGGCTACAGGTTAGATTTTTACATATTGTTTTTACAAGAGAAAGAGGTAGCAGAGAAACTAGTAGGTAGGTATGCCAGAGCTGATACGCTCGACAATATCGTGACGTTATGAGAACACAGTGGGTGTAAGCACTTATCCCACAACTCATTACGTCGCATCATCGAAGTCCTCATGATTGATGTGGCATTTACTGGCGTTGATACTTCACTGCTCGCTCAGATAATTTTCCTTCGTGTCCTTCGGAGACAAGCTTTTATCAATAGAAAGTCAGAAAGAATAACATAATGTTTGCCTGACTGTAATTTTCTATTCTTCTCTTGTTCTTTCACGGGATTCCTTGACGTGTATTTTCTTCCTTTTTATTCTCAAACTTCATGATATTTCATAGCCGTGTTGCGGATATTACTCAATAGGATGCGTAAATTGGTTTGACAAAGAATCTGCCAAAAACTAGCTCATTAATTGATTTTCATAGGCCGATTAAGCGAATTCAGGAGAAACATTAATATTGTAGATGATTGGCACGGATAATAAGGGGACCGATCGAAGGAGCTTCTCTAAATTCATTCACGCTGTTTTTGGGGATGATTGTTCTGCCTCCTTTTACGGTCGAGAAACTGTTTACAGCTTAAGAGCTCAATCTGCCTTTTTAATCGTATACAAGTGTTCAGACTTCGTACTTTTCTAAATACAATAGGGAATAAATTGTCGTGGACATCTATTGAGCTGCTTCGTGGCTTTCCTCTGCTGTAAAAAGAATCTTGGTGCCGAAAAAGGTCATCGCCGAATAAGGATCGCGCGATAAAAACGATCCATACGCGGACCAAGGCACTAGGAATCAAGGAAAGATCGAATTGCGATGTAAGCAATCAGTCACACGCAGCAATAGCGGGTAAATGGTCGGAAGCGAAATATTTACATAAAACCCGTGTCCTAATAATCAAGGTTATTCTTTTGAAGATAGCCAAAGGTAAGCGGCGAAACGTAGTGTGTGAGGAAATGCACGGGTATGCAAATGTAGGGTCCCTTAGGGGTGATCTCACGCCTCTGAAGGACGTATAAGGGTTAACAGGTCAATGCGTGCTTGAGTACCAGGTGAATCCGGTCTAACATTTAACGTTTAGTAAACAATAGGCAAGTAAGAGATGCAAAAGTACAGAACTCGTGAAATGGTCTGCATTCAAGTGGGCGTAACGCAGTGCTCAAAATTATAGTATGAGCGTCTCTTGTCGGGTGTCCTTTAATATGTAACGAGTTGAATCTCTAATGTATAGATAAATGTTATCGTAAGGGAAAACGTGCTGGATAACTGACGATGTTGCGTGGCCAAAAACACGATACCCCCGCAAAGGGTACTCAGTCAAATGGAAGATGACACGAGCTTTGGCGTCTGCCCTTCAATATTGTGCGTGGATCCACAAACCGTGAGGGCACGTTCATATTACAGTGTATCTAGGTAACGAAGCCGTGTCGAGTTGGCTAGGTCACCTTGGCTGGCTGGATGTTTCACTTTGTAATATTCTCTAAAATGTAAATAATGTTAATTGCAATTATCACGTAATTGTAATTTTTGGTCAAAATGACTATTGAATTTTCAGAAAAAAAAAACGTAGAAATTGAAGATGAGGATCCTCCTTGATTTATATTTTTGGAATCTCTTTTGAGTAATACTTGTGAGTTTTAAAAAACTATCGCTGTCTTCGAAAATTGATTTAAAGAACATTTCACCCCTGAATAACCACGGTTGGCGGTGGAAAGGATGAGTTACTGGAATATCGTAATTTATGACACAGAACAAATCGATTCGATTTCAATGTAAAAGTTCCATCCTTGGCGAGACGAGGCCCCCTTATTGTTCTAGTGCCCTTATGAAAACGGTTTGACAGCGAATAAATAATATATACTTCGACCGCTGCAGTTTCCTCCTACACCCAATTAGTTGGCTTCATGTTTGCAATACACAATCAACTCGCATTACAAATCATTACTCGGTTGGTCTTCCCGCGGGCTCACCCACGTCCTTCCGTTGTGAGTTTCGTAATTTATGGCTAGGGTGTACCCAATAGTTGAACCTATGTGAATGGTTGAATCTAATAAGGAGTGGTCGCAATTATTATGAAGTTGAGTTGCAGGTCGGTGTATATTGATAAAGGAGCGTCTGTGCCATAAAATTTGATGAATTCGTGAAACTGTGAGGTTCCTGTAACTTTCGAGCTTTTATATTCGCCTCTTCAGAAAGAAATCTTTATGCCATTTGAAATTTGTAATTTCCCCGGTCTTCCAAGAATCTTCCCCAAAGTGCGATCAACAAATCTGGATCGTAAATTTCGCTGATGGGTCATGAATAATATTAGCGTCACCTGTTCTTGTTTTTATGGCGTTTTCATCCAAGAGGTGTGAACCGCGCCGTTTAGTAACTTCAAAAGGTCTCCTACTAAGCTCGCTACGTCCTCAACTGGGTCACTGATGCTTCTTCCGTTTCAAAATCAGATGAGACCCCCTATGACTATTATAAGGACGGGCTTCTTTATGAGAGCCCCGTCAAGATCGTTAACTTGACACTTAATCTCGAAAGGGTCGCCCTAGACGTGGAAAAGCATTATCGTTAGTTGGCGCTCGTCTATGAATGGTTTTAAAATAAACCAGGCCTGACTGGCCTTTTAAATTTCATTTTATCTTCTTTTTAGCTAGAGTTGACGTATTTTGCAGTTGAATCCAAATTCCATTTTCCTTCTAATATCCTTTCGATGATTGACTGACTTGCCCCAAAGGTGACTTCCCACGTCATTCAACGGAAATAAGGACCAGTTTTTTTTTCTAAGCTATGTGAGACAAGATAATCAGCAAACTATTCGGGTGTCTGGCAAAAAGCCCCAGTCCGACTTGAGTGGAATTCTTGAAAAATGTTGTTGGCTGAGGCCACGGAGAAAGATTCTTTACTTAATGAGTGACAATATCACACATCTTCCGATCACGACCGTGAAAACAGAAAATGTACACAACCAAAAAGCCAAACAAAATTTAATTCAAACATTTAGGTGTTGAGACATCTCATTCACCTCATGACAGGCCATTTATCATCCCCAGCTCTACGAAAAATAATTTATCGTAATGAGGATATCGCAGTTTTGTTTGAAGATTCTGAAGTTTCATCACCTTCAAAGGTTGTGTTGGGGGTGTGGAAATTGAAATTTACGACCATCTCTCAGTTAGATACAGCTAAGAGAACATCTGGTTTTCACGCTTTCAAACTGTGATCAGACGCTAACAAACTAATTTAAATTCTTATTTGGCCACACGAGGGTCAACCTTCCCCATTTATCATTCCACAACTCGGTATTTGTTTAGTAATTGGTATTTAAGAGCGCATTACGCCCATGCTGTGTGTTTTTTGTGTGAAAGCGAGAAGCACTGAGAAGAGCGGCGTGACGCGTCAATGGTGTAACAAATTATCATCTCGTTTAAGCCAAGGTGGGAAGTGGATGACAGGAGGATTGAACTTTGACCCATTTGGTGGGTACCTGCTGGTATAGTAACAAGAGTCGTGATTGGTTAGTTAGCGTGAGTGCTTAGAGTGAGGACAGTAACATTCTCATGAATTTTTATTGAATGATAATAATCGTGTGTTTGAATCGGAAGATGTGTGCGTTTGAACTCAAGAGGCCACAGGAGAAGAACTATACTCAGTGGGACGAGTGGACGGAGAGTCGGTGGAGGAACGCATCGTATAGAGAAAACAACGGGATGTGCGCAAGCGTATGTGAGCATTTTCTTCTTTATACTTTCTTATGTGTAATAAGAATTATGTGCAGAGAGTTCATAACTCTTAGATTTCCTGCCATCCTGGACTCTATGGTAATATCCAAATTCAAAAGAATGATTGTATTTAACTTGTATGCACTTTTTGATAAATTTGATGTATTTATATCATTACTTCACCAACTTAAGATTGGACGGAGTTCAGTAAAATTGAACAGGTTGAAGAACCCTTAAGGCTCACTTCAAGATCTCATTTGGCCTATAGCCTTCAGAAGAGGTTGTAAGAGCCAACCTTTTTTTTTTTTTTTTTTTTTTCATAATGTTGAAAACAACTCTCAAAAGTGACTAAAACTTTCTAAAAATTTAGACAATCCTATTAGTTCATTTTAAACTATCAGATAAAAGAGCACCTTTCTCATATTTCGAATATTTTTTCATGCCGGAAAGAATGAAATCACGTTTGGAATGGAAAGACAAAACTGACCAAATTAGATTCCACAACGGTTTGATATTTTCACGTATAGACGCTCGAACAAGAAAAATTTGAGTGTGCCAGTTTAGGATTGGGGGAGCGGTCTTGCGACGGGTTGGTTCTGACTACGTCTGAAGTCGATTACACTAATCAAGGGATGTTCATTTTTACTGTTAGCTATGACAACATCTTGTGTTCATACGAGTACATGATCCGTATGATGAGTGCACAGCAGCAGTCCATCGTGATGCTGGTTGATCCACGAGCACGCTCATCACTTATTATTCGGGCGTATTAATTGCAGGAAGCATTAAAACTGCATTTCCGACTCTCTGGACAATGAGCCATAAATCTACGAGTCGTTTCTTGTTCCGAACGGCCCGAGTGGGGATGAGAGACAATCCCATGATGAAGTTTACAACACTGTGCCTTCCGCTCGGACTCCCTATGGTTTGTCAAGGACGATGAATGGGCCTTATTCATATCTTCTAAAGGTTGGACGAAATTACGCTCATCTTACTATCGTACGTGTTTCCACTTCTGTAATATACCAACCGGGCAGAACAATCCGTTGCCTCAAAAGCAAGCTGCCCCTAGCATTACTGCACAACCTTGATGAATTCGTTAAGAAGATCGTCGCATTCAACTTGTCTTAGTCCGCCTAATAAGGCAAAACCCTCTATTTTCTACAGCATCTGCCTGTTGATTAATTGTAGTTATATGGGCATACAAATTCTCAAGTGGCAGGTCAAGGAGCGTGAAAATCATTTTAAAAAATGTCTTGAAGCCCTGTGCCATCCAATAAATTGCTGTTCCTGGTGACTTGCTCTCAGAAGTCGTTAAGATAAATGTTAAGCGCATCGGACCAGTTTCAGGACGGTTGGTGGTCGGCGAATGCTGGTGCAACGCCGTCCTTAACTTTTGGCCCCTACCTGAAGATTGTGTGAAAACGTGAGATCTGTGAAAGTTATCTTGAAAGCTCTATGAACAAATAACACCCTCAGGGTGCTTGTATGCTCCTGCTCCACACCGTGAGCGATATTAGTATCGGTTTCTTTTGGCACGTGAAGAGATGTTCCATTCAAATTGTTCTTTTTTTCCATACCTCTGATATCCTCTGCCATGAGAGATTTCAAATGTGGGGCATCAGATATACGTGCTGGGATCCACCTGATAAAAATATTACAAAAAGGCGGTCGAAAAATAGTGTTTGAATATCGTGATTGCATTATCATAAAAGTATTTCGAAGCCACGCACGCACATCGTATAACACCATTGTTTCAATATTATCCTTGAAGCTGAAAATATTGTGTCTGCGATATAATTTAGAAGATGTCTGAATATCTTTCGTGAGGATTATAATATCATGGCCCTTTCGTTTGCCTTCCCCATCAATTGAATAAATTGTTTGAACTTGTTCGGAACTTGAGTGCCAAAAGGTCAGCGGGAACCCCAGCACGTGTCATATATATTATCATCTGCAGTTTAATTATTTCACATTCATAATAAGCTAGTCATCATTATTGATTATGGTGACCCTATCACGTACGTTATGACTGGTCTGTTCAGTTTTATATATTCGAGATCAAATAGGCCTGCATGTCTACATGCAGTTTTAAGTATGCAATAATTCAACTCAGAACTAAACGAACTCGCAAGTTCATGGAAGTAATGCAAATGGTTTGAGTTTTACAATCAACGCAATTCTATAAGTAACATCACCGTCACAGAAAGGCCGTAAAATTCCTTGAGGTACAGTTGTAGCGACTGGATCCTTCAGGCTATCAGCCGCAATTGCGATCCGTTCTCATTCGTGGTGTCGGTCTCAAGGCCCTTTTGCTCTTCTCCGAATCACTCAAGATTGTTAATTACTTTCCTCGTGATATTCTCAGCACTCGTAGAATCCTTTGCGAGCTGTAGGTATACTTACAGACCCCGTTCTTTATAAGAGGTGGGAAAATGTTTCGCTGGAGGTTTTCAATGACAAGAGAGCGCTTGACCTCGAACGCTAAGCTTGCAAAATAAAAAGACCCCGACGGACCTTCAAAACTCAACCGTTGCTGGTCCTTTTGGATGGTTTAGATTCATGATTAATGATGCGGCTTCTCAACTATAATTTTCTCGGACCACACATCGTTTTCATCATTCATAAGGTTCGCGCTATCTATATTCAAGTGTTTAGTGTTATATTGTTGATGAAATGAAATACATCAGTCGAACTGCTCTCTTTTGGACTCTCTGCGCACAGCCTTGACCCAAAGATCCACTCATATTTTCTATGTGCCCTTAGAAATGAGTGATTTGTCCCTGTGTGGGATATCTTTTCAGAACTCACAGATTAATTATGAACAGAAAAATATAAACATTTTTGGAGTTACGATACGATTTACAATACATACAGTTTCCTAAATGATATGGCCTAAACAGGTTTAAAGCGCATTGGGGCTTTTGCACGATACTGTGGAAATCTAAATGTTCGTGTCTGTGTATCGAGTATGGTTGTGTCGCATTTTTACATTGATGTCCATCTTCCTAGATATTTAGAATACAAGAGGACGCCTAGTGGCTCGAAGTTTAGTTTAAGCCAATCCACAATCTTTCGAGGATTGGATAAACTAGACGCGATTCTTCCAAGCTGAACAGTATCTTGAACGTGGGTCTACTTACCCCACCACGAGTAATCGCCCTTGCATGTTTTGTAAAAATTATACAATACGAATCGGCACGTAGTTCAAATATCGTGGTGGGTATATAACAATTTCAGGTCGTGAATAGTTTCGACAGGCGAACGCGTGCATTTATTTGAAGACGAGATTGTGAACGGATCCGTGCAAGGCTGTTTGGGGCCTCAGGCAAAACGTTTACTCCATAGAAGGATGAAATGGAGAAGACTCAGTTGGATCCACCTCCGCAAAGGATGGAACGCTTGTCTCTCGTTTTCCCTTCTTCGAGATCATAACGCTAATCCTTCGAAGCAGTAAATTCCGCGCTGAGCCGCTAAAAAGGACCTGCTCCGACGAATAAATCAGCAGACGGCAATCCACTCGGACATAATTTGAAAGGCACCTTCAGACAACTCCCTCCGGGCAACCAATCACGTCGGGCCTACCATTCTTCTTGGGTTTCGGGTGCCTAATAGAGTGCAAAGGCCGCGGTGATTCAAGTATTCTCACAATTCACTGGAGGTCGGAAGTTAATTTTGTTGTTGGGACTTCTGAAAAATGTCCCATCGCGAGACTGGGACAAGAAAATATTCCACTATAACCGTCAGGGCAGAAGATTCATGACTGCTTCTAGGTGCTCAGCGCATCCGAGGATAGTGCATGACTCGTTTGTGAGGCGAACGCACATCCTTCAGGACTTTTACCAACGAACGTCTTTGTTCTCCCAATTCAAATGCGCCAGCCGCATTAACACAGTGACACATTCTGAATTATCTATGCGAACTCATAACCAACACCTCGATAATTAACCTATGTGTAATACGTTGTAGATCCCGTAAATAAATGGACCGCAGTAATAACACGCTGATCTCATTCTGATGCAAAAATATGACTTCATCGACTGCATCTTGTCGTTATTTTGAGAAACTGCAATCGATTCTATCCCTTCCCGTTGAAATCACTCATGGTAGGAGAACCCTGCGAGTCATAGATTGTCTAATTATCTTGAACCCTCCTTGCATTCTAATGATTGTCGTTACAAGGCGATCCCATGACCGGCCATGGCAGAGATAGAGGATGGTGATCCCCTACTTCGGCAGCCCTTGCATAAGGTTGTTGTAGGTCATCCAATTAATTACTACCTTCTTGCATTTTGCATAGAAATATGTTTCTTCGTGAAGGTCATAAAACGCCTCCGAGACTATTTACACTTAGTAGCATATTAGGCCATTCTACGGCTCTCGTAAGTCTGAGACCGCCTTTTGTTAATTTACCTCAATAATGTCGGCACCTAGCAGAATTCTACGAACCTCAATGGTTTTCTTGGTTTTATTCAGAAACCTGACCGTTTGACCTCTCGATTTTGGGAATAATAATGAGGCCTGGATAATATTGATCTCTGTATATACTACTTATATTACCTATTATTACTTGTTACTACTATTACTTATATTAAAAGATGAGGTTTGTTTTTGCATCAAATGTATTATCCCTATTTTAATGATACGTCCTTGTATTCGTATTGACAAAAAATAAATTCTGTGTAAACTATTTTTCAAATGTTTATGGCGTATAGATATATTGGTCAGGCGTCGCCCGGGCCAAAGACCTTTAAAATGCTCCAAAAATATCCGGAACTTTGCACATGAAGGTCTTCACTTTGTGGCTAACTCGTATTCAGCCCAGTCGGTCATAACGGAGGCAAGGTTGGGTGAAAATGATGGGTGAGGAGTGTTCTATGATTTACTTATGAAATTCTCAAGACTAACCTTCTGCGAAGGAGCCTTGGAGCACTCCTCATGTCCTCGCGGCCTCACGGGATGCTGAGAGTTCATTCACAAAAGTCGAGAAGACCTCGAGAATGACACCCCCCATTGTAATCGTCAGCAAGGAATGAAAAAACCAGTGCCATATTTCTCGATAGGACGAGGCGCGGCGAAGTATTAGATCAAACGCACCGAACTTGAGCCTTTTTGAAACAATAGATGCGGAATACAATGGAATGACACAAGTAGTAGAAAGTGATTTTGAATGGGAAACCTTGTAGTAGGTGCGGAAAACACTGTGCCCATCGGGGTGCCATCCAGCTCTGATATGCGTCGGTTAAAAATTCCTTGGAGATTTTCTTCTCCTATTGGAGTTCAATTGGAATGAGAAAATCTGGAAGTATTCATCCCCCTCCCCCTTAATTACAATCCACGATTATGTAAAATGTTCTTCTGTCATGTCAACATGGATAGTAAGCCTACGGCTGTACTTTGGAGAATGAATCGGGTCCAGTAGGATCACCGAAGTTACCAGCATTGGGCGAGGCTTCTATCTGGATGATGAGCCACGAGTGAAATAGTCAGATTATATTATATTCCACAGATTATATTACTCACATTGGAAAACACGTTCTCAACACCGTATTAAGATTGGCCCCAGACTGAAACTTCTGCTTTCATCACTGTACCTTCTAGTATGGATAGTTTATTTTTGGGTACCAATTCAGACATTTTCGGAAAATTGTGGAGGGACGGAGGAAAGTCTCGTACTATCATAGTGCGTAAGCACATTCTCATTTCGTTTTTACTTTGAATACGGTAGAGAATGCTGTTATTGTGATAACACATAATAGGTGTTCCTGACAATCACACATCATCGCATTTTTTTTGCTGTTGAACGTGCGAATTCACTTGGCTCCTTTGTGGTATGCGTAGAAATAGAAATCGGATTATTTATTATAATGAAATTCGGCATTAAGAATAAGATTAAAGGGACCACGGCGGTATCTCCTTAAAAAACACCAACGGGAGAAGTTACGTGGATTTAAAAAAAAATATATTCGCACTTCCTGGAGCGTTTTGGAACCCACGAAAAATTCAAACAGGATTAAATAATAAAATCCCGGTTTTACTACACTGCCCGTCGTTGATCTTGTCGTAGTGATTTCTTTTTCTTCTCGTCCACAAACTTTTTTCATTCACCGACCGACCAATCGGACAAAGTGAGAAATATTTTGGGTTCTTGCCCCGAGGACTGGGACTTCAGCCGGTGGCCTGTGAAAGTTACGAAATCTCGAGGAAAAAAGAGCCTATCGGCATTGGCAAAGTTTTAGCCGCAGGGTGCACTCCGTTCGCAGCATATCAAACAGGTAGATGATACGTCGTTAGTTTTCTCTCGTTAGTCAACAGACGCGCACCTTTTCTCGCCACTGGGAGGTGAAACATTTAGTATAGAATATCACTAGAAAAGAGAGTATATAATGTGATCATAGAAATGTAAACGTATAGATATTACGTGAAATCTAAAATTTTTGCCTGACTTTGTACTAAAACAAGCTCGTAAATAGCGTTTTCATTCAGTCATAAAAAAAACTAGATACATGCGGGCTCTGAGCATAAATGAGCGAATTCATAAATATAAATACGAATACTATTCATATGAATAGCATGAATATGAATCGTTAATTATTTATATAAATATGCAAATATATCCTCAGAAGAAGCAAAAGCCAAACTATCGTGAGAACTTCACTAAAATTTACCTTCAATTTTGACTAATTAATTTTTTATAAACTCTTATGTTTAACATTTCAATGCCATTTTGAATCCATTGCAAAGGAATCACAATTCAATAAGTTTTATAAACAATTATCAACAATTAGAAAAGAAGTTTTTTGTTGCATTTACATTGTAACGACAAGAATTAAAGTTAAACTTTCAGCGAAATGTAGAGACTCGAATGGCATTCCCAAAAAACAGAGTCAACTTCGGAACAATTACGACGTAATTTATGAACAAAAATATTTTTAATTGTTATTTTTGTTTTATCTTGCTGATTGATTCATTTTATTCGCACTCAAATTCTAAATTACTACTCCATTAAAAAACGAATGACGTTGAATCCATTTTATGTATTTTCAATGCCCCTGTGGCCAAATGGATCTTTCTACTTTACATAGAATGATGCGCTGTGAATGAATACCCAGCATATTCAATGAATTGCAAGTACGCATTTCTTCACTTTTAAGTGTTTATTCTAGAACCATTCTTTATAAACGCAAGTACATATTAACTAGTCGTATATTATTCCACTTGGGACTTCCTCAACGCTCAGGCGCGAGGCGAACAGCCTCTAAGTGGATTTTGACAAACGCTTCGGCGCCTAGCGTTACATGAATTACGTACAATTGGCATTGATGGCTCAAAAAATAGAAGAGAGACGGGAAACGAGAAAACAACTGGAACAAATTAAAGTCGATGAATACGCCATGATCCTCGCTCCTATTTTCTCTAGAGGATATCTGTGTTAGAGCTAATTGTCAACGTTCTTAATTAACCAGCGGTTAACGTCGTTAAGTCCCCGCATGTGAGCCACATGTCCGGTCCAGTAGAGGGAAAAACTCCACGAGCCTTGACTAAAGCGTGTCAAATAATTTCCACGTCGGATCAAGGCAGAAAAGAAACAACTGATTTTAGTCGGGAATTAATGGCACCCCTTGAATGATGAATAAAATCGCGGGCATTCTCCATACCGAACATGTTTTAGTTCCCATCGCTATTGATTCGTTCGAGAATGGCCTTCATGTGAGACTGGGCAGATGAATTATAATTGGAAAGAACGTAAGTGAAAAAACGAATTTTATGTGCAGATGGCCATCAAAACTTCACTAATCAACGGGTTCTCATCAATATTCTGAATGAAGTTTTCCGTCTGGATTGCACAACTGCCGACACCGGGTGGGCCCCATTACCGCGCCATATTTGACTTAATTAGAACCTACTAATTCAAAACAACACACGATTACAGCCTAAAGTGGTGAGGTTCGTAAATGCTGCTCCTCCAAAATATGTTAGTCTGGAAGAAATAACCTGCGTAAAATTCTGGTGAAACATCGCCTTATACTAGGGAAACTCTTCATTTTACTGCATTGTAGAAGCCCAATTAAAATAAAAGGTTATTCTGTAGGAACCCCGATTCCTCCTATAAACAGGAACAGGTTTTAGGCTTGACCTCTGAAAGTGAGGTGTCGTGGATCTCATTTTAATATTTCGAGTTTTCTTAGAAAATTACCAAATCTGTCTCTCACTTTCGAATATCCCGCATCACATATTCTCCTTCAGAACAATTTTGTTGTTAAATTTATTTCCAGAATGAGTTAGGACTCACAGTAACTTGATCAATCCCATCAAAAATGGCATCTCTTATTTCCCGTTGCGAAGTAGCTTTTGATTAACGATACCAATTCGTCAGGATTATTCCGACGAGATTGAAGTTTTTCCTAAAACATATTCGTTCTCGAAGAATGCTGTATTCACAAGATTTATTTCACAATTAGGGAAACGTTTGTTGTCTGTGTCAGTACTTTGGACTCAAATTTATTGTTGGCGATTTATCGGCTTCAGTCGTGGTGATTCTTCAACTATATAGGAAGTAACTGAAACTGAACATATAAGTAACTCCTCTAAATATTTCTACCACTCTCCAGGACGAAAGTTTAAAGTGCTCCATTGCTCCGTATAATAATAGAGTGAATCTCTATAATTGGTAATTCAGGCTATTGAACAGCTCTACTGATCAGAAGTGAAACTTAAAACAGATCATTTTAAAGACAGTTAAAGCCCACGTCGTAGTCACAAACTACATAAGAACCTTGCCAGAACGGTAAACGAGAAAGAAACTGATCGATTGACAAGGGTGACAAGACGCACAGTGGCGTGTTGACAAGTTGGTTTCGGAGTGAAATGTTTTTGTGAGGTCCGCGATCACCTGTTGGTCGGAAGTCGTTCGACTGGGTGAGGCCGACCAGAACTGGATTGAGGCCTCACGACTGAAGCTGACGTCCAAATGCAGGCTCCTGAGAGAACCTGTAAAACTGAAGGACCTGTTGAAAATAATGAAGGAAACATTCTTACTTCTTAGCAAATGGAGGTGGTTGGGCTAGGGGCTCCTGCTGTCAACAGCTACCCTTCACTAACTATAACCTATCTCTATTAGTTTGTAATTCGAAAATCGTCTAGTAAAGAAAATATTGCATATTCCTATCGATCTTAATGAGTTTATGTTGCGGTCAGGTTGTGTTAATTGTGACGGCCAATGAAAAATATTTTTTAAAACATTTTCAGAAATTCCTAATAACAATTTACACTCCCTCTCGTATTCCTTTCTCTCAACCAATAATCCTGCAATATGCATTGATCGGATGTTAATTTTTTCACATTTTCTCAAAAAAATATGAGGGTAAGGGGGGGGGGGGGATAACCCTTCCATTGCACGAAAGCTTCTTTGTACAACCTTGCTCATGCCAACATGACTCAAGATTTTTCGAAATCTGGTTGGATTTGGTGCATTTGCAATCGTGTTATTATCTGCCTTTCCTTAGTTGTTTAACAACATGAACATACATTCGCTATAAATTCTCATAAGTTGAAGAACTTCTAAGTATATAATACGTATTTCAGTCAGCGACGTTGTCCATCCACTTGTACCTGTCGCAAAACCGCTGAGATTGATGTATATCCTTCAACATGATGGAGTGTGATTAGTCTTTTGAATTGGTATGAATGATATAAAAATCGGTCCTGTTGGTTCGGCTTGTATCAACATGGAGGAAAAATGATGGTTGGAAAGAGTGCACTCCAACTTGTCTAGACTTTCCAATGAATTCATTAAGTATTACCCCCGTGAGGAACCGTTGCTAGGCCTTTGATCACACGGGCTTCGTCAAAGGTGGCCGAGTCGTTCGAAAAAAACTCTGTAATGATAGGCTTGGCGTAAGGCTTGAAGTAAGAGGATTCAGAAAGGCGGATTCCTCGCGAGAATCAAGTTCTCGGAAGAGCGTTTCGAACAGAGGAACGCTGAACTCGCGCCTCGCTGTCTGCCCCTCTCGAGTCGTCCTCGTCAACCTCGAGGTGGTCTCGAACCTTGTCCCATTTCGGCAATCTTCGTCGTTTAGCGGGAGGCGTTGGTGGTTGTTTCAGTGAAACCCCTGTTTTTGGTCCACCCTCGTCTTACCAACTGATGACTGCACCATTCATATGACCATAGTTGTAATAAGAGTAGGATCTGCACGTTTTTGTCAAATTTGCCTTCCAGAATGACCGGAATTGTACAAAAATCACTAAAACATCTTAGGAACCACTTCAACTGTCTCATTACTATTTTTATCAACGGGACAAATTAAATTCCATAAATTGTAACCATTTGGCAGTGGTTTGCAGTAATATTTCTGACTAAAATAACACTATAATAATAATGATAAAATTGGACAACAATATTCATTCAAAAAAGTAACCATTTTCAAAATACACATCATGATTCGTTCCGGGACCGTCCAAATCATAGTGGGAAAATACAAGGAAAATACCCTACAAGCATAGGTCCCCAAAAATTTTGAAACCTCATTTCCACCCAAATGCCTGTAAAATTTCAGATTTGTCGGAGCATCGTTGATATTTAGAGATAACTTTGAGACCATTATTCGGCTCGTCTACACACTTTGATACGTAAAAAACTCAATTTTGAAGAATATATTCTTCCCTCTCCTATCTACCCGAAACAAATAACATTTTGTATCATTAAAAAAAAAAAAAATCCAAAAACCCTTTCTTGTATTGAAGGGCTTATTCAAATTTTTGTCGTTCAATCCTCATCTCCAACAATTCACGTCTTGAGATACACCTGAATTCTCAAAAAAATGATCAAGCGAACACCTTTCAGAAAGGGGGAAAAATGGAAAGCTTCAAACTTCTATTCTTATGTACGTTATTTCCAGGTCTTATTAGCTCAGATTATTTAAATTTTTACGAGGCCATCAGCGTCCGGTTCTCATAATTTCTGAAATAAATTTATTTCTTTTTAGAAATAAAAATGTATTTTATACACGCATATAGTTTGTTGTTTATTAGTACCTTGTGTGACATGGGTGTATTGTAAAAAAAAAGGCAAATATCTCACATATTATACATACGTGGTGTGTACGATATCGTTGGTTTGGTTTCTGAATCTGTCTGAACAACGAGGGGTACTCATTATGTGAATTTGCGTGTTTACAATGATGGTGATTTTGGCAGTTACCTATGTCTAATCGTCGGTTGTGGAATTCGACCTCAAGGCCTTCTGCACTAATAAACTATTACCTTCGCAAAGGTAATTTAAATTAGACAACAACTCAAGTGGTGCCTACCAATCTAAATCGTTTGGGGGTTCTTCTGATTGTCTTCATTGACTGCCTTCATTAATTTATAAATTGAAGTCGCATTGATTCACGGAAGACATCAATCAAGTTTTTAAACCTGCTCTATATAACCCTTGGCGTGAACAAAACCCATTAAAAAAAAATATATTTATTTGAAGCAGGATTCAGTATAGTTATCCAGTCTAATGATAGGCACAGGTGCTACCGTAAAATAAATCGGGCTGGCAATTTTTCATTTTTTCGATACCAAATAGGCCACTCCATAGAACATGTTCACGAGGGCATTCTTCAGATGTGAGTCACCCGAGTTTCACCGATCAACAGGTTTCTCAGGCCGTTGGCGCTCCTTCTGAACCAGTGTGAACCTACTTGTATATTCTGCACGGGTTATCTCCACTGTACCAGACTTACGCCGTTTTCGTCTTTGAAAACATTAAAATATGCCCATCTTACTCAAGAACCTGATGGAATTACGAGTATTTTAATTAGCTTTACTGAGTTTATTGCTTCTTAAAAACGTATGAGATCGGAAGAAACGGTCAAATTAATGCTCATTTCTTAGTACGGCCTCCAGGAATGATTTCCTGAGAAAATGAACGTTAATTCTATTCTCTAATCTGATATAGTGGTAAAGGCTTCTACTTTTACTGGGGAAGAAATTTACAAGCTCTGAATTTCGAGAGCAGCAAAAAGGTGAAGTGTACTGTAGGAACTTGGTCCGGTTCACCTTTATGTGGCATAAATCGCTATTTAAATAGAAAAACACCATTGAAGTTGATGTAAAAAATTGATACCAATGATTGTTCTGATGAATTTGAACGCAATGTAAAGATGCAAAATAGATTCTTCGATGCCTGCCTAAATTCCAACGCCCAGAATATCCCTCCTTGCCCGTAGGGGAAAGGTCAGCAAACAAAGGGGTGGGGAAGACCCCTGATTGGAGCCACCTGCGCTTGGTACCTCTTTTGGGTGTTTTTATGGAAATTGCGCATATTTGTTGTTCAAGTCCATTGAGTCACACAGGAATTTTGTAGGGTATGGCAAGTAGGCAGACCCAAATATCATTTTATGTATGAATTAGGAAGTGTTGTTTTTTGTGCTCATGTGCTCAAGGAGAAATTATATTATGATCAATGGTAAGAAATTGAACATGAACCGTTAAAACAATATATTTCATTTCAATTATTGTCACAAGTATCGAGGACATAATATGTGATTTGTAATGAATGTAATCATTCCTAAATGAGTGATAACAGCGCACTAATGTTCAGTTGAACATACCTGCAGAAGGATATGTTGTAACTTCCACGCTTATAGTGAACGTGACATGCATTTTGTCCCCCATAAATTGCTATACATATTAAAGAGAACTTCCGATGTTTAAATGAACGTTATGGTCAGTGTTCTGAAACAGTTCCAAAATGGATAATATTCCCACTCCAGAAATGACCACTTCGCATAAGCCTAGTCGATTCGACAGCTTGTATTTAAATCGTCCGGAAGATCAGATAACATGGATATTCGATCAGACTTAATGTCACGTGGGCGTCTTATACTGATCCTCCCGTCTCGACAACTGTATCGATATGGTAATTCACCAAAAGTACCGTTGTCTCCATCATTAATAATATTATTACATGTTCTTTAGGATGATTTCTCAATTTGAATAATCTGTATTGCTTCATCTTTTATACTTTATTTTTGTGAATCAATGCTTCCGACGATCTTTTCCGTTCTGGTTGTGTAGATTCGAACCCATATTTCTCACTGCCGAAGCACAGCCAAAAAGCGGGTTCAGTTTTTGTCCAATGAAGCTTTCATTTTAAAATTCGTGACTAACGGCCGGTACTCGTGTTGAGGTGGCCCATTAGCTAAGTAAACTCGTTTGTCCTTAAACATCGGAGTTAGCTCTTCCAAATAGCTGTTATTAGCTCGATCGCTACAAGAGCACGAGACTTACTCGAAACTGAAAGCTTTCGCTAATATGGAGTCGGGGGCGGACTCAAATGGATTTTATTAATTTGATCCGAGACCAAATCAGTCAAAGTTTGGAGTTAAGTACACAATTTACGAACATGCAATCTGCTGTTTTGATTTTGTAGGTAGTGTATAGTTGGTCGAATCCATTTCGGTGAAATTTCTCGTCGTTAAAACACGCTTCTGTGTTATTTAATCAGTGCTGTTCTAAGATGGAAGTGAACGCACTCCTAATTTTACTAGGTCTTTTATAAAATCTACCTCACATCTAACTCGCTTACGAGACTAGACTATAATAGTTTTCAATACAATTCGCTAACCTGTAAGGTAATGGGTGAGGATAATGAGTGCCGGACGCCTTTAATATCTGTGCTTCTTCTATAAATGAGTATTGGAGATGAGCCCCCCTTCTCACCACTGTCATACCCTCTGAGAAATATAGGCTCGTTTAGTGATCAGTTGGCGAGTGGGAGTGATTTGATAAGGCTGTGGCTCTCTGGGAATTCTCTGCACCGGCAGCGGTTGTTACTAAGGCGACGACTATTAAAAATTGACGGGAAGCACGAAATTCCATTCAAATCGATTGAATCAGCATAATAGCTGATTTCCATTAGGGGACCACGAAGATTCAATTAAGATAGTCCGTATCATCGCCACATGAACATAGAAAGTGAATCAATTTATTCTTTGCTTTTCTCTTTGCATTGGATGTCTAGATTTTCAAAAAGTCGTCAAGTCAAGGATGAAAAATGTCGCCTTTTAATACATCGTGTTTTCCGCTCAAATTATGTTCCCCTCTGGTTTATGATACATCGTATTCTTGTAGTAGGTAATAACATTGAGTGACTCCTATAAATAATGCTTCAACCTAGCTGCAAATATACAGTGCAGATAATGCTTCCTCATATACGTGCACGTAGTTAGAAGTAAATACATTATGCAACCGAGCAATCAATTCAAGTATGCAATCAAATATTGAATGTGGAACCAAATTTTACGAAAAGGGGCGTAACGCGCGAGTAGATGATTCTGATTAAAATGATGGATTATTAGGGATATAATGATGCGCCCAGCTGCTTGCAGTATTCACTCGGTTGGTTTGTCTATAATTTTAACCACTCACATTCAAATAAATCAATGTACGCTTGACGCGAGTATGAGGTGTTCTTAGGTAAATTCTTTTCACGACGTGTATTAACAAACTAGGAAGAAGATCTAACCGTTTAATTAGGAATAAATGCAGAGGATGGAAGAGTTGAAGACATCTCTTCACAACCTTTTCGCACGTACAAGGAGGTCTTTTACCACACGAGCTCATTCTGCGGCCCTTCAAACACGGATAATGGCGGAAAAATATGTCTCGATTGTTTCGCCTGGTGGCGTGAATCCGTGTCTTGGAACGAGAAGTCATGACCAGTCCTGTCGAGCATTGAGCCTTGAATATTCTTGAGACTCGCCATTGCATCCATAACACTGGGACCGATTTAGGGTGATTTCCATCCTCCGGGCTTGCATATTGACTTTTGAAGGGACCGATAATATATCATTATTTCTTAGTCCCATCAAAACGAGATTTGCCGTTCGAGAACTTGAATGGGGCTCAGGGAATTAATAATTTCCACTTCCTTATCTTTTGTCTATTTTGATTGATTATGAACGTCTGAGATTGATTCTCCCAACCCATTCGGATAATTAATCGAATTGGTTGAATTATATGTTATTTTATAGTAATTTTATAGTTGAATTACTATAAAATATACGCCTCCCCAGAAACATTTGCCGAAGAGCGGACCCTGCACCAGCGGAACAGACGCCAAGATAGAAGAAGAAGGTTGAATTCGTACTAATTATCAGAATAGTTATCCCCTTGGAGATCTATAATACTTGTGTCTTCCCATTTTGGTTGTTTATTTATATATTTTATTTTTTTCAAGTACAACATCTGGTAGAATTACGTATTACCTCTTTCTATTTTGATGCGAATTTACCAATCAACGTAAGTATAAATTTAAACAGTCGGAAAATTTCATTACAGGATCAAAACAAACATTGGTTAAAAATAAGTACGATAAAATTGACTTGCAATTACCAACCCAAAATTATTCGAGTTACCACTTGATAATTAACTAATCAAGGTCGATATCACTTATCAGAAGTCGTAACATGTGCTCACCCAGTCGAATAATCATTCGCTAATTTGAGATTACACAACGGTCTAGCTAGAAGAATGAGCGGATTGGTCAAATGGACAAGTACTGATTAACCAACACAAATCACTTAGATATCTCAATTATTAAAGCAGTTTATAGGTCTTATCTCATGTAATTCCCGATTTATCAAGTTTTTGGAAGTATAAGAAGGGCGTGAGTGCCGTTCTTCGGTACAGTCCACCGACGCAAGGAGCGGAGTGACACTGAAAAATGAAACTCTTTGGCTCATTCTTGCTTTTGGCCTTGTGCCTCGATGCTTTGTATGGTAAGTAAAATTCTCTTCCTCTGTAAATTTGGCTTATGCAAATCGTATATTGTAACGCACACGTAAGTTCTTCAAATGTACACCAAATCATATTCATTCCCCATCTCTCATGAGGTTCCACATTGCCTCACCGCCATGAGAGAATCAGTATCAAACCATCGACTTTTCCTATTAAGATTACTCAAAACATTGTGGTCTTCTCGTTCTCAGATTCTACCGAAGGAGCTGCCGTACGAGAGCGTAGAGGTAATTAATTTTGTAATACATAATGTACATAGATATACACAGCGTTCCTACCGAGTGGAGACCACTCTCAGGACATTGTTGTTCGGCTACAAATAAATACGGGGCTAACGCCATGCTCCCTAATACTTAGTTTTCATAAAATTAACGAAATATTCATTCGCGCCAATGTGGGCGCCCTTGAAATTAACCTAATTTTATTAAATAACACCCAATTTTTTTCATCTGCAGATTCGAATTGTACTTGAAATATCATGATAAACCAGTAAACTACATCTTGACACAAAATTCCGTGTTTTTTTTCATTCGATGGGAAAAGTTAAATTGTAGTGTGGAAGAGCAAAGGCAAGAAAATTTATGGTACTCCTACATTTTGGTACTCCTGTATTTTACGATCAGGGACCTCCTGAATCATGTTCATCTGCGGCAATAGCCTGAAATTTATAACAGTATAAAATTATATTAATGGCAAAAACGAGTGATTTCATTGCCTACCATATGCATTGACTTACAATTTTTTATCCTGCAGATTTGAAATGTGTACCTGGCCAAAGGTGCACTGTAGCAGCAGAGGGTGAAGCCAAATGCGCACCTGGAATGAGATGCTCAGGTGGATCAGATGGTGGAGAAGCTAAATGTGCCCCCGGAATGAGATGCTCAGGTGGATCAGATGGTGGAGAAGCTAAATGTGCCCCTGGAATGAGATGCTCAGGTGGTGAAGCTAAAGAAGGGGAGGCCAAATGCGCACCAGGAATGAGATGCTCAAGTGAAGGAGTAGAGAAACGGGAAGCAAAATGCGCACCAGGAATGAGATGCTCAGGTGGATCAGATGGTGGTGAAGCCAAATGCGCACCAGGAATGAGATGCTCAGGTGGATCAGATGGTGGTGAAGCCAAATGCGCACCTGGAATGAGATGCTCAGGTGGTGAAGCAGAGAAGCGGGAAGCAAAATGCGCACCAGGAATGAGATGCTCAGGTGGATCAGATGGTGGAGAAGCTAAATGTGCCCCTGGAATGAGATGCTCAAGTGAAGGAGTAGAGAAACGGGAAGCAAAATGCGCACCAGGAATGAGATGCTCAGGTGGATCAGATGGTGGAGAAGCTAAATGTGCCCCTGGAATGAGATGCTCAGGTGGATCAGATGGTGGAGAAGCTAAATGTGCCCCTGGAATGAGATGCTCAAGTGAAGGAGTAGAGAAACGAGAAGCAAAATGTGCCCCAGGAATGAGATGCTCAGGTGGATCAGATGGTGGTGAAGCCAAATGCGCACCTGGAATGAGATGCTCAGGTGACGGAGCAGAGAAGCGGGAAGCAAAATGCGCACCAGGAATGAGATGCTCAGGTGGATCAGATGGTGGAGAAGCTAAATGTGCCCCTGGAATGAGATGCTCAAGTGAAGGAGTAGAGAAACGAGAAGCAAAATGTGCCCCAGGAATGAGATGCTCAGGTGGATCAGATGGTGGAGAAGCTAAATGTGCCCCTGGAATGAGATGCTCAGGTGGTGAAGCTAAAGAAGGGGAGGCCAAATGCGCACCAGGAATGAGATGCTCAAGTGAAGGAGTAGAGAAACGAGAAGCAAAATGCGCACCAGGAATGAGATGCTCAGGTGGATCAGATGGTGGTGAAGCCAAATGCGCACCTGGAATGAGATGCTCAGGTGACGGAGCAGAGAAGCGGGAAGCAAAATGCGCACCAGGAATGAGATGCTCAGGTGGATCAGATGGTGGAGAAGCTAAATGTGCCCCTGGAATGAGATGCTCAGGTGATGAAGCTAAAGAAGGGGAGGCCAAATGCGCACCTGGAATGAGGTGTTCTGGCGCATGAATTTATAAAATTGAACCCATATTTTGACTTGAAACTAAATGTTGTAACGTGTTCTAGTGTTGAACTAATAATCTAGTCGTTATTATATTACCTGAATGCTCTTCCTCAAACCTCAAACATGAATAAAGCAGTTTTGAAACATAGCCTATTGATGCCTTACCCTGTATGCACCTTTTAATGTGCCTCATGCAATCTTGAAATAACCTCACCTTCATGTTCTTAACTTATTCAACAAGCAAAGCTTTGTGGTACTGTCCATAAATAATGGTTGACCAACATATTGATATGCATAATGTTCCATGTTGAGAAAGGGCGCTGTTCCTCCTAAAGTATTCGGAAAAGGACAACATGGACATCATATCCATGAAGTCAGGGACATTTGACCCGGCAATGAGGTGCTCAGGTGGATCAGATGGTGGAGAAGCTAAATGTGCCCCTGGAATGAGATGCTCAGGTGATGAAGCTAAAGAAGGGGAGGCCAAATGCGCACCTGGAATGAGGTGTTCTGGCGCATGAATTTATAAAATTGAACCCATATTTTGACCACCCCATGTTTATGAGGTATTTAAAATGTCTTTTTTTAAAAAGTTCTTTTAAAAAAAACCGTATTAATTGTTTTATAGATAATGGGCCAAGAAAGCAATTTATGATACTGCATCCAAAATTGACGTGTTTCAATAAAGAAGAGTAGTTGTTACTCACTTGAGAAGCTATTTATCGTACAAATCTGTAAGTGGGCTCTGCTAATTTTGACCAGGAGCAAAATGTAACATCATAATTATGAATTATTGTAAACAATGAAGGAACCCAAGTTATGAGCCCATGAATCAGAACTTCAGTGCTACTCGTTCGCTGTATTTTGAAAGCCAACACGAATGTCGACCCAATATTGCGATCTTGCTTTTTGTTATTACCATTATTGATTCTTGGATGGTTATTCGTTGAATGATCAACTATGTTTTCATGCAGAAATCGACCTCTCCGAATCGGCCCAACAGTTTTTTCTGGATGTTTCAAGGTGTCTTACCTGAATGCTCTTCCTCAAACCTAAAAACATGAATAAAGCAGTTGCCAAACATATTTCTCATGCAATCATGATATTATGTTGCCTCCCCTGAACTCAACTTCGTCAACTGGCTATGCTACATTGAACACGTGAACACATTGTGTTCATGAAACTGGTGACAGTGGTACTGTCAATGAACATAGTTTGACTTTCTATTGATGTATGTTGAGAAAAGGGACAGTTCCAAATGTCTCCTAATAAAAGTGGTAAAGGAATGCATGAATTCCCTGATTCATATTTCTGAATCATCTACTCCCGACATAAGATTAGCCTTGAATGGAGCATCCCTAAAAAGTATCTGATGGACACTCGGGTGTATAATAAATGCTAAAACGAACAGATCTATCAAGTATCAGACGATATCAATATTGTTCAACTTTTCCTTATTGGTGTGATCGTCCATCCTTAGCAGTGATATCCGTTGCTGGAGTTGAAAGTCATGCTGCTATGTAGGAAAAAGCTGTGCTGAAAGGAAATGTTCTGGTGAAGGAGCTGAAGAATACTGCACTGGAGAACTGAAAGTCGCAACAAGGACGTTGAATCAAGGGATACCTATTGTCATTTTACTACTGCAGTATTAAAAAAGTTTTGTGGAAACAGAAAGATACAAATAAAGTTGTGCAGCATATTGATATTTACCTCTCACTCTATAAGGTACTATATATATGTAGGCGCCTGGCTACTCGCGCAATGTCACAGGGCTATCAGTGAGATCGTCAGCGATGCGCCCTGGGTGGACGTGTGGGAGAAAAAGGAGTTGCGAGGTGGGTACGTTCATCCCCTTGGCGTGTACCTTTTCTTCGGGAGTCCGCATCGAGTCACCAACCAGGGAACTTCGCGTCTTGCCATCTATTCCTGACATTCTTTATTTAGTTACTACGACACTGTTTCCAATATAATTAGTTCATTCAAGTCATCGAGTTTATTAATCGCCATGGACCCTTATCGGGAAGAAGGTGAATTAATTGATGAAGAGGAAGAGTACCGGGAAAGGGCAGTTCCCGCTACAACATCAGAAGTGGGATTCATCCCCCACCTCCCATTCCCGCTACAACATCAGAAGTGGGATGTGGGATTCATCCCCCACCTCCCATTCCCGCTACATCAGAAGTGGGATGTGGGATTCATCCCCCACCTCCCATTCCCGCTACAACATATATATATATATATATATATATATATATATATATATATATATATATATATATATATTAGTTGTGAACCGCCACAGAATATAAAGCAACTACGTTCCCGATCAGGAAAAAATCATGTCAGTTTCCTTTCGTAGTACCAGTGTACAGGTGTTTGACTCATAACTAGGATGGCCCTATTCAAGGTTGAAAAAATCTGCAAATTCTTACACACCGGTTGGTTATTCCTCGAATGGGGGAAACAGTGGGTGTGGCGGGTCCCAGACCCATTGCAATCGATTCAGGGTCCAAAATTTAGTGGAATATGATACCCCACACGCCTAGGCACCAGAAATCATGAATACACATATACGAAATGGGTAGATACATACCCATTTTGACCCATAACTTCTTCCGGTGGGTGCCAATCATTCTGGGGCCCACTTCATTGGATTCAGCGTCCAAAATTTAGTGGAAAATGGTACCCCACACGCCTAGGTACCAGAAATACCGAAAACGCACATTCGAAATGGGTAAATAGGTACCCATTTTGACCCATAGCTTCATCCAGTGAGTGTCAATCGTTCGGGGACCCTTTTCATTTCATGAATGCTCAAACTATAATAGATTATTATTTGAAAAGCCATTTTCACCTACAATTGTGTACGAGAAAAATGATTGAATGACTGATTTCGGAAGAAACCCTTAAGAGTTGTTGAATGGCCTTGAAAGATTGTAATTTGGTATCATTTTGGGCCAGGATGCCGGTAAGCTAGGGTTGATGTCTCGCAATCAAAGGGATTCCGACTGTGACTTTGCTTAACACTTGAAAAATGTTGCACCTCTTTGACAATCGGCGGGTTTGCAGAGTCAGCGTTGTAGAAGACAGCCAACTGGTGGTTGCAAACTGTTGCAGCCCTTCGAAGGATCTGTTTGAGCAGTGGTCAAAGGTTTTACACTTCAGTTTCCACGCTGCCTTCGCAGATTCATGTTGCTGTGGGGGGTCGAGAGGATAGGAGGCACTTGAAATTGGGTCTCGTTTCAAGTCAGAGAAGTACGTCAAAGCAATGTACCAAAAAATGTATTTGTTAATGAGTCAGAAATTTTAAAAAAAATGCTGTGCGGATTCATATTACTCAAGAAATATTCGCTTGCATAAAGAACTTCCTAACCCATCCACCAATGTCAACGAAGAAGCTGACCATTTGCCTTATGTTGACGACCTTCTCCGACATCTTTAAGATAACAAAGCCTGATGGTCTGTAGCAGTGATTTTTTTCCTGGTGACCGCTTTTCTTTCTTTTTAAAGTCGCTGATTTTAAAATAAGCATTCCTCAGTACGTCTGACAGGGTTTTTTATGAACCGTCAAGCAATAGCAGACTTAGTGAAGCATCTATGTTACCATCACAAAAAAATTGCATCCATAAATTGTAAAAAAAAAAAAAAAAATTTCTGTTTTGCTTTTAAAAGGATTTGTCCAGGCCGTTGGCAAAGGGTTTACGCGTCGAACAGTTTCCATTATTCACCGAAGATTCGTGTTGCTGGGCTGGGGTTGAGAGAACAGGAGGCACTGCGGCGTCGCGATCACAAAAAACGCAGCAAATTCGTTCAAATAGAGGTTGTTATTCCTCGGACCAGAAGCATGGAGACTCATTTTAAACAAATCAGCGTCCAAAATTTTGTGGAAAACGATACCCCACACGCCTGGATCCCCGAAAATATCGAAAATCCATTTTTTGAATAACACATTTTGACAGCCCCCCCCCCCCCCCCTCCGGGTTGTTTGCGGGTTGTACTGCGGACGGAAATATGGTTATTTTGATCTAGACACCTTGAAACATCCAGAAAAAACTGTTGGGCCGATTCGGAGAGGTCGATTTCTGCATGAAAACATAGATGATCATTCAACGAATAACCATCCATGAATCAATAATGGTAATAATAAAAAGCTAGATCGCAATATTGGGTCGACATTCGTGTTGGCTTTCAAAATACAGCGAACGAGTAGCACTGAAGTTCTGATTCATGGGCTCATAACTTGGGTTCCTTCATTGTTTACAATAATTCATAATTATGATGTTACATTTTGGTCCTGGTCAAAATTAGCAGAGCCCACTTACAGATTTGTACGATAAATAGCTTCTCAAGTGAGTAACAACTACTCTACTTTATTGAAACACGTCAATTTTGGATGCAGTATCATAAATTGCTTTCTTGGCCCATTATCTATAAAACAAGTAATACGGTTTTTTTTTAAAAGAACTTTTAAAAAAAAAAAGACATTTTAAATACCTCATAAACTATTGCCGGGTCAAATGTCCCTGACTTCATGGATATGATGTCCATGTTGTCCTTTTCCGAATACTTTAGGAGGAACAGCGCCCTTTCTCAACATGGAACATTATGCATATCAATATGTTGGTCAACCATTATTTATGGACAGTACCACAAAGCTTTGCTTGTTGAATAAGTTAAGAACATGAAGGTGAGGTAACTTCAAGATTGCATGAGGCACATTAAAAGGTGCATACAGGGTAAGGCATCAATAGGCTATGCTTCAAAACTGCTTTATTCATGTTTGAGGTTTGAGGAAGAGCATTCAGGTAATATAATAACGACTAGATTATTAGTTCACCACTAGAACACGTTACAACATTTAGTTTCAAGTCAAAATATGGGTTCAATTTTATAAATTCATGCGCCAGAACACCTCATTCCAGGTGCGCATTTGGCCTCCCCTTCTTTAGCTTCATCACCTGAGCATCTCATTCCAGGGGCACATTTAGCTTCTCCACCATCTGATCCACCTGAGCATCTCATTCCTGGTGCGCATTTTGCTTCCCGCTTCTCTGCTCCGTCACCTGAGCATCTCATTCCAGGTGCGCATTTGGCTTCACCACCATCTGATCCACCTGAGCATCTCATTCCTGGGGCACATTTTGCTTCCCGCTTCTCTACTCCTTCACTTGAGCATCTCATTCCTGGTGCGCATTTGGCCTCCCCTTCTTTAGCTTCATCACCTGAGCATCTCATTCCAGGGGCACATTTAGCTTCTCCACCATCTGATCCACCTGAGCATCTCATTCCAGGGGCACATTTAGCTTCTCCACCATCTGATCCACCTGAGCATCTCATTCCTGGTGCGCATTTTGCTTCCCGCTTCTCTGCTCCGTCACCTGAGCATCTCATTCCAGGTGCGCATTTGGCTTCACCACCATCTGATCCACCTGAGCATCTCATTCCTGGGGCACATTTTGCTTCTCGTTTCTCTACTCCTTCACTTGAGCATCTCATTCCAGGGGCACATTTAGCTTCTCCACCATCTGATCCACCTGAGCATCTCATTCCTGGTGCGCATTTTGCTTCCCGCTTCTCTGCTTCACCACCTGAGCATCTCATTCCAGGGGCACATTTAGCTTCTCCACCATCTGATCCACCTGAGCATCTCATTCCTGGTGCGCATTTGGCCTCCCCTTCTTTAGCTTCACCACCTGAGCATCTCATTCCAGGGGCACATTTAGCTTCTCCACCATCTGATCCACCTGAGCATCTCATTCCTGGGGCACATTTTGCTTCTCGTTTCTCTACTCCTTCACTTGAGCATCTCATTCCTGGTGCGCATTTGGCCTCCCCTTCTTTAGCTTCACCACCTGAGCATCTCATTCCAGGGGCACATTTAGCTTCTCCACCATCTGATCCACCTGAGCATCTCATTCCAGGGGCACATTTAGCTTCTCCACCATCTGATCCACCTGAGCATCTCATTCCTGGTGCGCATTTTGCTTCCCGCTTCTCTGCTCCGTCACCTGAGCATCTCATTCCAGGTGCGCATTTGGCTTCACCACCATCTGATCCACCTGAGCATCTCATTCCTGGGGCACATTTTGCTTCCCGCTTCTCTACTCCTTCACTTGAGCATCTCATTCCTGGTGCGCATTTGGCCTCCCCTTCTTTAGCTTCATCACCTGAGCATCTCATTCCAGGGGCACATTTAGCTTCTCCACCATCTGATCCACCTGAGCATCTCATTCCAGGGGCACATTTAGCTTCTCCACCATCTGATCCACCTGAGCATCTCATTCCTGGTGCGCATTTGGCCTCCCCTTCTTTAGCTTCACCACCTGAGCATCTCATTCCAGGGGCACATTTAGCTTCTCCACCATCTGATCCACCTGAGCATCTCATTCCTGGGGCACATTTTGCTTCTCGTTTCTCTACTCCTTCACTTGAGCATCTCATTCCTGGTGCGCATTTGGCCTCCCCTTCTTTAGCTTCACCACCTGAGCATCTCATTCCAGGGGCACATTTAGCTTCTCCACCATCTGATCCACCTGAGCATCTCATTCCAGGGGCACATTTAGCTTCTCCACCATCTGATCCACCTGAGCATCTCATTCCTGGTGCGCATTTTGCTTCCCGCTTCTCTGCTCCGTCACCTGAGCATCTCATTCCAGGTGCGCATTTGGCTTCACCACCATCTGATCCACCTGAGCATCTCATTCCTGGGGCACATTTTGCTTCCCGCTTCTCTACTCCTTCACTTGAGCATCTCATTCCTGGTGCGCATTTGGCCTCCCCTTCTTTAGCTTCATCACCTGAGCATCTCATTCCAGGGGCACATTTAGCTTCTCCACCATCTGATCCACCTGAGCATCTCATTCCAGGGGCACATTTAGCTTCTCCACCATCTGATCCACCTGAGCATCTCATTCCTGGTGCGCATTTTGCTTCCCGCTTCTCTGCTCCGTCACCTGAGCATCTCATTCCAGGTGCGCATTTGGCTTCACCACCATCTGATCCACCTGAGCATCTCATTCCTGGGGCACATTTTGCTTCTCGTTTCTCTACTCCTTCACTTGAGCATCTCATTCCAGGGGCACATTTAGCTTCTCCACCATCTGATCCACCTGAGCATCTCATTCCTGGTGCGCATTTTGCTTCCCGCTTCTCTGCTTCACCACCTGAGCATCTCATTCCAGGGGCACATTTAGCTTCTCCACCATCTGATCCACCTGAGCATCTCATTCCTGGTGCGCATTTGGCCTCCCCTTCTTTAGCTTCACCACCTGAGCATCTCATTCCAGGGGCACATTTAGCTTCTCCACCATCTGATCCACCTGAGCATCTCATTCCTGGGGCACATTTTGCTTCTCGTTTCTCTACTCCTTCACTTGAGCATCTCATTCCTGGTGCGCATTTGGCCTCCCCTTCTTTAGCTTCACCACCTGAGCATCTCATTCCAGGGGCACATTTAGCTTCTCCACCATCTGATCCACCTGAGCATCTCATTCCAGGGGCACATTTAGCTTCTCCACCATCTGATCCACCTGAGCATCTCATTCCTGGTGCGCATTTTGCTTCCCGCTTCTCTGCTCCGTCACCTGAGCATCTCATTCCAGGTGCGCATTTGGCTTCACCACCATCTGATCCACCTGAGCATCTCATTCCTGGGGCACATTTTGCTTCCCGCTTCTCTACTCCTTCACTTGAGCATCTCATTCCTGGTGCGCATTTGGCCTCCCCTTCTTTAGCTTCATCACCTGAGCATCTCATTCCAGGGGCACATTTAGCTTCTCCACCATCTGATCCACCTGAGCATCTCATTCCAGGGGCACATTTAGCTTCTCCACCATCTGATCCACCTGAGCATCTCATTCCTGGTGCGCATTTGGCCTCCCCTTCTTTAGCTTCACCACCTGAGCATCTCATTCCAGGGGCACATTTAGCTTCTCCACCATCTGATCCACCTGAGCATCTCATTCCTGGGGCACATTTTGCTTCTCGTTTCTCTACTCCTTCACTTGAGCATCTCATTCCTGGTGCGCATTTGGCCTCCCCTTCTTTAGCTTCACCACCTGAGCATCTCATTCCAGGGGCACATTTAGCTTCTCCACCATCTGATCCACCTGAGCATCTCATTCCAGGGGCACATTTAGCTTCTCCACCATCTGATCCACCTGAGCATCTCATTCCTGGTGCGCATTTTGCTTCCCGCTTCTCTGCTCCGTCACCTGAGCATCTCATTCCAGGTGCGCATTTGGCTTCACCACCATCTGATCCACCTGAGCATCTCATTCCTGGGGCACATTTTGCTTCCCGCTTCTCTACTCCTTCACTTGAGCATCTCATTCCTGGTGCGCATTTGGCCTCCCCTTCTTTAGCTTCATCACCTGAGCATCTCATTCCAGGGGCACATTTAGCTTCTCCACCATCTGATCCACCTGAGCATCTCATTCCAGGGGCACATTTAGCTTCTCCACCATCTGATCCACCTGAGCATCTCATTCCTGGTGCGCATTTTGCTTCCCGCTTCTCTGCTCCGTCACCTGAGCATCTCATTCCAGGTGCGCATTTGGCTTCACCACCATCTGATCCACCTGAGCATCTCATTCCTGGGGCACATTTTGCTTCTCGTTTCTCTACTCCTTCACTTGAGCATCTCATTCCAGGGGCACATTTAGCTTCTCCACCATCTGATCCACCTGAGCATCTCATTCCTGGTGCGCATTTTGCTTCCCGCTTCTCTGCTTCACCACCTGAGCATCTCATTCCAGGGGCACATTTAGCTTCTCCACCATCTGATCCACCTGAGCATCTCATTCCTGGTGCGCATTTGGCCTCCCCTTCTTTAGCTTCACCACCTGAGCATCTCATTCCAGGGGCACATTTAGCTTCTCCACCATCTGATCCACCTGAGCATCTCATTCCTGGTGCGCATTTTGCTTCCCGCTTCTCTGCTCCGTTACCTGAGCATCTCATTCCAGGTGCGCATTTGGCTTCACCACCATCTGATCCACCTGAGCATCTCATTCCTGGGGCACATTTTGCTTCTCGTTTTTCTACTCCTTCACTTGAGCATCTCATTCCAGGGGCACATTTAGCTTCTCCACCATCTGATCCACCTGAGCATCTCATTCCTGGTGCGCATTTGGCTACACCCTCTGCTGCTACACTGCACCTTTGGCCAGGTACACATTTCAAGCCTGCAAGATCAAAGAATGGAAAATTAATGCATATGGATGGCAATGAATCACTCGTTTATCAATTCATTGATATATCTACTCATATACAAGTATTTCATGTTGTAGAAGCAGGTGCGCATTATGTAATATGTCCTTTATCATGAAGAACGAGTACCAAATGACATCTCACCTCTGCGCTCCCGCACTACAGCTCTTCCTTTGCAATCATCTGTAAAAATTGGAGCATCTCATGTATTCTAGTTATTAAAAAAAAGATGGTTGATTGGAGGAGTCCTCAGAAAAGTTCTACAATAAACTGTATGTTCAGGAAAGTTTTATCTTCATACCGTAAGCCTTCTTACCGCCCTAGAAATTTTGGGTTAGTCTGAACGACTTTTCTTGATCGAGTGGCATAGAAAATGAAGTAGGTTAATCTTAGGTTATTATTTTGAATGTTGCATTTTATGATCTAAACGTGAAATTCTGTGGCATTGTTTTCAAATATTACCTGGAATTGCGAGTATCACAACGGAGAAAAGCAGAAGAGAGACGGACGGCTTCATTGTGCCTCGGTTGACTTCAGTGGACTATGCCAAAACCAAAGTTTCAGGATCGTTTTATAGCAATACTAATTTCATCAAGTGTGATTCATTATTAGTGGTTTGGTTGTCTTATCTTCTTCGTAATTGAATAAATCGTACAACCTCATTCAGTAATAATAGCTAAGTTCTGCGAAGTGAATAGTTATATAAGTTTATCACCCGATTAGACACATATTTTGTTCATACAGTTAATTGGCTAATTGGCATAAGTGCCGTCCTAATCTTGAGTAAATAATAATGGGTATACAGATGTATATTTTAGTTCTATGATACAAAATAACATATCATTAGAAGAATGTATTCACATTCATTCCTAAAACTCGCCTCAATGACAATGAAGATTATCCATCAAAAATATGTATTTTTTTAGGGTTCAACTTATTTAAAGTACCGTTGTGCCAGAGACATCAGGTAACAGAAGTATATTTTTTAACATGATACAATTGAGCTTAATCACCACTGGTTTCTGAAATTTAGTATATTTAGTATCCGATTCATATAGAAAAAGGATTATGCAACAATTTCTTCTAGACTTAATTTTAATGGGTTGCTAGTTGAGGGTAGTTTATTTATTCGCTCAAATACCGTCGATCTGTGGCTATCATCTAATACATCATTCCTCTGATTAAATCATTTAGATCAATCAACCTTCCTAAGTGAACCCTATCTGTGTCCCCAGGTGAATATTTTCTCTGATGATATCGAAAATGCCTCAGTAGGAATAAACTTTGAAGAAAGGTCAAAGCTGGACATATGCTGGATTGTGCTATTGCTGGTAGGGAAACCTACAGAAGAGTAAGTTCTTAAGTTATTGAGCAAAACGGAGACCATTCAGACATCTCTAGGTACTGAATGGAAATAGTACCTACGTAAAATTGATATTGATAATTTCACTTTTGTTGCAAAAGATCCCACCGCAAAAAAAAAAAAAAAAAAAAAAAAAAAAAAAAAAAAAAATCTTGGAGAATTTTGCTCTTGTAGTAATGTGTTCAACATCCAAAGAATTGTGGTGGGGTTCCTACCCCGAAATTCGTTACCTACATTATTTAGCAATAAATAAGTGATAAATACCTCGTTTGAATTGTGACAGATATTAGCATGCAAATTATGGATTCAGTGGTTTATACTCCGATCTCGCTGGTGTGGGAGAGCGAATCACAGGTCTCTAGAAAAAGTACCTGGTGTAAAATTTCAACTTTTTTGAAGAATTTTACAGGGTTTCTTTGGTTCAATCAGCTGACTGACATTTTGTATTCGGAATGTACGTACTTTGAAATAATATTTATGCTTTGTAATAAATGAATGCTCGGGATGAAACAACTTCGTTGTGAATAATTTAGCGAAATAAGTAAATGCGCTAAAAGTTGGTTGATCCATCCTATTTATTAACAAGCGTTCAAGATCCACTTTCCGCAGTCGGTATTAATATTGACTACTTCCTTAAACTGCGAACAAATATCATCGTGCATAGATCACGTCTACATCATGATGCGTTTTTAATAACCTTACTCCTAATCGGTCGGAGGAGTAATTACCCTAAATTACCCCCGAAATTTATGTCAGTAACCTTCTATCAAATCCTCGAACGAAGCATTCGAATTTCGTCATTACATCGGCTTAATTTATTGTCTGGCATCCAAGAACAACGCTGGGTTACTTCAATCGTCGAGCTCTGCCCACTAAATACCTCAGCCTTCACTTTTTATTACGCGATAATTTTAATTGACTCCACGAGCCATTCGCTTTTATATCTTCCTGCTTCTTCATTGCGCAATTTTTCAAATGTCTCTTGTCAAATCGACTTGCGTCTTGGGAGAACTGGAAATGTGACGTTTTCAACACGCACCCACGCGTATAAAACTTGGCAATTTTATGATTTGATCATGCCATTTGCTATAGAGGATTTACATTACACTCTTGGTTGTTAAATAATATCCAAGTGAAACAGCCGTAAACATGAAATATATCGCGGCTTTTTCAACGATTTTAAGTTGAACTTGAGTTTGGGATTTTTCGATTAGTTTCTCATTATCATGAGGTAGTAGGCAGGAGACAGATCCAAAATGGTCTCGACACAATCGTAAAGCGAGCAAAGCCACAAAACCAACCGCATTATTTAAACGTTGAATAAGTCATAAAGGAATTTACACACAGTAAACGCAGTTCATTTAAGGAGTCGCTTTTTGTGAGGGCTGAATCAATGATTGAGATTGAGATTTCCAACGTGACGATTGAATGGGAGTCGAGTGGGAGAGTCAACGTTTGAGTTATGGCCTGAGGAATCTATTAAACGATTTTCTCAAGAGGTTTCGCAGGTTTTTTTCTCTCCTGAGAAAGCCTCCCGAGGGGACTCCCATTTTTCATAATTCGTCACCTACTCAAGGGGGACCCATATTTTGCCTGTCAAACGTTCATGGGTCGATACGATCAAGGCTCACAAGAGCCTTACGCGGCTGATACGTTCCCTTCCATAAGAAAATATTGAAACCTTGCCATGAAGGAGCCTTCCTGGTGGCTTGTTACAAGCACAGAACTATACATCGACATTTTTATTTGATAGGTTTTATTTCATTTTACTTCATGTGCACATTATCTATGAATACGAAATTGAGTAGTAAATCACTCCAATTAGTAATGGTGCTGGGATTATGAGCCCCGTATAAATAGAGAAGGGGTTAGAGATAAGAGAAATTGATTCTCCGAAATCCCTAATAAATTGTTATAAATGATTACTCCGCAATACAAGAACAAGTATAATACCTGCTAGCGACCAATGTGTGAATGTATTTTCAACGTGATTTTGCTACCATTTTTGGAGTTTGAGTCACTTCCCTTTATACAATTTGTGTTATAATACGTTTTTTTTAGTTAATTTGAATACATTGAATGATTCGGCGGCCTTCAATATTTGTCAAAAAAAGTTCATTATTAAACTAGGCGCCACATAATTGTACAGAAACATTAATTTGCTGTTTAATTTGCTGTGACTCAAGCCATCTCACACGGTTTACCAATGTCGCTTGTACTAGTGCGTGAAAAAATCAAATCATTTCCGTCGTCTTCAAATTCGTCGACATTAAACTTCTCGCCAGGCAGGGATGAATTTCCTGAGCTTATTATTTGAAATAAGTAAACGATGTTCGAATCAGTACAAATCTGGTCAGTCGTTACCTGGATTAACATCCTGCCTACTTGATTTAGCTCAGGAAGATAAACGGGAGTAGTGAAGAGCTGATTTGTGAGATACTGTGGACGTAGTCGTAGCAAGGCGAAACATTCAGAAGCTGTTTCTAAATGTATAGTTTTCCGTGATTTCCCAGAAAGTTGGTTTGCAGCGTTTATTGTACTTGCTTTGAAGGATAAAAATGATTTAGAGCAGTTCCTCTTACGACTGAACGTACGCTCAGTTGAAGGAATAGTAAGATAAATAATGCTCGTGCTTCAAAATATAATGCTACGCTATTAGATTCACATCCGCTGCAAACCCACGGATCCCTTGACGCTCATTATAGCGCGAATCAGAGCTTTCAGAGTTCCAACACGCTTCGGATTGGATTTATATTGATGACCAGTGATCACGGATGTGTGTGGGATACACACATCAGATCCCCTAGGCCAAAGATGTTTCGATTTTCCGTGACATTTGAGTCCGAAGACAATGGTAGGCGCTGGGTGGGACCTTGAAAGCGCGAGGGTGGTGCTCTTCGGAACCAATCGTTTCTTTCGAGTAAAACAGACTGGAAACCCCCGATCTGGACCGAACTACCGATTTTACACGGTGGCGAGGCATTCACCGTGGAATCTTTGCACCTTGGCAACCACCCAGGAAGATTATGAAGCAGTAAAGGGTAGGTATACATCACCGACAATCCATCGGCTCATAGATTGGATGATACTAATCTTTACGTACAACCTACTGAATAAATGCGACTATAATTTATCCTAGATTGACATTAACTTTTCCATGAATTTTTTTATTTTATTCAACCGTCATGTCAATTTTCCGACGATTTCTCCCTGCAACATCCTACTGAGGTTCATAACTTGTGGCGACTTTTTTATCCTATTCTTAGAATTAACCTGATGAATATGACTCACGGCAGTTTCCAGGGCCGGAACACAGCTATCAGCAGTTTTCTTCGACTTGATGTTGAGCTTGCAGAAAAATATTCCAAGAAGACTGCTGTTGAGGGTCTAGAAGTCAGTCTGAGTTCGTAAAAGCGCGTGAAATACCTGACTGAATGGCTCTGACGAATCAAGAAACAATCTCAAATGGACTGTACTGTCTGGTTATAAATCATTTTTGTGTTATCCTTCATTCCTGTTCCTCTATGGAGGACATCATCTATGTTATGGCTTTTAGGGCATATGAACGGTAAAACTCTCATATTTTTATCAAGACCTCGTTTTAATCCATTGGAATATTACACCATTGTACTTGTATCACGAACAAATTTGGGTATTTTTTAATGGTTTTCGAGAGATAAATGACCCGTCTCAGTAGATTCGTACCACCTATCTGCTTCTCTTCCGAAATCCTTTTCCTTTATCCGTAATGATATCTAGATTGAGACCTCCAGTCGCGATCTCAAACCTCCACGATTTTGGAATCCAACCGTTAGAAGGTATCCGCTTCACGTGGCGGAGAATTTTCAATGTATGAATATTGTGGATATTATACGCAGAAATAATTTCTAACTTATCGCTGCTCGCATGCTAAGTTAAAATGAAAATGTGTGCCTCAAGACCACCTACCATCGAGCTCCCGTGAACAAATACGATAAAGTTTAATCTATGCATTTCTCTCTAGTACCCTTACGCCCACAAAATGGTTAACACCTCAACTCATGAAAGATTTATTGTGTATGATAGTAATCATTTAATTTTCTCTGGTGGTGATTTAATTAATTTTATTTATTTATTTTTAATTTTTTCTTTAGAAAAGTAAGATCCATTAATACGACTGACAAGAGACCTCGGTCAGGCTGCCTGAAAGTCCGTTCGGAATCAGCTCAGTAGTGCTTCGACAACATGAATGTTCTTCCCCTTATCATATTGAGTTCAACGTTTTACGAAGAAAAAAAAAGCTAATCAGTCACGATCGAGCCTCCAGGTACGGTGCCAAGTCCTTCATTTTCAAGTAACGAATTCGGGGGCGTCCTGGAACAGAGAGAATTGGTACTAATAGGCACCTCTCAGGATAGGAGTCCTAATGAACACGTTCGGCCGGATCAAGACCTAAAAGGTAGCGTAAGTGAGGGGCTGGGGGCAGCCTGGGGGCGCAGCGTGAACCTCTCCCACATACTTCGTCTCATCATTTTGCAAATCGCTCTGGAATCGTAGGTTTTCTAGGTCAGTTGATGGAAAAATCAAATCATAATGGTGGTACAAACCAGGATATGTAGCAGCAGCTGCACGCTATTTATTTCGGTATATTTTTTCGATGTCGCGTGTCGGTAGTGGTCCGCTTACGAACTAGCGTCTGTCTTGTCTATCAACAAAGGAATAAAATATACTGGTTTAATGATTTCATTTTTGTAATAATCACTTATTTAAGAGGATGGAAGTGTGGATCACTCGTGTAGATGAAGAAGTGAAGATTATCACTGACATCCACTTCCTTTAGCAGAAACGACGGAAACCGGTGGAAAAGGTGGATAATAAGGCGTTACTCGCTACCCTACCTCTGCCAATAACGCGGCCCGGAAAATACCGGCCCTCAAGTGGGAGTTAATCCTGTTGCTCTCAGATGCAACAGGAAATTATCAAGTGATGTACGTACATGTACCGAGGAGGTCGAAAGGTCCTCGGTTCTCTGAAGGTTCATGCAAGAGACGGAGATGAAAATCACGCACTGAGACCATGAACAGCATTAGAGAAGACGATTTATTATAATAACTCTATTGGAACGGGACCCAGAAAACTATCAATAAACACCTTATCGAATCCACCACCAAAGGTTGTTTGGAAATCGAATAGCTCTACGGAAGTGTTGAAAATTGGAATTAACGTGAGTCTAATTTTATACAAAGTTGTACGATGACGATAGACACTGACCTCGGGGAAATAGTCGTGTTCACATTCAGTTTTGCTCTAGGATTGTGTTTCAATTCGTTGCTTCTTCGTAAACTCCATTATGTTTTATCTGAAATCAGGATTCTTTAAGCTTAACATGAAACATGAGGCCTAATCTCGCTAACGGTACCACGATTTAGTTTCAATTTAGATTATTTTTCTATTTTTTACATGATTCAAAAGAATTTTTGTTTCCATGATCTCGCTTTCCTGAACAAGAAACAAAACTGCTAATTCGCCCTTACTGCATGACTGCTTAAGGCTAGGCAACTAATCGCTTCGTACAGTATTGTCCCCAATTTAAAAAAATTTGGCTCACGACGGGAGTAGGTTCCCATATTGTGGCAATTTCAATACGAAGTACAATTGGATGCATCAATCGGGGTAAAAGGTGGAAAGGAGCAAAGAAAACAACAAAATGACTTTATTTCTCACCCGTCCATGTTTCCTCTAGATGAACTTTAAAATACTTAAAAATTCACAGCTCGAACTTCTTTCAAACCTCAACTTTATAAGCCACCAACGTTCTTTTTGTTTCAAAAGTGGCCCGATAAAGGATTAGCTTCGATTAATTAACTTCGAAGGGAAAAAATCAGTTCTTTTGGAGAGTGAACCGCGACCACGACCGCGAAGACCATTTTCAAAATAAGCTGTGTGGAAGGCAACTCACGTACTCCCCACGCACTTATGCAAGGCCGAAAGTTGGCCAACGCTCTTCAATATTTCTTCAAATAAACTGGTAGAACTCAAATTAATCGCCGCGTCCTCTGGTGATTTACGAATTGGTTGCAGGACTAAAGTAGCGTTCAGAGTCGCGACCGAATAATACGGGGGAAATGTGAATGATCGTAGATTGGAAACCGCGATAATATATTATGCCGCTTGGCTTGGTAATAATTAAATATTTCCTTGAGTTACGGATCGTTTGATCGAAAATTATTCGTTAGATAGGCTGTACTAGATAAAATTCCTACGAAGATAGGAGTTATCAAGGTCCTTCCAGTGACCCAGCCTTGCGAGAAAAAATACTTTTCGGTAAATTAAGACTCCCAAAAACTGCACAAAGACACGAATATGCTGGACAGTAGTTTGTGGGAAAAGTGTTAGAATTTAATGAGTGTTCTTCTGTAGTTGCTATTATATAAACGGCGGTAAGCTCAATTTGATGGTTCTGAGCACAAGCTCGACGGAAAATGTTTTTATTATTCCTGTTGAAATAGTTTTCAAGTAGACCGGAAGCTCAACTCACGGTTTAAAAGATGCCCATGAAATGTTATTTCAAAAAGTCCTGGAGCCGTTTTGCCCTTCTTTAGCCGCAAATAGTGGCTTCACTTGTACCTGGGTCACTTGGGACACATTATTTCTTCCTCAGTCATCTTCTTATCAAAGAGCAGATCATTCTGGAAATTTTTGTACAGTTTTTGTTCCGTCCTTTTCCGGAGACGTCGGAAGAAGATTTGAGAGAGTTGATAGGAATGTGAATTCTTTCTACCCATTCATTTTTTTAAATTTTTAAGCAGGTTACAGATGCATAAATTTTATTATGGTCTAATCGTCGCACTGCCATAATGTTCTTAATTATCATTTACTTGCCCCCCCCCCCGTCCCCGTCCCGTTCATAAAGTATTGGAATATTTAGTTATCCATCATAGGATTATTGACTTTGTAACCTATAAATGCAGAAGATACCTACACTGCAGTCAGAACAAAAATCTGAAACTCCACGAGAAACAGAACTTGCCTGACTTTTAAATGATGACCAGTTTATAATCCAATGAGCCACGACAAGACTAGTAATCAGATGCTAAATACATCATGTCGCTACTAATGATGTAAATACCTTCACTCTTTATTCGGTCGTGGAATAAAAGCCTCTCAATACGGAAGTAAGTGAACAATACTGCTACTGGAAAAGTCGCCGATTCGTCAGTGACTTCAAGGCAATTCTTTTCTCGCCGTCTCTACGAAGGATCATGTATGCAACGAGTCATCGGTAGAAAATACGTTCAACCTTCCAACAGCATATCGTGCAAAAAGTGAAAAGTTGATACGAAATATTTAGTGAGCTGATATGTTTAGGGCTATCAGATTTTTCTTGATCATTTAATAATGGTTGAGGCTTTAAGGATAATAGATTAGGTTTTACAACAAAAATTATAAATATTTATAAATTATTATAAATAATTATAAATTATAAATCTCGTAATTGCGTTCCCTACTATTTCACTGGGGCATTTTCAATTCAAAATCAGCTGGTCAGATTACTAAGAGTAAGAAATATTGGCAAGAGAATAATCCAGAAACATGATATTCTTACAGTAGTTGCGTCACAAAATGAGTATTCATAGGGAAAATTACCGAATGTAAGCATTAGTGAGCCATATCAACAAATTAAGTACAATATTGCGTTTAGCTGTTCATGAAGATCTTAAATAACACCTCATTACGTACATAAATGTGATCAGGAAGATCTATATTATTTATTTATTATTTTCTCATCTTTTCTTAAAAATACAATATTTTGTTCAAAAATAAAGAGGGGTCCTTTAAATTTGAGTACATTTTGCCGCCTGGATGGGCTTCTACAAAAGACAGACTGATTTTTATTATTGACAACTTTTCATGTAGGTATCCGTTAGTCATTTCATGTACAGATTCAGTTGAGGTCTATGTAACAAGTGGATGAGCACCCCCCCCCCCCCCCCCCGTTTTAACGCTGTACACTAACTAAATGAAGCATCCACCGGCAGTTCTCACGATTTTGAAGAACCACAGGTGAAAAGTAGAGCTCACGTCCGTACTTCTGACCAAGATAACCCACAAAAGACCGTTTTTGAGAAGTTGCGGTCTCATCTCACAGGACGATTCGAGGCTCTCACTTGTTCTCAGGAAGCAATTTATTTCCTCGTAGTGATGTCCACAAAAAGGTCCGCGTTTTCGGGACAAGAGAGAGCGCTCGGTTCAAGGTGTCGAGGGTCACGTGCTGACAAATCGTTGGCACCAAGGATCCTTCCATGCTGATTTACTGTCTCCCATTAGGATGACGGAAGGTGTTGAGGGCAGAGCATTTCAGCCCCGTATTTGGCAAGACGAACTTGGATTCTTCTTTTTTTGGAACAGACGTCAAGAAATGGTTGATTTGCATTCGTACGCCAAATAAAGATTTCTGCGAGTTTCCGCCTCACGTTATCCACCGATAAATTGATTATGGAACAAATTTATCAACTATCCTATCCGTGTGAAGTGAAGAATTCATTTCACAGTGCCATTCATTGCGTGGAACCTTCGACAACGATTGAAGTTTTTTGAGTTGGCTACGTTGGGTCAGTCCTTCGAATACGAAATTCAGGTAACGAAGCATCTCTTCACTCAGAACTCAAAACCTTCCCTAAAAATTTTAAAAAAGTATTTGTATTTTCCATCATCTAGTGAAACCGTCAAAGGTTTTCCACCGGAAATCCGTGCAGATAAAAATGTTGAGTGCAAATGGTGGGTTACACCCCAAATGGAAACAAATAATGAAAGATAATGACCACTTTTAGATAGTTATATGAAATTTTACCATTTCCGTATGAAATTACTCTTTCTTTTACATCCCCCCTCCCCTCGAGACTGCCATAAGAAATGTTGTGGAAAAAATAGAAATTAGCATGAAAAAGGGACGTAGAATGCTCAATTATTGCAGATTTTTTTACGTGTCGAGTAGAAGAGAAATCGTTCCTTGAAGAATTGGCTGTCCATTCATCCTAATTCAATGCCCGCTTTATCGTAGGCGCTAATTGGCAAAAAAAAGCGTGAACACATACTCATAATTTACAATGAAATCACCAACCGGGTAATCGATCAAACGTAATAAATTATATTATTTCTAGTGGAGCGTTTTATCGCTTCTTGGATGAATGCATTGTTATTCCAATGTGAGACAATCGCTCTCTTGTCGGCGCCGTTCTGGACACATTTCTCTATGAATAAAATTATAGTGTTGCAGTGGCGCATGTATCATCCTACGCGTTTTACCTATTGCGTGAGCCTGGAGAACTCGAGTGTGATTCTACTTGCTATTAGGCTTACCTGTACATACGTGATATCCAAGCACTACCTCAATGGCGATGAGTGACGTAAAATCATTTTATCTTGAAAATCCATTCGTTTGGGTGATTTATTCGTTAGTGTAGTATTCTGCACGATTAACCGTAGTACTCTTAATGAATGGGTAAATATTACGTATTGTGGTACATACGCACGTGGATCCAATGGGAGAGGGTTTAAGAGTTTTGCAGGCCATTTCGACCCCTTCCGGTGGGAAGACATTTTGGTATTTCAACGTACACACTATCAAGCGAATATAGTCAATTTTTGAGAGAGAGGAAGGCATACACTATGTTTGTATTATTCCGATAAAAATAGTAGACAATTTATTTGAAAAAATTGTTCATTTCCAATAGACTTCATCACCCTCCCAATTTTCAGGAATCGGTCCGGAATGCATCACAATCATTTTAGCGTCCAAAATGTAGTGGAATACGATTCTCCTCATCAAGCATACGTTTTCAAAATTCCCGAAAAACCATTTTTGAAGTACATACATACTAATTTTTACCCTTATCCTGCATCCGTTTGTCGTGATTAGAGCTTGAGTTACACACAACTGCAAACATTTTCGGGACATTCTAGCAACTGTTTTTGGGCCAGACGGCAGACAGACATTTTGGATTTACGCACTGTGAAACGTAAAATAAGATTTTTTATGCGATCGCACGCGCATATAATTCCCCACAAATAAAGTCGTCGCTCTTCAACTTGATTAAATATTCTTTCTACTTTTCAAATTGAACTGTGGTGATAAACAGGTCAAGAGAAGGATGTCCAAGTTTTCACCCATGAATAAATTTACACATCCAGAAGTCGTGATCGAACGTTACAGCGTGTAATCAATTCTTCACAGAAGCTTGTTATCGACGATTTCCGCAACTTGAAAAAATGTCCATTAGTCAAAACACCACTTCCACTGGAAAGGTAATTGTGTGGTTATCCTTCAAAGTTGTTCAACACGCACACCATTTTACATGTGCATTATGTACCAATGAGCCTCATTAACAGATTTGACTTCGCTTCGCCTTATTATCCCTCTTAAGAACCGTCTAAACGTCCAGTATTGAGGTTATTGTGGTACTATTTCAAGAACTGAAAATGTTATATTATTCTCATTGCGCAATTCAACAAGGCTTAGGTCCATTTCTTTTAGCTCCTCGTAGATTCATTCATTCGGTATTCCATTATTTGGTTGACGTCAGAACTCCGGAGATTGGATTGTCACACTACATCGGATTAGTTTAGTTCAAACAATTCAATGAGCTTTTGACGAAGTTGAGTAAACTGTGAGGCCAATAAACTTGGGTTCATTTTTTACCATTTTCTTACTTTCATCTATTTTTTTAAAAAGTGAGTTTAGTTAGGGCGTGTTCCTATTTGATTCGTTTGTAAGAAAGTGAAAAGAAGACAATTAGGTACATACTTATTTTCAAACTAATCTGAGAGCTGAATTGTTGAACATTTTTGGGGATATATTTCGGCAGATTGAGCCCTGAACCTACAGCATGGCAGTAAAGGAACTTTCCTTATTACGACGCCTACGCTTGGGACTTGTTCGACCTTAATTTTTATTTACGTTTGGTGGTCAAGTAGGTACTATCCATTAAAGAGTACCTACTTGAGTTACCAATATTACATAGCACAATTTCACTCAGTACCGCGGTACAAGGTCAAACCGCTCAGAAACTGCCCTCTCCCACGTTCCATCAGAGTAAAGTTTGATTGTCACTGTCAGGAACATAATATAGACACAAGTTGTCGAATAAGGGAAGAAGGCCCGGAGCGGTGCATCAAAAGAAGTGATCAACGATACGCTAGTCAATGATAGTCACGATCCTCGCAAATCGATCCCTAATCATTCAACAAAAGTTAAGGGTGAACACCCCTTGTCAAAATTTGTGACCTTTACCAGAAGACGAAACGTCTCACTCAATTAGGGAAAGGTTAATACAGGCCTTCAGGAGGCATTTCATATTCTGCGTCGTTAGCAGCTGTGGATATCCTGTGATAATGGTCGACAGATCATACCCAGCCGTGTTGAAAATGTAGAAGTTATTCATCTTCCACAAACGCTGGATCGGCTCTGCATATACGATTGAACTCGAAGGCATGGGTTGTGAAGATGTGCGAGTCATGACCCCGTCTTCGCACATCAGTTTCAAAGGAGAACGGATTTGATTGAGCGTTGATGGTCGCATGTAAAGCCTCTCACAAAAACTTGTAAGAGGGATGAGGTGATGTGTATTTTGCATGATACTCACCCACATCCCAACTCTTCGCGAGGTTCAGTACGGAAGAGAATTCTACCCTCTCCTCTTAGACAGAACTCGTTTTCTGAAAGACTTAGAGCACAGCATTGCTCCCATTTGATTATATTTTGATATTGTTTCGAGAAATAGTGAATCTGACAAGAAGAAGGTGTATAATTTGAGAAATCTAGCATAAAAAATGATCCAGTACTATCTCCAGCTACAAATCATATAAGATGGGAAAATCGTTGAAAATCTATAGAAGTCAAAGAAGTATCGTTAGTCTTGAAATCTGCACCCGTTCTTTACCGCAGTACTATTATTTCTTTCTTATTATTTAATTTGTCTCCTATTTATTATTTATTTTCGTCTTATAACACTGTATACGCACATTATCAGTCTGCCAACATTCACATTTCGTCATGGAGGAGTGAGGCAAAGAAGTCATTATTACCCAAACATCCGGGGCACATCAGGGTCAAATCCACATCCAAATCTCACGCTACCAAAACGCATCCTCAGTGAACTCAAGCTTAAAGATCAATGAGATCCTTATCCGACCCGAGAAATTACAAATTCAAATCTGCTTGCCCTTTTCAGGCCCTCGTATTTTTTTCTCACCTACAAACACCTTTATATTAATTTATACGAATTATTTTCTCTTTAAAAAGTATCGTTTAATCGGCGAACAATAATAAAAGACAGGTTATTGTTTCCCACGTACATACATCCCATGTATTGTGCTGCCACGTTACAAATCGTTCGGTCGATACCGACACCTCAATTCCACCATTGTGTTGGCTAATATTGTCAAATGGAGAAATGAACCAAGCTGAGGGTTGGAGTATAATAACAGATTCGAGGCGGTGGAAGAATCAAAGAGATCCGTATCAGGACGATTGATTAAAGTGGCAATTATGAATATTTACAAAGCACTTGAGGTTGGAGGAGAGTTTAACGTTTCACATAAGAGATCTGTATAAATATGCTCCGTACACGTGGAGAATTACAATAATCTCTAGTTTTCCCCTTGAACCTAGAGAGAGAGCTAGACGACGAGAAAAACTAGTACTGCGCGGTTTTCATTATCTTCCAGCTTCTTCCATCGAAGAAGTGTTGACCCACTAAGCACATTTGAGCCCGAGACTAAACAAACGATCCGAGATGAAGAACTGACCCGATAATCATTTCTCCGGGATGTCTAATTAAGGAGCTCATATCTCGACACCCATCGGTTCTGGCTGGAAGAATTGATGAGCACGAATAACACGTGTGCGCAGACATCAAATACCTTCCTCGCGGTCATGATAATGCGTTTTTGGCTTATCGTTGTTATTGAGAAGAATACGCCCTCTAATTTTTATAAAATCGGGGGAGCGTGCTTGGAATCCTCTTTAAACTCGATTTATACGTTTAAAATTATGTGCATTCAAAATCCAAAATGTGCATCCGTTGTCGTGGCCGTATTCAAATTTTGCATTCATACTTCGATTGGGTCCTGGGTGTTCCCAAATTATTATCAGTCCAATTACCGCTGAAGGTCTATAATTACCGCCGGGGGATGGATTTACGTGAACTTTCCATGGATTTCGGATTTCAAAGTTCATTTTTCATGTCCCACTTTCATTTCTTTTCTTCCTTCATGTTTTCAATGTCACCTGCTAGTTCATGCGGCTTCAATAAGAAGAATAAACTGCAGGAAATTTAATATCATCGCTGATAGTTCTTGAGCAGACTTACAGCTTCGAAAGGTTGCGTTTAACTAACTTCTTATTTAATTCGGAGAAAAAATGGACCAATGTCGGTACCGAACTTTCTTATCTATCATTTTACTGGGACTTACGAGCGAATACGAAGCCTGTCGTTAGGATAGTATCAGAACAATATACAAGAAAATGGTCGATTGTAGTTAGGAGAACTCATTCCAGGAAGCAACTTGATTTTTACTAAAACCAACAATAATTTTGACCCCCACCTGCACATCATTTACTCTTTTGGACATACTTGATTGTCTTCTCCTTTCTCACTAATATAATCAACAATGACCAACTCTTTTTTTTTCAAGGTAACGGATTTTTCCTGGCTTACACTGTTCGATTTTCTTTACCGATTGGTTATAAGTTGGAAGATGGTAGGAAAGAGCGTAGTAAAAAGCGACTCAAGGACTTGAGTCGTTCAAACCATTCAAAGTCAACGAGCCGGCATAAAATACGTCCAGGGCGCTTGTCCTTCAGAAGAACTCGCCTGGAGGATGAGGATTGCAAAAGTTCAGCCTACCACTTGTCGTTTGCTGACATGGATTAAAATACCAGGAACTCTATTGGTGTAGAGTTTGGGAAGATGCGCAGAAATTTCCAATCTGATCGAAACGGGGATTTGTTACATCAGATAAGTGTCGCTAGAAAATCTCAAAGCTTAAAAACGGTATTCCTGTCCAAGACGGTGGAGTGTAGTGGACTGTATTTTTCAATAAAGCAAATCATGACAAACCAAGAAATTTAATGAGATTGAACGACTTTTCCGAGAAAAAAAAGTGTTCCTGATCTGGAGACACCATGTAGGTCGAAGTTTCATGGGGCGACCTCAGCTGGGAGACGGTAGAAAACAGCTTAATTGGTGGGATCATCTGCGAAACGTATTTTCTTGTGTTGCTTCTGTGTTGTTTCTTAAAAAAATTACACAACATTAAACATTTAAGGTAAACATTTTACCTTCACCAATTTAACATACAAACACAAAGAACAAAAATTTAGTTTTGCCTGTTCAATATTGAATTCATTGTAAGTTCCATGCAAATGCCTGTTTCGCCTTCTATGAAGGCATGAATACTGTACGGACAACAGAAGGATGTTCGTAGTTGGGGTTAAGAGTGCTTCGAATTCACCCCCATACTTGTCTCAAACAAAAAATCTGATCAACATCATGTAGATAGGTACAACGAAACCAACTATTTGCAGTAACCTCGTCAGCCGATCCGTGAAGAAAAAATTGATGAAGTGGTCACACCACTAATGATGGCTAGGTTACGTTATCTTCATCAAGATTAATTACACTTCAGAGGGCCAAAGGTTGTTGGGGGTCGATTTGAGCCGTTCATTAGTGTGTTGGTCTCGAAATTTCCACGGCGAGTCGAGAGGGGAAGTCCCTTGTGAGGCCGTCGTGGACTCAGGGATCTTGGAAACGATTATACGGCCCTGAAATCAAGATGCGATACCCCGTCATAAAACCAGAATCTCAACGACGACCCTGTGGATTGTTAGCCCAGGCCGATCATTTGTGTAAACTTCGTGCGAAGTAGACTTTATTGTATTCTTGGAACGTTTTTGAAGAAATTCGTCTGCGAATCGTGAACGATGGGAGGGTATTCCGGATATTGCACCCGTGGGATGTGCCTACTTACAACCTGACCATCAGCATGCTACACCTTTACCATGCACCATCATCAAATCTTACCACTTTGAAGAAATGCAAGGTGATGTGTAATGACTCGAGAAGACGAACAAGTTCCAGATGGAGTAACAAGTCGTTCGTTTGCTGCCACACAAATGTTTTCATGTATCAGTAACAAGGGGCTGAATCAATCGCCTAAGGCACTAGTTTTGCTAATCAAATCCTCCAAAAATGGCTCGAATGTTACATCTCTGGTACCTGTTAGTAATTTCAGACACTTACCCATAAACATATTTTCCAATAATGTAACCTCTTCTCGATACAGATTCAATAAAAAATCTGGCCGATCGGTGAAAATCAACTCACCAACGATCACGTCAACTCGAGCTATTTGGGAATCTGCGGTGGAATGTGGGACGCTGGGTGCGCCTTTAGCTTTTTTTTGGTTTCCGAAAGCTAAACTACGATATCATGCGAGAGGTCAAGAAACTAATTGAACTATGATTCACCTAATCGCTCTGGTTTCTCTGAACTAACCTTCGATCTACGTTAATTAAGGTCTGCAAGCTGCATCTGCTCAGGAATAACAGTTCCTCATAAAAGGGCCCTTTTTCGTCTCGTGTCAACATAATGGCTGGGGTTGTGGCAATCGAATGAGACATTAGGTCTTAATGAGGCTCTCATAATATGGAAATAAGGGAGGTTTAGCTAATCCGAGGTTTTGCTAACAAAACGCCAGTCGCCGCAAATAATGAGTTGGACTCAGCTATGGTCCTAATGATGAAGTCTACGCGCGAAATTTACGGTCTTCAGAGTACCATTTTAGAGGGTGTTTTTGATCCGGATGGTAGACGAACAATTGGGTTTTAGAATCTGCTCACTTTGGAAAAATTTAGAAAAGAGCCAAATTTTTCAGTAAAATCCATCAGAACTCGAGTTTCTGCACAATCTGAACAAATTAAATGAGCAGTTATAGGACTGCCATTACATGACCAAATTAGCGAGCAGAGACATAAACAAACTTGATACTTTACTTATCCTTCAGCAAACTATTTGTCCTCCAGAATGCCTGTGTTCACCGCAAATACGTAATTACACCTATGAAAATTGCGGTCTAATAGCCGTAGATAACCGTCAAGGACACGACGCTTTTCTTGACGGTTTCGTAATTAATTATTTTATAGCCCATTAGGTATACGTTTTCACTATGGGAATTAACTTTGTCAATGTTATTGTCTGAGGAGGCAATCACAAGTAGATTGTAGGGTCTCGCACTAATTCTCACCAACTATAAAGGCAGAACAAGCAACGGGCAACATTCAATTCTTTCAAAATCTATGCGTTTTTGCCGTAGTTTTAGTGTAATACTAACTATAATAGTACGAGTTTACTATTATAAAAAATTACTCGTAGGAAGTTTTGTTGGGAATGAGCATGAGAGTAACAATTTCTAATTGTGTACACCCTGCACAAATAAATATGATCAACGTACAGATGTCACTGAAAAACGTGTTCAGAATCGCAGATTTTTCCCCCCTGAAACATTGAAAATTGAAAATCCTAGTACCGAGTAACCGTTTTTCGAAATATGCGGATATTAAATAACTAATTCTTTTAAAATGAACATCGTCTCCATCCTAGCATTCAATTCCCTACAAACACATTCAGCAAAAAAAAAAAAAAAAAAAAAAAAAGTAACCTAAAAAATAATAATAGTATTGATTCTTCTTAAGAATTACATTTGAAAATATAGGTTCAAAATACGATCTTAAGACCCCTTTTCCGCGCGAAGAGGATATTGGAAAAAACAAACCGAGGATGCATGTCCTTGAACTTGGAGTCGCTAACATTATCAGCTTGATATTAATAGCTATTGGATCACATCGAGGGTCTGGCACTACGTCAAGAATGAGTCAAAAGCCTGAATCACCTATGAGATCCAGGAGGAGGCTGGAAGGACGTCACAGCGCTCAACCCAGGTCCTGCCACGTACTCTCGGTCGGCATCCCTCAACCAGGACGATTTTAATTCTGATGTCAGAGGCTCATTATGAAGACAGGCTGTCTCATCCGAGACCACACCAGGCCGACGTCACGGGTGCGTCAAACAACAGCTGACCAGTCGCACAGCCTAGAAGCTGCAACATCCTCAAAAGATAAGTTGAATTACTGAAGACGACACTCCACCTCATGCCCAACATAATATGAAAAGATTTTACTCGTACTGGAATTTTCAAAAGACAAAACTTCTATTACATTTATCAGTTGAAATTGCATACACTCGGCCTACTAACAGGAAACTACCTCTCCTGAATTCGAGTAAAATGAACAAACCGGCCAATAACATCATTAAAATTCATCCTTCTTCGACCACAAACCGAAATGAAAAGATTATGCTATTAGGAAATGTTTCCGCCTTATCAAAGAAAGCGCCAAGGTGCGCGAGAATATAAATACATACATTCAACATCCAGAAACAAGTTCCAACTCTTAATTGGGCTGAATAATGAGTTGGTGGAACGATAAGTTACCCTGCTGATTCCCCCTCAATTATAATAGGCAAGATCGACTTTGGAAAAGGATAATAACATGATACGGTGTAGCTAATTGGACTAGATTAAAAGCTGCTTACAGGTAAATCATTTGTTAATCAGTGAACCACAATTTATCAATAAATATCTTCAGCCTACCAAAACAGTGATATAAGAATATACGTAATACCTATGTATACTGATTAGTATTCGTCTCAATATACCCCTATGAACAGGAAAGCACGCCTAATTTTAACGGGTAGAAGTCAATCCTGGCTCGATCGAGTTCCTCCTCATTCATAGTTTGGATCGACGCTATTCCGAATACCGGTGTTTTATATCTTCTTCGAAACTGGATAGGAAGTTTTAAGCGGAAGGGACTCCGTGCAGTCAATATTTTGAACGAGGTTCGAGGTACCGTTACACGTGGACGTTTATTGGTGAAACTCATCAGTTTAATCCGAAATGTTAGGTATCATTAGAAATGTAGTCGTCTAAGATACGGAAGACCTCGAAAGACCTACTTTACCTCTATTGTTTCCTCAACTACAGTACAATTGATTGAGCGTCCAAAATTACGTTGATAACGCCCTGGCCCTAAAAACCTTGTAAACTCCAAAAAAGGTAGACCCATTTTCGAACTGCACTCTATTTCTTGTTGTCCGGTAATCGGGCTAATGGTAATCAGCACAGCTGTCCTGGGGATGGGAAAAACAATGACTTGATACTTCTTTAAATCATCGTTAATGGGTACCAACACGATTTTCCATTGAAAGTGAGAACCCCTGGGAACTCGAGCCGAGTTTGATCAATGATGTTCAGAGAAAAAAGGAGATTTTTGTAAGAATTTTCCAAAAATGCTCATCCATTTGTTATAACGAAATTCGTAGACACTTTTTTCTCAGAATTGTACTCTATTTTTTTGTAATATTTCTGATTGTCGGGATTAAATTGTTAAATTAATTAAATGTTAATCTAATTTCGACATCATTGGAGTGCTAATTTTGGAGTGAGGTTCCCCACTTTGCTCGTGAGGATTCCTTGAAGAATCAGATTGGCTCATCGTACTCCACCTACAGAAATAATTTCCATCCTTTCAAAAGGCGTGGGTGGTAATGAATGAGCACGCGAGCAACTCAATGTAGAAGAGATGCACCCCGTGAGTAACGTCGTAGTAAAAGGCGGATCTGGAATCAGGAGAATGATGTCATTTCTCGACGTCCACTCATCTCACGTGACGTCTCCAGAGTCAGCTGAGGTTTTGAGCCAGGCTCCTCTCGTAGCGTCAGTGTGTGAGGTAATGATGCAGATTCTGAAGTGAATCATCGTGATTATGTATGCGAGCGATCATTGTGTATGAGACACCCAGGAATTTCTTAACACATTGGCTGAATTTTCCTATTGCCCACCCTTGGAGGAACTGTGCAATTAGGAAAATCAGTGCACAGCAACACGTAAGTGTAAAACGATTCAACTACAGGGTCTGCGCGTGCGGCTATATTGAATCTACTCTGGATCTTGAATATCTCTCGATCCAACAGTGGGACCGCTTCATTTTGGAATCGGCGTTTTGTTGACCAATTCGATTCTGATAACGGTTACTGATCGTCGATTCGCTCAGCTTAATCGCTTAAGCAGTTCTTACGAGCTCGTTCAAATTTTGAGGGATGATGCTGGGGCGGCGGAGGCCTCTACACAACATTGTGACGATCATAAGGAAGCTTCTCGCCATGGCATTGGCAGCATTCTTACTGCCACCTCAAATCAACAACCTGCTTTATTAGAATTAATATAGTTTTTCTTTGTGTTTGATATCAAAGTTGGTCAAACAATTAATTTTTAATTAATAATTCAAATTATCTGCATTAAATAGTACAAAAATTAATAAATAAATGTTAGAAAATTAATTAATTAAGCTTATTTGAAAAATGGGACGAAATTTGAAAATGCGATAGATGGTATAGTTTCTTCAAAGGGGCGCCAATCGTCTGGTACCTGATAACCCATTGGAATCAAATGAAAACTGGCTGGTTTCGTGAGAAAGCGTCTGAGACGGTCTCTGTCCTTCACACTGATAGAGTTCCATCTTTTCACGAGCTTCTGCTTGTTCGATTTCCCAAATACGACTGGACTATTGAAATTAAAAATTCGGTCAACTAGGTGAGCAGCTTGAGACGCTTTTTTAAACAAAGGAACGCAGCGGGATTGTTACTTACTGATTCAACGCCAAAATATTGTTGGCATGATTCAACCATCATCATATCGTGGGAAGAAATTAAGAACTGATCCGCGCCGAATTCCTGCATGGCGCGAGCCAAACCCATGACGTATTGGGGCGAGAGATTCTGAAATTGATAACAAAATTGGCTCAACCTTACTTCTAGCCTAAGCCAGTGCTTTTAAAAAAGAACTGGAAACTAAACCTTACCCGATCAATCTCGTCCATTAGGCAGAAATTGACACTTTGCGTCTTCAGAAAAGAAAAAACGATGGACAATAGGACGACGCTTTGCTGTCCAGTCGACAGCATCGAGGCATCACGTATAGGTCCAGTGCCATCAAAATCCACATCCAGGACGATTCCATCAATCGAGTGACGATCCTTGAAAACGAAAATACACGAGATTCTGAGATTGACACGGTACTGCATGCAACAACTCCACGAAGTACCTTAGTTAACAACAATTTAATAATTTAAAAAATAATTTTTTTAATAAATGGACAATCGTACTTCAGATGCTAAGCCATGAGATTTATAGCAAACAAGTTTACCGAGCTTCGAGAAAAACTGAGACTTCCCTGCCCTTTTTTCACGAATAATCCGAAGAAATAGCTAAAGTTTCGGAAGATTTCTTTAAGCAAGCTCGTAACATGCTTCTTGACCCACGTATCAAATCGATTTACCAATTGTTCGCTGTAAATCGTAACGTTGAAATCAATTCGCGAAGGAACGTGGATAGTAACTTTAATGCTTAGTACATGAGAAAAGCGGCGTTCGACCTGATCACCAAGACTAAGTGGTAAATTATTCAAATATACTCTTTCGACCCTATTCTGAAATTGGTCCTCTTTACTTGCGTTGCGGGTTTTAGAGCCTTCTGAACACGGTCTATGTCTGACTGTTATAGAGACGATTTCACATGAAGATCACGAGAAAGTGTTTATGCGAATTAAGTATTTAATTTTACTTTTTCTTCAATAGGATTTATTAAATCTCTTATTCGCAATTCAGGGAGGAGGTGTTAACAGAAATGGAATAGACGACCGAAGAAAACGCGACTTACTGTCTTGTAGTGATTTTGAGTGTTTTCTCAAGAAGCTGTCGAGTCTCCATGTTTTTTTGCAGTTCTTCCACTTCACGAGCAGACCAAGGATGCGTTCCGAATTCAGCCATCTCCTCATGCACTGAAGCTAATTGATCCTGAAGCTGGAAAAGAGAGACAGAGGCGTGTGTGAACGCGCTAGTCAAGTCATTGAAGAGGCGTAAATAAATCTTTCTCTAAGGTAAATAAATTTTTGCTCTCCTTGATTGTAGTTGAGGCTGAACTTATCAACTGTGCACAGAGGAAACGTTACACAACATACAAAATCGCGAAATAGTGTAGAAGATCTTCAGAAAAATGTATTTTTTAGGAATCGTGACCCTTTTACCTGCAATTGAGCACAGCGTACCCAACATTTAACACGGTTGAATCATTGTAACACTGCACTCCTCCATCTCAACTCCAACCGTCAAGGGTTGTTGCTCCTGTGAGTTGGACCGTTTTGATTTCATCATTTTCAGGCCGTAGACATTTTTTATGCCACTAAATTATGGTTACAATTAGATGGCTCAACTTAGAGTTGATTTTTAACACGAATAAATTAAGAATGATAAATTGAATAATGATTCCATTATTCAACACGGCCACTTGAGAGCACGGGAAGCGATGAGAGGACGTAACGGGGTGAGCAAGGCGATAATGGTACAGGGGAAGAAAAAAACGTATGCTCGTCGATTTTATGTCGATTGACGATTTTAGTACCACAATACTGATTACCATTCTATAACACTATAACAGTATTAACTAAAAGGATCAGTCTGTTCTGAGCAATCATCCTTCCCATTGTCATCCCCTCGATCCCCCAAGATGGACCGTATGTTGTTTCTGAAAATAGGTGGAAGAGTTAGTATATTGTGCATAAAGGGCTTTGATATTCTATATTAGCTGTAATAATATAGTGGTGTTCGTATTTATCTTTATCAAAATAAATTCCAGTAGCTAAGAAGGTATGTACACTATCAACTCAATCATCCCAGGATGGTATGAACACACTTTGAAGCCCGTTGAACAACAAGGCGCCTCCATTCAACGTGGCGGTGCACGTCCTCTACAATATGGACTGTTGTATGTACGTATTTCAAATGTGATCTGAATCCCTCAGTGTTTTCTTTGTCTAAGGATACGCTGTGCCACCTCATACACCAAGATTCTGTCATCATTCCTCTTACACTACAGGAACATGAGGATACCAATTCTCCAGCCAATTCTTCCAATTTCCCCAATACTTGGCCTTTTACACTCTATATCATTATATACCAGTACACCAACAACTATCAATACGGGCACTACTTTTTCAACCTTTCGAATTATACCTTTCTTTGAAGTAATGTAAGTAAGGAGTAGCACTGCCAGCATTACGGCGGAGTGGTGAAGAATGGTCTGCTTTCAAGAGATGCTCCAAGTTTGACGATGAGCGGGAGGGGGGGGGGGGGGGGAGCTGGTACTTATGTCAAAAGTCCAGGAAGAGAAACGACTTACTTCCTGTTCAGGTTGGCGAGTATTTGAACGAAGAGGACCATCGCAGTTTTTCTTGATTTTCTTCACTTCCTTTTGAAGAGCCAATAGATGCTCTTCATAATTGGCCAACATTTTTTTGGAAACCATGATGTTCCTTGCTTCAATCTCCGCAGATTCATTAACAATCTGTTCAACCATGCCTTCCAGTTCTCCAACCTGCAATTTAACGTTTAACGTGTAGTAACTTCGCTCCATGCAGCCAAATTCAACTATTCAAAATCTAACAAGTAATCAGGAAGGGGCTCGTTAGTCTCTCAGCTGATGATGTAAAAAGCTCAAGTTCAGTAAGCTAAAGGGAATGGAGACTGCAAGTTGAATTGTGACTAGCTAGCCAGATTGAAAACCTTTTGCTCACAGGCCTTACCCAGGCACAATTTGCTCGAGTGTGAATACCTTTCTTTGAAAACGCTGAGTGTTTGTGATCAGTAACAAATACATTGGATAGCTTCATAGAAGCACATAACCTAATTTTGTAAACATAAATAATCAGCGGCGTGACCTTATGAAAAGTTGCTGTGAATTGGACAATGGTGGTTTTCATTTTTTCTTCCACTGTGGCAAGTTGGCTGTTCAAAAAATCAATTTTCGCTTTGTGCTCTTCACGTTCACTCTGCGGCATGTCCGCCTTGGCTTTTTCCACCTTCTGAACATTGAAAATAATAAGTATTTACATCCTACCTCATTAATACAGTTCCGAATAGGTTAAACTGACTGTATCGCTGTCTTTGGATGCTGCTAGATCAGCCTCAAGGCGCCCAACAGTATTTTTGGTCGTAGCCAATGCTTTGATCTTTTCTTCAAATGTTTCAACCATTACATCTTCTCCTAGACGTCCAAACTTCGTTAGTACTGTCTGGGGGGAATCTTCCGAAAGTCCCTCCTGGATAATATTAAGAAAACGATGAGGAATACTATCACGTCAGGATTAATTGAGGACAAGGCCCTTAAAACCTAGGAAGACTACCTGATCCATTTGAAGGAGGATTTGTTGCCTACTGATAAGATTTGTCTGTTCAAGTACAACTGTGCCAAGTTCTTCACGAGCAAGCTTCATGGTCATCTTCAGGTTTTTGATTGTCTGCTCCAGATTTATTCTTCTGAATTGATGGTCACTGGCTATTAATCTGTTGCATGGAGAAAACAGAATGCAGAATGCAGAAAACAGAATGCAGAAAACATTGATGAAATCTACTAAAATTTTATTTGACATCAAATTGGTGATTTCTGGCTTATTTAGGTAAAAATGTTTTTTAATAAAGACGACGACTTCGCTTCCATCAAAGAAGCGAATGAATATGTTACTAGGAAGTCACGTTTCATCTTAAACTTCGATTGCGCCGTGACTAGCGAGGGTGTGATACTAATTTAACGCTCTTTGACAGGCTCTAACCGCCATTTTTGATCTTACTTGGTGGTTTGTTGTAATTTGAAGGAGACAGATTCAATCGACGATTTCTTGATGATTGTTTGTTTTTTGGTTTCCATCAAAAAGAATGTAGTTTTCTGGTGTTTGACTTTGATAGGTTTGTACGCCGCGTAACAAGATAGGAGATTCAAACCGCCATTGCCTGATCCCCCTGACAGCTCCCCTGGCTGTATCAGCCAGGAGAATAAATTGATATTAGCAATTATCTGGTATCATTTTGATGCAAGAATGCTTAAAAACAGACATTGGGTAAACAGGTGACTCCTCATCTTATTTTCGTCCTAGTATTTTTTCTATGCATGCAATTGTAATTTTTTGTGAGAAGGATCGTTAGTTTTATTTAGACAACCAGAGAGAGTTAGGACTTTCTCTGGTACTCTCTTGTGCCACGCTGACAATTGATATTTATCATATAACAAACCAAAATCTTGTATTGATGACCTTAACAATACTGCTTAAAATATCAAAAATACCTAACATGCATAGAAATAATTCATCATGAAAAATGCATCTCCTTATCATTTTGAGCTGGAATACACCATCTTTCACTAAACAAAACAACAACAAAAAAACCAATTGATAACCATACACTTCATTTGCTCAAATTGTAATCTAGCATCTTAACCTTTAACATTGGAAGTACTGGAGATCCACCACTTTGGAGTGATAAAAAATCTTTATAAATCAAGGTAGGGGGCAAATTTAAGGGTGAAACACCAAAGAAACTACTTTTTTCCAACTATGCAAACTGAAGAAGGCTGACGCTTGAAAATGATTATGATACTATATACTATGAAAATGTTACCTCAGAGCCATGAAGAGTGAAGCAAGTGCTTGAGGAATGCGCAGCCACGCCCGAATCTCGGCTAACTCTTATTTTACCGAATATCATCGTCATAACCTCTCTAAATTGTGAAGGATAGTGGAGTTTTTCCAATAACGGTGCCTCAGGATCCTGAAATTCAACAAAACTACACTTAGAGAAGCTTGTGACATACGTTTTACTCATTTTTGAGTTTGTGTTATTAATTAAATGTGCACTGATGAGATGTACCCTGAATTAATTAATTGACATGCAATATTTTATACAATTTGAAGTTGCATCGATTTTTCCTCGTGTCATTTATAATTTTCTCAGAACGGTGTAATCTTGTTCCTCTATTTACGAAATTAAGTACCAACCCAGTACTTCCTTAAGCGTTTCTACATTCGTCATGCGCATAGTATATGCAGTTTTCACTCACAGAACTACTTTCTATTGGACTACGCTGGGTTGCGCCGCTGTTCAGAGCGAGGAGTTGTACCTTGCCCGGCAATCTTTGCCGATGCATTTCCTGTGCAATATAAGTGCCGACAGTCACATCATCCACAATTTGCACGAATAAACTACAATGAAATAAACATTGTCATAAAATTAATATAATTTAAGTTTAGAAAAAAGTAATGAATTGTGTTTATAAATTCAAAAGTGGCCCCTGATACGAGGGTGCCAGGAGGCTGATTATGAACCATGAGTCATTGTGCCAAGGCGTCTTATGGAGCAATTTTAAACGGCTATCCAAGGTAATGAAAAAACAAATCATTACCGGGGACCCACAGTCGCACTTATGGCGGGGTTGAGAGCGGGGTCGCATTTGAAGTTATCCATTACAATGCCGACACATCGGTTCAAGATCTCTCTTCCCTGTTCAGAATGCTGAAGAGATGTAAGCACATTATCTACATTTTCGTATCCTTTGAACCAGTCCTGAAAGAAAATATGCAGGTAGTACAATTTAGCTGACAACCACGCAACGCTTAAGAGGACGAGGTAAGGCGGTGACAACTTACAGCTCCCAACTTCATCATCTTGTCTCTTTCAGATTTCAGCATCATCATTTGATTTTCCGATTCCTTCAATAGCGAAGACTCCTTTTGTAAGAGGTCGCTGAAACAGAGTACAAACTTAAAGTGCCGCCATGTGGACAGTTAGGAAAAAAAAAACAGTCTATAGCTAAAACTTGTCTCGTAGAGTGATCGTGAAACAAGTTCGGGAATTTATTTACTTCAGCTCTTTCTGCAATGTATTCATCTGATGAATCAAGGTGCTCTCCTGACTGATTAGGGATTGTACGTGATAAGATTCGAAATCCTGTAAAAAGGTAAAATTTACGAGGGAAAATAAGAAAATTAATAGAAGGAAAGACACGATGGAAGGAAAAAGTTGAGTATTAGGTATAATTTAAGCAAACCTTGATCTCTCTTTCACACGAACTGATCAGTCGCGCTGTATCTTGAATTTGTGAATCTAACTTCGTTATTTTTTTAACGTTGTTCTCAATCTTGTCCGTCAGCCTCCTATAAATGGTATTAAAAGTAATGAAGTGACCAATGAATCGGGTAAGGGAATAAATATTGACTTTTGATCTTCAACTACTGGGCTCAAGGTGTACAAGAAATGGTAACAGGCGTAGGACCTTTCATCGGAAGAAAGGCGGTTTCGTGGTTTATTCAATCACGAATTTACTACTGAACTGCCTCTCTTTGGTGAATAAGAATACCTACATTGAACGCAAAACAAAATATCCAAAAGGGTGGCTAAAGAAAATTGAAAGGAAATTTGGGATACGATACAAAAATAAGACAGAAAAAATTGCAAGAGAAATAAAATCTCACCCAAGTTCATCACCTATCCAGAGTTTCTTGTCGTGGACAGTTTGAAGCTTGACCGAACATACAATTTGGTAAATGCGGTTGCTTCTTTGCTGTTCCACCTCATGGTTGCTTAAAGAAAAAATGATTAGACTTGTACCGCATGATACTCTGGTGCTTATAGTGATAACTCGAGCTCAACAAAAGTCGCCCCCTTCTAACCGTGGAAAAGAACTTCACTCGCCCCCAAAACAAAAATAAATCCTCACGGGCGGAAGATATGTACAATTTACACATATTCAAAAAGTCGAGAATCTATTTTCATCAGTCACATTAGCTCCTTGTCGTGAAAGTTGTAAACACAAGTCTAAGCAAGAAAAATGGGGGACTTACGGCTTTCGGAGTCCATTGTCAACCACAGATTGCTCGGATTCTAACCTCTCCAACGTTTCTTCGTACCTTCGTTCAAGCTCGGATCGTTTTTGGGGCCGTGATACGGGCAATCCACTCTGTTGCACATGAATAGGAACGAACCAAACTCACAATTCGGAATCGGAAAAATAGAAATGTTTTCAACATTTTGTGTACTTTTTTTTCATTAAAGAACCAAGTAATGCCGTTTTACAACATTTATTATTTGAAGGAATTGACAGGAACGATGGGGATATTTCATGCATTCAAAAAATCCTGAATGACTGCAAACAGAAGGAGCAACTAGATTTTTAACAGACCCGTAGTTTACGACTAATCTGAAGATTGACTTTTTGGGCAAACGTGAGAACTTAATTAACCTCGAGAGACAAAAGAAAACCTGAAGGCAATAAATGAATGCAGAATGCATTTTTCTTCAGGAAAATAATACTCAAAATAACTCACCGCACCACAGTGATAATCACCGATATATTTTTCACATTCTCTCAAGACTGATAGAGTTTTTTCAATGTCATCGAGCAAATTGCTTTTCTCGTCATTCAATGTGATCAAAAACCCCTTCAGTAGCTTCAAGTCCTCTCTGGCTTGATCAAGAGACATCTTCGTCTCTGTGAGTTTCATGGTGTAGGAGCTGACCTCATTTGCCTTACCAATAGAAGCAGTCACCTACACAACATCGCTTACATGAAATAAAGAACGAAACAAGGTAGGATAAGAAATCGAGTAAGAACGTCTAGGCGAGCAATCGCTTCATGAGTAGATAGAAAACCTCGTAAATTTTTTTCTTCAATTCCCTGATCTTGCTTAGGTGAAGTTGAGCTACGATTTTCGACTCCTTCGTCTGCACGGTCTTGTACCGTCTGTATTGGGCTAGTAGTTCAGCAGTCATAGAAATAGGCTTAAACCGTGTGATTGCATACAAGAGTTGTTCTTTCTCCCCTTAGGAAAAAAAAATTGGTAAGGCATAAAAGGGTAAGTAATTCAAAGTTAGTCTGATGCGGTGCAAAATATTAAAACTCATCAAGGGGGAGAAAGAGAGAATTTTGGGCATTCATACCTGACAATAATATTGCCAATTCGCCCAAGGTTGAAAAGGCACGTGCCTCGAGCAGTCCCAAATTGCTGATGAATGAGTTCAGGCGAGTTTTTGGGGTGGAAATCACTAACCCTTTTAGCTGGAAAAGAAGAAGGCACCAATATGTATCAAATGACCTTCCTAAAGGTCTCTTTTTAACTGAGAACATGTGTAGCATCGCATTTTTTCGTGAGGACCGACTGAGTACATAACCTCTAAGAGTACCTATCCCTTGTCCAAAATGCCCCACTCGCATTATTTATACTCACCAATGAGTGCTTCACGATGAAGAAAGGACCCACATTTATTGGGAGACCCATCAGTCCGAGATAATCTCGTAAGTCTACCTTTTTCACGGGCTGGTCATTCAGAAAATAGCTGTCTCTGGAGCAGCTTAATTCACGACGGATTTTTACTGTTCCAAACTAAAAAAAAAAAACCAACACTCAAAGAATTTCTGAATTTCAGTATGTTAACATTGTTACACCGGCAGAACACAATGTAGGTGATAATGAACCTGTTAGGAGCTCACCTGTTCATCTTTCAGTATAAGCTCTATTCTCAATTCCTTCCCAACTTCGTAATTATTGATAAACCTTGATCGGTCCTCATGAAGTATACGGGAATGTCTGGATCCCAATACAAACTCTATGGCTGAAACAAACACGTTGATGAAGTGACGCACACAAAGTACTAATCAGGATCTGGAAGCACAACCAACGAAGGAGATTTCCCCATACTTGAAGAAGGATAAACTAGATATTTAGAATTCAAATACCTTGAAACAGATTGCTCTTGCCCGAGCTATTTCTTCCCACTGAGAAAAAGTTATAGCAGATTGAAATATTTTGGTTGTCAGATCAAGCGACAGATTTCTGTAGGATTATGTACTATAATCAACGACATAATGCGGGAAAGGATTTTCAATCTCACCAAATAAAGTTGATCCAGGTTGAAATTTTACTACCACGTTTCCACTGTAGCTTTTAAAGCGTGAGAGAGTGACCTGAAATTTGGAACATTAGGAAATTAGCAACAACAGATGTTAGCGTGAGGTGATCAGGTATTGAGCCTGAAACCAAATGGGTAGGTGCGCATACAATTTGGGATGCTAAATTGGTTCTTTTGTATTGTTTAGCGTACATATCAATAACCTTCATTCCTATACATACATATTTTTACATCCATCTAAATTATTGGTTATAAATCGTAAAATTCTACTACACGCTCAAACCTAGCGGTAATTAAATATACAATTATCCTAATTGTATCCCATGCAGTGCCTTCATTAGGAATCAAAATGATTAACTAGATACTTGCGGTGTACAAAGAAAGGTTCTACCGAGTGGGAAATGTAACAGTGGCCTTTCGTTTTGTGAGACAGTCGACGAGCAGATACGACAAAGCGTTTACCTTTTCCACTTTTCCCTTAATTTCTAGACGGTAGATAAATAGAAGGGTAATATATAGCATATTGAACGAAGGATGGGTCGGTAAATAGCATACTGAAACAATGAACGGTCGGTAGATAGCATAATATCGATCGAGTACCAAAATATCATTGGCGGACTTCCTCCCTCGGCGCTACATAATTGATTGCTATCAGAAACATGTGCTCAACTAACCTAAGTTGAATTTCATTCTTTTGCCTCTTCCCAAGGCGACGATAATTCAAAACATAGGTTTAACTTTCCGCCATGTTTGGGTAAGACAGCAGTAATTGTCCCCATTGACTTATAGAGGCAAAACCATCCAGTCAATGGACTTGAGTAGCATTCAGTGAAACCCAATCGAGTACAGTGTGCTATGCAGTATTCATCGGCAAGTAAAAAAAATAATCATTGCACATACCTGGTCCAGTAGCATTTTAGGTGACCTCTGACTTCACACACTAGCACAAGCGCTGAGCACACTAGTGTGAAACACTAAACTCGACAGACGAGAGCTGCGCATGCGCCAAGCTGACTGCTCAGCTCCTATTCTTTTCCTCTTATCTAACAAATCGATTAGTGCCGACGGGGGGTTGATTCACATAAACCAAGATGAATTCAAATAGCATCCAAATTCAAAAGTAAAAAGTCGATCCTGAAACATCGAAGTTGTCCCTGCTACTGACATGAGCTACTGAAGAAAGCTGTCCTTCTACCAAGCTGCTGACTTGATGGAAATGGTGAATGTAGATACAAAAACTAACGTAATCAGCAGCAACATTTTTAAACTTGAATGCCCTATTTAGTTCCCCATGTTGTATTTTAAGCAGTATTGGTGGTATTGAGGACATAATTGAGTGGAAGGTTTGGGAATTTGAAAACAACAGAGAGCAAAATCCTTTTCTTACATCCTATTTCTTCCCCATGTTGTAAGGATAAAATAAGGGCAACAGACCGCAGGCTCCTTTTAAAAAGTGTTCCAGTCTCGTTTCCCCCTTATCGAGTTGGGATGAAATAGTACTAGGTAATGCTCATGGCTCAAGTCTTCCATGGTACCAATTAAATTTTAAATTAACCATGAGCTTAATCCGAAAATGTAAACATCGTAGTTAGTGGCACTTGCTATATTCTGTGATACACATACCTACTGGATGGAGAAACCTGGGCTCTCAGCTGTGGTGCTATACCATTGTGGCATTGCATAGAATAATTAAAATTCGACAAGTTGCCCCAAAAATATATCTTCACTCCAAACTCCATACCAGCCCCCGTTAAAAAATAAAAAAAACAACAACAACAACAGCTAGCGCTACCTATGCGTCAGCTAGATCATGACTGTCGACCACGGTAACCTGCCCAGCAGATAACTGTTCAGTGCTAGCCCATCGATTCAAACTTCTGTTTCAAACATTCAGAGGTTATCATTATCACTTATCATAAGATCGGTCAACGTTGATTACGTAAAGATTTTGATTTGGACATGAACGACTTAAAGTTCTTATCCCTAAGTTATTTTGGTTTTAATTCACTGTTTGGATCGTTGTATGGAATTTCTGGTCGGCTATAGTAATACGCTATCCAGATTACGGGCAAATCTCCCCGGAGGTTATTTTGTGTGGGATCATCTTCCTGATATAAATTAAAATATAAAATGCATCATAGAAAAGTGGCTTATGAAAGTGCAGACATGACCATGGAGAGTTAGTTTTGTAAAACAATGAACTTTCGGTGACTTCACTCTCTACAAGGAGTCTGCGTGGCTAGTGAGTACTCTCAAGGATCAGCCAAGTTGTGGATTTGTCACCTGAGACAACGTTGAGACTAATGACTTTCATGTAGTGTTAATTTGTTTCAAAAATGAAATTTCCGTCTCCTCAGGAGGCTTTTAATGATCCTGTACCTCGTCTGAAGACTACAATCAATGTCAATTTTATTGACAGGTGACACTTGAAACATAATGGATGAAATAGAAGCTCTCAATGCTGAGTGGTTGAAGATTCAATCGAAGGGTTCAGCTGTGCTGGAAGGTGAGCTGAGATGTGGCAGCAGCAGCTCGAGTGATGCCACGTCGTCAGGACAACGACGCAAACGCTCACGTTGGAGTGATGACAAAATTAGCATTGACGGTCCCAGTAACAGTTTTGTCTACGACTCTAACGGACCCGTCGTCACATCGTTCACGGACTGTGTCTCCAAACTGGTCGAAGAGAGGAGGCAATTCGAAGCCGCGAACGACCTCAGTGGCAGATCCTTGACAACGATTGGTGATCTTGACTTGGAAATGAGTCCAACAACACAAGTATCAGACCCACCTTCTTTCCGCCAGCGTGAAAGCGATGAGAAGGACGCTTCTTCTTCACATTGGGGGAGAAGTGCTCGAAAGAGGAAGTACAGGGATACACGCGCTGAGTCTTCGAGCGAATCTGACACGAAAAGCCCTGTAGTTCGTTTTCCATCACACCCGAGTTCTGAAGAAACCGAACAAATCAACCAAGAGTCGAATTCAATCTGCCCCGAGCCCAACACCACAGGAACAAACAAAATTCCTGAGAACCGTCGGTACGTTTCTAGAAAAAAAGACCATGGTCATAGTCAAGAACCTGACGGATTGGATCACCCCCTCTCACATCCTCCAAGACGTCAAGAGTGCTCAACTTCGGTCTTTCGAAGACTCGGGCATTGTGCGCAAACGCGAGCGAGGCGCTCCGTACCGTTACGCTTACGTCAATTTTTTGACCCATACTAGCGCTCGGCGGTGGATCGACATTAGGAAAGGAAGGCTTGTCGTGGGCTCGCAACAGTTCCAAATGGAATTATCCCTTAGAGACTGGAAATGCCCCGAATGCCAAGTTTTTAATTTTGGAAAATCTGTTGTTTGCTGTAGATGTCGAAAAGCGAAAGCTCAGCTGCTCAAAACTAGCATGTTGTTCAGCTAAAAATAATAACAATTTATTAGCCGATTCAAATTATTACTATCACGCCTTACTTCAGTTGAGAACAAAACATAGTTGTTCAGAACAACCGAGTAGTTCGGTTAAAGAAGATAATGTTCTGCAGACGTCATGCAGCATTTTTGACTCCACTCTAAATGTTCTTCCTTATCACATTGAAGCTCTTCTCTCTATTTGTACCCTACCACCTAGTTTTCCTACTATATATTATTTGATCTCTTGAAGGTAGTGTCGCGGCCAGGGAACTGCAGAGTGCGCCCGAACTTTTTTTAATAAGTACTCTAGTAAGAGTGCTTTTCTTGGGGTTGTATAAAGCGAGAATTCACTTTAAGACTTATCAAAAACTAATTGTACACTGTCTTCATTCTCATTTCCTGCCAAGCTTTATAAAATGGTGTATCTTTGCACATACATACTATCTTTTATAATGAACAAAAAAAAACTTAGGTGTGTGGGGATGACACATTTTAGCACAAAATTTGTGCCAGAATATTTAATATATGCGGGTAATGGGATTGAGAAAAAAAATGGCGCATTCCGCAACCAGCTGTACATTCACCTAAAAATTGTTCCTATTTACGCTCTTCTTTTAGAACGACGCTCTCGGGAGTCGGTACTTCCTTTTTCATAGTTACCTAATTTAATCGTCTATCAGAATATCAGACGCATTGTGTCTAGGTTATCCCAGGTAATAAAACGCTTAAAAAGAAAACGAAGTATATCTCTTCTATTAAACACAAATATTCGAGTACGCCACCCAGTATTGAAATATGATGTATTCACGGAGACCACGTACTTGCCAGCGAGGGATAGTCCGAGTACGATTACTATGCGAGCCGTTGAATACATTTAGCTGCAGCTTGATGAATTTTGGAATCCATTTTATCTATAAACAAGACTAGATGTTAGTGAAACCTCACTACGAGGAACGGGATAATATTCATAACATACATCTTGAATCCCGAAAATCGGGGTTGACGCAGTTGCTGAAAGGGGAAATTGCAATGTTGCCTGATACGAGGCAATACTGCACTCTGTCAAAAAACGAATGATAATTGTAATTTCTGTTCATATATTCAAGAATGATTTAGTGACAACGTCGATTCTGGCGGCAACTGGTAGGTAACGAGGTAGTTACTCAAGAAACTTACAAATTTTGTGTTGTCCTTTCATCGGGAACAACACGGGGCACGGCGTGGGGTCCTCGCATATGAATACAAAAGGAGAATCACACTCGCCGTCCGGATGAACCATTCTATATTCTTCTTGAGCCAAACAGTCAACTAAATTCACGCAACCCAGTAGGCATCCCACTGGATACTTTGACGGGAATTTTATGTCACCTAAAAAATTATTAAATAGATAATAAAAAATGATAATAAATCGTAACTGTTAATTTAACGAAGTATTTTAATTACCTAACACGTAAGAAACAGGGTTTACCGAGGCCATTATACAATTGAATAATGCCTAACCATTCTTAATTTCCACAAAAATTAACCAAAAAAAAACTGAAACGTCTGTTGATAATAATGAAATCCCATCTCATTTTGAGTAACTAAGCTTAAATCTGTAAACTTTTGAGCAGCGGCCGCAGAGTCGTCCATTGAGAACTAAATACAGTTTAAGTGCGCGCTCCCTTAAATCCTCAAGGAAGTTTAGTCGTGTTATGTAGCCTTACCTCGTATTAACCTGTACTGATTCTTAACCTCCTCTATTTCTTCAGCCGTTGGCTGTTTGGCGGCGGCTGCAATCCACAAACGTCCTCTATGGGCTGTATACCAATTTCTACCCTCAGATCTGTAAGATATTAATCAATCGTCTTCAGACTGCAACTCATTTCTTTACAACAGGAGATCATGAGAGCAATGGAAAGATTCACTAACGTTTTAATACCGGCGATCAACAACGTAGCCCACGGCTGATGCATACTAAGGCAGACACCATTGTCCGACATTTCCATGACTTGTTTATCCTGGACTTTGCCAGTGGAATTATGCCACCTGGAACCAGTGGTTGATTTTTTTCCGATGGCATGGGGATCGTACTAGAAGAAAATTAGCAACAGGGGTACGTAGAAAATCCTATGAATTTTCGTTATGCAAATTCTGTTCAATAATTTGAATGAGATGGTTCTCTGGCTCACCACTGGTTCTACTTCAAAGGTTGAATTGGGGTCCAAGTTGTCATTAAAAGTAGGGCCTCTGAGTGATGCATTTTCCATTATGGCAGACACATCTTCGAGAATGTCATTTTCTTCATTTAGTTTTCTAAAATTATCATCCAGCACGCACCGGCCTGTAATTTAAAAATAATAAGGTTTCGGCATAGGAGGATATTCACATTTCAGCCGGGCAATAAATGTATAGCAGCTGACGCAGCCAATTAGGATTCATACAATTACAACGAGGCTTCAATAATTAACAATGTACTTTGTCAAAATTGGGTCACCTGTAAAATCTATCAAAATATTCCTGGCTCGAGAATGTTTCAAAGCTTGCAACTCTTCTTCCTTTCTTTTCAAAGCCTCCTTCTGCTCTTTGGAAAGCCAAACTGAATTTGATGAAAAATAGTCGTTCTCATCATCAATCACTTTGGTTCTCCGCTCACTGAAATAATCCTAACTGATAAAAAATGTGACACTACTTAGTAACAATAGTCAATTACGCGTTATTTAGCTTGCCTGGACTTGTCGTACTCCAAGAGACGGTCCCTCAACTCAATGGCCGAATCAAGTGAAGAATCCTTACCTCCAGCAGATACACTGACCCCTCTGGGTTGAACCTGGATTACAATAAATTGGAAAAAGTCATCAAGAAGGACAACTACTTGATTATTTTCAGTAAACGAGACAACAACTTGAACCATACAGTATCAAACGTACAATTTTGTTACAAAAGAGGCACGGGCCTGGCCCTTCTTGTTCACACACGATCCGCCCGCAAGACAGACAATTGTTGATGAGTTTGTGTTTCGTTGCTTGACATTCACAAACGTGACGACCTATTGAATAAACCAAGTTCAAGTTGAATTGTTCACGTTGAACAACACGTTGCAAATCACAAATAAATCAACAAACCCTTCAATAGCACAGTGCGGTTGGCTTCGTCCGAGAACATATTCACATAATGTGGTTTCTTCTTGGTATTGGGTTTCTCAGGTGCTTCCTCTTGCTATAAAAGTTTTAGTTTTGTCACACTTGACCAATTTCAGAAAAATTAATATTAAGAATAATAGGATTTTACTAGTGCCTTACATTGTTTGAGGAATTTGGTTTCTTTTCAATCTTGGATTTTGGCCCTTTCTTTTTCTCTTTCTTTTCCTGATTTTGCACATGGATGTAGTTATCAAGTTCAGATTTTTTGTATCCTTGAGGTTTCACTGAAACATAAAAATATAGCACTCGAATTCACAAGAGTCCTATTGGAGATGTTTGGTGATTATCAAATCGGAGAATGGACTGTTTCATGGGACTCGAAATATACTAGTAATTATTGCTCTAAACTTATCTCACATAGGTGATGGGGATCTTTTAATTTTGTTGATCTATAGAACGAATAGAACGAGAATACGAAAAAAAAAAAATTAAAGTAAAGTAAACAAGGATTTTCACCTTGGATTTTCGTCCGACTACCTTGGTCAGGTGTCGCGGACGTCGTCAGCCGTCCTCCAAAGAGGATCGTAAATTGATCTGACGATTTCGCTCGTGGCTACTTATTGCCTCACCCCCTTAAGTGAAGAGGACGAATATGAGGGTCAAGACAAACAATTAAGTTGCTCTAGCCAGGATTCGAACCCTGGCCGCTCGGAGTACCACACCAATCCTTCGTCTATTCCACTAGACTACCGAGCGCCCTAAAAAAAAAAAAAAAAAAGGGGCGCTCTCGGTAGTCTAGTGGAATAGACGAAGGATTGGTGTGGTACTCCGAGCGGCCAGGGTTCGAATCCTGGCTAGAGCAACTTGTTTGTCTTGACCCTCATATTCGTCCTCTTCACTTAAGGGGGTGAGGCAATAAGTAGCCACGAGCGAAATCGTCAGATCAATTTACGATCCTCTTTGGAGGACGGCTGACGACGTCCGCGACACCTGACCAAGGTAGTCGGACGAAAATCCAAGGTGAAAGTCCTTGTTTACTTTACTTTAAAAAAAAATTATAAAACGAATATGAAACAAGAAGTGACTTATTGGAAAAGGAAAATTTTATTGGTAGTAAAAGTATCTTCTGTAGTACTTGCTATCTGTTGAATCTCAATTTCCCAATATTTTCTCATCGCAACTAACTTAGGGCTGACAGCGCAGCAAATTGAGCAGCTTTAGGCCGTTGCAACGATTTCGCACTTGTTGCATAGTCAGTAGGTAGAATGATGGCATTTTTACCGTATTTGGCACAGAGCGCTTTCGATAATGAAAATTTAGTCGTCTGAGTGTAGTTGAGAGGAGGGCTCTTCACGCAATAGCAAAATACCGTTGCTGCTGATCGTTCCCGTTTCTCCCCTTTTGGGGCCACAAATTCCCTCATCTGCCAGAACCCGTCATGATCCACCACTCTCAACCATCACTTTTTACTGCTATTGAATAGCTCCTCCCAAGGTATCATTTAGTTTAATTACTAAGAGAAGTCTTCATCAACACCTGGGAATCTGATGACAGCTACCTGCATAATGAGTAATGAACGAGCTAACCTATGGGACGCACACCGTGTCGAGGTAAGCATACGCATGCCCTTATAGTCACTTACTTTGTTTTTTGGAGATAAGCTCTTTTATGAATTTCTGATGAGTCGAATCAAAGACGCCAACCATTCCCCTCAGACAATCCTCAAGATCCCTCGGTGATTCGATCATCAAGAGAGTCCTGAAATAGAAATCATCTATTATAGGTCGAGTCCATACAACTAGCCGCAGCGTACTCGAATTCACTGGTTAAAAACTACATATAACAATATAATTGGTCGGTAATAATCATACTCTGCTATTTGTTCGGTGGCTGGGTACGGTAGAAGAGAAGCTAATTGGTCCAAGACCCATTGCTCAAGATCCGACATGGTTAGATAAGGATGACAGGTGCAGGATTGTAGGTACCTTCAGGATTCAGAAGTTCATCCGGCCCACTGCCTGGGGGAAAGAGGATACACATGAAATACAAACTTAAGTTGATTAACCATAGATATCGAAGAAGATTTGGAACGTAGAAGAGGTCAAAATCAGTAATGGCGGTAAAAAGCAGATTTTAAAAAATTCAGTTCATGGTTACAATATGACCTCTCCAACCAGCAAGGCTCCTGCAGCAAACAGCTGTATTTAAATGCGTCACCATACAGTCGGTATTTTGGACCCTACCGTTCTTGAATTTAAAACTTTCACTGATGTCAAGGGTCTTTGCGCACTCCATGGGGAGTGCTGCTACAGAGATCTGAAGTCAAAGTGATTGTAAAATCCTTCCTATATTACTTCGTCAGAGACTTCATTTATTTTTGTAATAGTTCAAGTTATCGTAAGAGTACACATTGCGACTAATATTGATGCCTAGTCCAGTACAGATTATATATTGCTGTGTGGTAGATTTCTCGATAGGTGCCTTGATGCGTTCCTGGAATAGAATAGGATTACATTTGTACCGTATTACAGCTGCGATCAATGCAGTTCTCAGTAGATAACTCTAGGGTATTCTTTGGTAGATTTTTACCGAGAACCTACAAAAATTAATTATTGTGATGGAGAAAGAATGATGGACAAAGTACTGCCAAGAGAAGTATCTGATGTGAATAAACAATTATCTGTAAATATTGTGTGGATATATATCAACATCAATATTTACTGTAAGAAAACTATTACATGGATACATAAAACGGGCGTCATTAGAAAAGTTCCCCACAACCTCACCACACATCACACATTCTACGGAGATAACAAAATATGGTTATCATATTATCACGTCATGGAACATGTAACCGAGAATAATCTTCTTCTTCTCCTTTCTTCTTGTTCTTCCTCTTCTTGTTCTTCTTTGTGCCTTCCTCTGACTGCTATCATTTGTTCCATCCAACCAACTCAAGGCCGGGTACACTCCGGGTTGAGGATTCCGGAGAGGATTCCTCGTTGTTCGATTCCTCTCCGGCCGACGGACCGTGTGGACGGGTCGAGGCCTTCAGTTGAGGCGGACCGAACAGGCCGCCAGCCTTTCCAATTTTTGGAAAGGCCACCTGAGGCCGGGGTTCCGGTTCCCGGAATTGAACCCCTTCCTTCACGTGTGGATGAGGTGATCGGTTGTAGGTATCGCTCGAGTATCGTCACAGTGGTCGTAGCTCCTTGTTAATTTTTTCACAGTTTTCCTCGAAAGGCCTCTCGCGTGTCGAAACCTCTGGCCGAGGCCTCATGGTTTTCCCGTACGTGTGGATGCTCCGTCCGGCTCCGGCCGCCTCAGAGGTTTTCCTCAGAGGAATCCCTCTTCGGAATCCTCAACGTGTGTACCCGGCCTAATACCATATCATTTTTCCACAAGCCGATCAATAAATCATCAAAAAACGAATAATGTACCATAGAAAATACAATTTCAGAGAGCGAATTATTGAGCAAATTTCGGTAGAATTTAGTTGGCAACACTGTTCTCGAAATGCGGAAGCCAAAACCGGCCGCCATTATTGTTCTGTGTGAATATCGCCGAATATCCGCGGAGCCTTGGTGGGTGCGTCTGTGTGCTCGCTTCTTTTTGTAATTTTGGTCAATACGAAGTTGCAGGTTTTTTTTTACATATCTCTGATTCTCAGCTATTTTGAAAACTTTGGGTCAGTTGGTATGAAATTCTGGGAGTCCCCGCTCTCCGGAAACTTCTAATCCCAGACCCCCCGTGACCTAGCCTTGTTGTGAGCATGTAAGCTTGCTGGATGTCAGCAAGTAAACCATCTTCCTTTGACTCAGTATTTCATTACTGAATTTGGGAATTTTCCGTAATCACCATTCGAAAATGATGTATACCGTAAGTTATTCAACGCTTTTCTCCTTCCTAGTCGTACGAAGTTTTTGTTAGTCACAATTTATTAACAGCCATGCGTCCTATCCACGACTCCGTGCAGAGACCTTGGTGTTGAGAACATTTTGTTGTATGGATTTTTCCTGGAAGTGTTTGATTTTCTAGGGAACGACTGCTGAACAGGATAACCGCTTCAGTGACAAGGAGAAGAAGTTGATGAAAGTCATGAAGTTTGGTGATGCTTTGACAAAACGGGTATGTATCTGCTGCTATCCTCTCCATCTTTCCTTTTATTTCCTGCTCGTGTACTGTTGTTAGAGAAAGTATTGTATATTGGTTATATAATGCCTAGCTTTCGCTGTATTCATATCATTATGCGGAGCAAAGTCGATGCCTTATTACCCAGAGAACGCATTATTTTGTGCTCTTGATTACCCTCAGTTTGCTATGAAACTATCTAAACAGCTCCCTCCTCGACACAGGTTGACATGTCCAAAGTTAAATTGGACGTCATAAAACCCTGGATTTCTAAGAAGATCACCGAAGTCCTTGGTCTTGAAGATGACGTCGTCGTGGAATTTGTCTTCAATCAATTGGAAGATGAAAAGGTGACTGCTGCGTGACAAATATGCTCTGAAGTTTCCTTGTTATTAGTCTCTTTTTCACATATTTTGTTCTCATCAGTTTCCCGATCCCAAGAAGATGCAAATCAACCTGACTGGGTTTCTCAACGGCAAGAACGCTCGGGTTTTCATGACGGATTTGTGGGAATTATTGATTTCTGCTCAGGAGTCGCCAACAGGAATACCGGACGTTCTCATGGAGATGAAAAAAGAGGAGATCAAGAAGAGAATGGTAACAAAAAACAAACCCCTTTTGATGTTTCCTCTTCTACGTGATTAACGAAGCTAAGCGTGAGGTTTTGTCTTAATTTCCGTTTCAGGAGGAGCAGGAGAGAATGCACGAGATTTCCAAGAAGTTGGAGAAGAGAGAGAGGGAAGACAAAGAACGACGTCGTGATCGTAGCCGAGATCGGTACGTTAGTCAAACCGCTTTCATCTTCATGTTGATTTGCAGTTTACGTTATATTCATCGCTAGATATCTTGCAGGAAAAGGAGCCGCTCGCGAGACCGTCGAGACAAAGAGAAAGATAGGCGCGATAAGGAAAGATCCAAGAGCAAGCGTTCCAACTCACGCTCTCCGTCCAGGTGATTACTTTTCGACATTCTATGAGAAGATGCTCTTTGAGTTATTGAGGCAATATGAGGCTGATGCCGGAGAAAAACAACACCCCGCAGTGCTGAACATAAGCTGAATTTATTCGCTTCAGGGTAAAATGAAACTGACTCGGAGAGGGAATGAGTAGATAGATTAAAAAAATGCTGACCTTCGTCGATTTTTATGTTCCGTCACACTGTAGAGGCTCGCTCATCACATTCTTACCCTTTCGAGTTATAGGCCCGGCTAGGTGGGTACGGTTCAAAACTGCAGTGATGTGTAAGCGTATTTCTGGGATCTCGTGTCAATTCTCGGCAGGTAATCATTATTGTAATGAAACCACAGCCGAAATCCATCGGTTTACTGACCCTCTGGGAATTTCCCCGTTAGATGAATTTGTAAATAATCATTCTGAGCACGTCAGTTCAAATGATAAATTGTTGCTCTTTGTATCAAATCTGATAAATTTGATACGTAAATATTCAACGGCGAATGATTGAAAAGAATAATAACATCTTCAAACTGAAGATAATCAGTCCGGTTAAATACTTGAGTCGAAAATAATTATGGCATTTATTGAAACCCAAATACCACTAGTAATAACCAACACTAGTATAAATTTATACGAACATAATTATTCCTATCCTGTAATATTCTACGTTCCAGCAACTACTTTTCCTATTTCTCGTGGATTCTGGTGCTTTTTAGTCGCTGGTTAGGGTAGTCAGCTGGCTTTTTATAATAGTATATTTTTTCACATTCACGTTTAGAACTCTATTCCTTCAACTAACTACCTCTGACGGTCTGATGTATTCGTGCACTTCCGGGTTTATGGCTTTATTGCCTGTTCTGCCCTGAAGCGGATATGTGATTAGTCCTCTGAAGCTTGTAGACAAGTCAAAGAACTCACTCAGGTTATTTTGTTCATTCCAACGAAGGTCTGAGCGAAAGGATTCTAAGAAAAGTGGTGTGGAAAGCTCTAAAGGGGTTTCCCCTTCAGCCGCTGTACCGGACAAAAGCAAGTGAGTATATTTCGCTCTGCTGTGCTGTTGTCCGTCAAATACTGGCCCGGGTGTGCTATGTGCTATGATCTCTTGTGTGTGTATATACTTTATGTTGTCAATATCAAAAATCCATTTTTTGACGTGCTTCCTGTCCTCTCTTTATGCAATACTTGAACTTTTTGGAACCTAACACAGTTTTTTCAAATCTTCACTTTTTTGCGCGCGCGTATTTCAGAAATCAGCGCCAAGTTGAATTATCATGCGCTATTGACGTTTTCTTGGTTCATTCTAACTGGAGTCCCAATTTTTGGAATGTTTTTCCTATTGGTACTAGGATTTCTTGTAGTAATATCGACAATCAGGACAAACGCGGAGATCAAGGATCTTTACAATGATCGGGACGTCGTCCACCATATCAAGATTGGGCGGCTTCGATGGGCAGGTCACATTGCCAGAATGAGCCCTGATTCGGTACCTAGGAGGCTCCTAGAAGAGGAAATTCATTCCACCCGAAGAGAGGGACGCGCTAGACTGCGCTGGGTGGATGGTGTACGGACAGACGCACGTACATTGCTGGGAGTCCGTGATTGGAAAGCAGCTGCACAACGCCGAGATGACTGGCGGACTTTACTTGGGCGGCCTTGACCCCTCGAGGGTTGCTGAGCCACGGAAGAAGAATAATATCGACAAAAAAAAAATGTAATAAATCCTCCTCAAACCAAGTTTTAAAGGAAGTGGGTTCAAAATCAAAACTTCCATCTACCGTCCGTTGGCCCGAAAAGAGCCTTTGAAATGTCCCGAGAAGTCAGAAAATGAAGCGCAGGGATACCTTTTGGGGTCTGGTTTTGACGAACTCATTTTCAGTCTGGTGGCCCCAAACGGAGACAGAGACGCAACTAATCCGCTCAACTAGCTTGAGCTGACGCAAGACTTCCTAAACTTCCAATAATGTGACGCGCTCAATCTCATCCCTGAGGTGAAGCCGTGTGTTGAAACTGAAGTACCAATTAGCCCTTCTTCGCGCTAAACATGACACTGTGTTTGTTTAGAAACAAATTGTATTTTGATGTAGACGGATTGAGGACCTCAAACAGTTCCTACTCTGGTTTTGCCCCTGATCGAAGAGCTCAAATGATTACGGTTTTGTGTTTCCAGGAACAACTCCACCGTCAAGGGGAATGCAGATGAGAAGAAGCGTTCTCGCTCGGCATCAGGGTCATCCAGGTCATCGAGATCACGATCAAGGAGCAAGTCTAGACAGCGGTGGGTACTTTTCCATTTCAATTCTTCAAAAACAATATTTCCCTTCCAACGAAAAATCAGGAGAAAAGTTGCGGTCGGTTGGAGGGATGCCGGCCTTAACAGTCCATTCATGTAGCCATTGGAATGTGTTTACTTACCACATGCCTCTACCATAATAAGCAAGAGGGAATCAATTTTCCGCTTAAAAAAAAATTTTTTTTCCCCCTATTTATTTGTCATATTTTGATGTTAAGTTCACATTATTTACTCGGTGAGCTTTCACTTATTTGAAGGAGCAGTAACATTTTTGACAATCCTCCAGATTCCCTTGTCAATGATTCCTTGTTTTAGGTAGGGACCATAATTGTGTTACTCATCGGGGTTTACTGGCAGATCTGCTGCCCTGCTGGGTTGACTACTTGTATTACAACCTTGATCCAAATTCGACTTTCCCCGCATTTGCTCTCCAGTTTCTCTCCCCCGGAAAAGTGAATAGTTTCACTTTCTAAGATGTTTGTGGTGTATTCTTGCTGTTGCATTTATCCTCAAAGATAATCAGCCGATGAACAACGAATCCCGAGACCGTACCGTCCCCCATCTGGAGCTTGGAAGTTTGAGTGGAAGGAAATTTAAAAAAATGTCATCCATTCTCTCATGAATGGATAGTAGGAAGACGATTGATTTCTAGCTTTTGTGTCTTGGTGTTTTTGAATGGCTTGCTGCATACCATACTATGCCTTTGCCTGAACTTCGGAGCGTGCAATTAGCATCGCGATCATATTTATACATACCTACATGTACGTTTGCTTGAGGGCGGCTCCTAGCCAGATTCTCTTCACTCACTGATTTTTAGTGATAAACGTTGGCCAGCAATTGACTGGAGCGCCATTTTTACTCAATTGATTGAGAACAGAATATTCTTCCGTACTACATTTATAAAGTGACCTGTCAAGTAGCCAGTATTCTGTAAATTGAATCATATATACGATGTTTTCAGTATTTGAGTTTAGGTGAGTACTTCTCTGAGCGAGAAGTAGAGGTAAGTGGTGAACGTTTTCATCAAAAATGTCGTTGTACCATTCATGTACATTTTGTGCCACGTATCCAACTAATGATTAACCAATCTTGGTATGGTTTCGGTACAATGTTTACTTTTCAGGATTTCATTTTAGTTGATTTTCTTTTATTTGATGTAACCATCTTTCGAGAGCAATTTGGTCAAGTATTTAATGCGTACAGGCTTGGATCTCAATGCGGGTACCACCACCTTCTTCAGTTAATGCAGTTCCTTACGCGGCTCATCCTCTTCGACGCCGTAAGTCTCCGGTTTCAGCATACTTCAATCGTCAAGACCATCCATTACTCTGCGAGACCTTCAACTGCGACCGCCTCGTTCGTCGTTGACCTTCAATGAACGTCTGGGAACTTCAAAGAACATCCGTCGCATTCGAACTTCCAGAACTACGTTGCCATCGAGCGACCACGTTGCTTCGGCGACGATACCTCGAGCAGCCACTGCTTGCTTATTGCGTCTAAACTCCGAAATCATTTCACCTAATGATGCGTCGGAAGTGTCACTACCTTTCTGGACTCAACTCGTCATGAAGCGGCAACTTCGCCATTTCAAGTAACATTTTACCAAACACATTTCGTTTAATTGCATATAATTTGTCCAGTTGCGTGCATTCTGAATTAATACGACTGGGGAAGAAAACCCGCTCCATCTGGAAATCACAGGAAAACGCTCTATCCTTGATGTGAAAAATGCCATTTATCTTTTCTTTCCTTTTCTTTAGTTTTTTATAAAAAGTGGATTCCAAATCACACGCCTGGACATGGTTTCTCGATTCACTTTTTCTCATTTCAGTTGTTTCCATCCCAACTAGGTTTGTCCTACGATCAATGTGCTTTACTTGAAAGCACATTCAAAAACATGGGTTGATTATTCAAGGAATGACCAACCAAAACAGCGTTTGTTCTTGATAGATGTTTATACATTCTCCCAGTTGGTCCAGTATTGACTCCGAAGCGTAAATTTACATATATCAATCAAAGTTCTAGGACTGGTGCATAAACCACAACGTAGTTCACGATCTTAATTCTGAAAGGACTCGTTATTCAACAAATTATAAACTTTTTTCGTACCTATGTAGGATGTGCGGATGCTAAATTGTGAGCGTACATTTAAATGATGGTGGTTGAAGTAAAATCTTCCTCCTATTCAAAATAAAGTTTTCTGTTCTCTTCAAGTTGTTTCGTGTTCATGTTATATTGTATACATTGATATACCCCTTATCTTTGCAGAATGTGTCCTTCTTCATCACAAGAACACCACAAACATTGCTCCAGTAGATTATTTCACTCCTCTGTTAATACATTTTTTGAAGATTCGTGTTAAATCTTCAGTTTGTCTTGAGCCTGAACATCTGGATCTGTTCACATTTCAGGTCGGTGAATAAGAATGGGGCCGGCGATCATCGTCGTTCTTCGTCTGGGTCGTCGTCGTCGTCCAAAGAGAGACCGAGCAAACCGAAGGAGGCGGCGAGGAAGTCGACTTCACGATCACGCTCCAGGTCTAAAGTTGGCAACAACACCAAAGGAAGGAGCAGTAGCTCAGATTCTCGCGGCTCAGGTAATGAGCAGATTGGCCTGAGTTTCATCTCTAATCTCTAGCGTGCAAGAAGCCTTGTCTCCTCCGTCTAAACTACTCCTCTTTGAATTTCAGATAAAAGCCCTAAGAAGAATGATTTTGAGATCCGAAAAAAGGAAGACAGTGTGCAGAAGAAGCGACAGTACCGCTCGAATAAGGACGAATCCTCTGCCAGTGATTCTGAAGACGACAAGCGTCAAGCCAAGGTTATTGGGTTTTACAGTTGTGGTCTCTAATATTTGACAGAAGCTTCGCGGAATGGTTTGGTTATTGTATACAAGCTTGACTAGGTTTATAACACGATGGTCTGATGTACGATGATCCTGGTTGTATCAAGCATCTACGTTGTGCGTTCAACTCCAGATGAATGGCTGTATGAGTTGGGATTTCGCGATACCAACATGGATTCGACGCTCGTTTTTACATGATTTTTCTATGAAGCTGCATGGCATTATCGAAAAAGTATCGGTATTCCAATATTGACGGTTCGAAAAAACTCGATACTTCCGTACTATCTGTCCGTTTCCCTAGGCATCGACTCCCTGCAGGAATGTTGTTTTGCATCTCGGATTCAATAGAAATTATTATCGGGGAATGAGTTACTACAAAATAGCTTCTGGAGCCACGATTAGGTATGCCTGCTTTCGTTCTGCGTCAGAGTCAAGCAAATTGCTGCTCCGTACAATTACCAGTCCAGAGCATTTTAGTGAGACAGTTTTATGTGACAATTTTTGTAGAGTTTTGTTTGGGATAGATGTTGATGGTAAAAGGACATATTTCATGAGCAAAGTTATGTAAATAAAAAAAATCTACCAATATTTTTGCTTGTCTCAGACGGGAAGATCGGGATCGGCTCGAGGAAGATCCGGTTCGCGAGGCAAAGGTGTTGATCGGCGCCGGCGTTCAGGCTCCAGGAGGCGCTCGACACCAAGAAGACGTCGATCGGGTTCTCGTCGGCGCTCAGCCTCCAGAGGACGTCGTTCGAGATCTCGGGGACGGAGGTCTCGGTCCAGGAGGAGATCGAGGTCTCGCAGGAGGTCTCCCATCATCCGTCGTCGATCGCGCTCTAGGGATAGACTCAGGCAAGGCAACGTTTATCTTCACTCCTGACGGAAACTAGGCCTTTGTCGAACTAGTATAATATTCTCCATTGAGAGTCCGCTTGAGTATGGAGCCAAGTGAAAACGTCTCCGCTCGAGATTCATTTTGGACTCCTTGAATTTACACGTGTGTTACACGATTCACATCTGTCGACTTTTCTATTAGATCTGTCTGCTTTCATAATGTAAAACGCTAATTGTTCGCAGGATGGATCCGGTGTGGCCGGGCAGGTACCGTGGCCCTAGACGATCGCTCGAGCGAGAGCGAGAAAGAGAACGCGAACGAGAAAGAGAGCGTCGCATGCGAGAACGTGAGCGTGAGAGGGAAGCTGCTGCTCGACGCCGAAGATCTCCTCCTCGTAGAAGGTACATAGGACTTGACGCGCAGAATCAATCTCAAGCCGTACCTATATTGATCCAGAGTTCTTGAAAAAGTTGAAGTGCTTGCGCCAGTTTGAGGCTTTTCCCATTAGCCAATTGGTCGTTTTATCGTATTTTTTACTTTGTTTCTAGGGATTCAAGACGTCGATCTGGGAGTCGAAGGCGTTCCGTTTCAAGATCTAAATCACAGGTATTTAAGGTTACTTGAAGCATATTTGATAAAATTGCGAAACCACTTGTACCACTCCATTCTATTTCTTTCTCTCTGAAAACAGGATCGCAGACGAGATGACCGTCGTGACAAAGATAAAGCCCGAAAGGATAGGTCGAGGAGCAGAGAGAAACCTCTGGAAGGTCGTCGTTCGGCCAGTTCAAGCAGCCCATCCCCTGATAGGACCCAGCCTCAAAATGACATTGCCGACAAAAGAGTAAGTGAGATGATCAAGACTGTTATCGGTTTCAAATGAAATTTCTTGTGCTGACGAATGTATTTTTACAGGCTCCTCAGTCGGCTTCTAGGAGCCCATCACCTTTTAAAAAAGTCGAGGATAAGTCAGAAAAGACTAGGAAAGACTCACGTTCATCCCGGAGAGACCCGTAAGTTGCTATAATTCAAAAAACTCATTCACTGCTTCTTTCTTCGACTTCTTTCATTCTCTTTCGGGCCTTATCCCGCAGTAGTTCTGAAAATTCGAATGTCCCATTAATTTTACATTTGTTTTTGGCATCACAAAGTTCCATTTTTGTTTTAGGTCATCATCGGATGAAGACCCTAGTTCACCCGAACCTCCCAAAGAACGGTCAAGGAATGCCAGCTCCCCGCCGCCCTCTAAAGACAAGAAGGACAGGAAGCGTCGTGACTCCACTAGTGTTGAAAGGTATGTTCTATATGTGAATTCACTTGGAATGTGGCGTTCAGTGTCCGTTATTCAACCTAACCGGCCCGGATCATTGATCTTTTCAGGTCGAAAGGAACACCACTTCGAGTAGCTGACTCTCCATATAAGAAAGAGGTATCATTACAATGCATGGTTTTCGATTGTATGTGAAGGTGATTCACTCCTACACCAAAAAACCCTCCCCTTCCTCTAAAAATATTAAACATGCAATTCATTCATTTCCAGGCTTCATCTAAAAAAGACAAAGATGACTCCGATGATGGTAAAACTGCTGATAAAGGGAAGAGAAAGAAAAAGAAAGCTGACAGTTCTGATTCTGAAGATGATCGAAAGGCAAAGAAGAAGAGGAAAGTTCGGAAAGATGAGAGCTCTTCAGATGATGAAGATGATGACGAAGATGTGAAGAAAAAGAAACGGAAGAAGGACGATACTTCTTCTGGGGATGACGCTGCTGTCAAGAAGAAGAAAAAGAAGAAGAAGAAGACCAAGGCTGCTTCATCATCAGAGTCTGAAGTAAGTGCTCTGCTTCTGCAGTATCATGTCGCTTTCAGATGATTCTACCAAGCTGTGAAACATAATTCAACTCTGACTGAGCATTGACCAAATTGCCTGTGTCTTGTTGACTTGGCGGTTATGAGAAATTGTTTTTTCTAGGTTTTGAAGGAATATTGTAATTTATATATTTAAATGACGGCAATTCCAGAATCCATTTATTCTTTTTGCAGGAAAGTGACGATGACAAGAAAAAGAAGAAAGACAAGAAGCACAAGAAACACAAGAAGCATAAGAAACATAAGAAGACCAAAAAGCGAAAGGTGGAAGAGAGTGCGGTAAGTTCTGAAATATTTCATGGGGTTGATTTTCTTCCCCTCTATTCTATTACTGACCTGAAGAATGGTTCTGCAGATTAATTGATTAATTCTGTTGATTCATTCATCTCTAACTCTGGGCGCATAGAAATTAAGTTTAGCGGAGAGGTAATTTGAAGCTATGCAACATTTGGCTGTAGTCCCCTTGCTGTCTTCACTGAAGCATTCATTGTGGCTCATAGCTTCAAATCACTGAACGTCAACCATTTGAATCAGTCTTGTCTCTTTATCAGGACTCCGACGACGGTTCCGAAACTGAAGAAGTTGAGAAGAAGCTGCGCGAAAAAGCATTGAAGTCTATGAAGAAGCTCCGCGACCAGAGTTCCGATCGAAGTGACAGTTAAATCCCACAGCTCACATCATGCCCCCCTCGGCTAGCTCACCCTTTTTTAGAACTGAGTCAAGAATTTACTCTCAGTTTTCAAGTTTCGGTTGACAGTCCTGTATAGATGTTGGATTTTCTCAACCGGATGGTTCCGTATTTTATTTGTGTGGTCTTGTGCTTTGAAAACTAGGTTATTTTTGTTTAGGTTTTATTTACTGTGAACCTCTGAATTAGTGTGGAGTTATTGTGTAATTAAATTCTGAAATCCTTGTAATGTCTGTTTACTTCCGCCTCCTCGTTCGCAAGAGTAATGCGCAACACTAATTTTAAAAAAAGTCATCCTACCTTTTTAATGAGTTTTAGGTAGAAGAGAAAGGACACAACTCTACTAAGAAGGGATGTAGGACGTCTCTTCCTCTGAAAATCAAAATTGCCTCATTACTTAGTAATGTAGTTTCATTAAGGTATATCATGGGTCTTCCATTGTACACTGCTAGTTATAATCATCGAAACACCAGTTTTGTTTTAGTCAGCAGTACTCATCTGACTAGGTGTTCAGATTCACATCCCAGAGTTTTCAGATTTATGCCTGGCTTATTTAAACTGAAAATGTTATCTTGGAAGTAACTTGCTCTGATCTCGCATGAGTATGTGACTGCTATTCGCTGACTGCTGTAACCCTGCAGTCGCAGATAGCAATGAAAAATCCATCACAAACAGATTTTAAAGTAGTCCATACTTGGGCCTCAAGGTAGAGTTGGTTAAACGAGGCAAATGTTGACTTCACCTACTGGAAGATCAACCCTACTCGCTCAAAATTGTGACGATTCTTTGCGAATAATGCCTGATCAACGCAGACGCTACATGTCGACCCTAGGCAAAAGAGAATGGAGAATGCCGAACTCCAGAAGAGCTCGTACTAGTGCTTCCTAGACTTCCACAGATTTTCAACGTTTTCAGAACTGTCCTGCGATGAGATACTTCCGTATCCATCCTCATCACGAACAGCTGGACAGCTGAAGTACTCGTAGTAATTCAAAAGATGTTTTCTTTCCATTCCCTTTCAAAACCGATTCATACATTTTTCCACATTTCAGGACAAGCACTGGAGTAACGTATCATCTTCAATAATCAACCCACGTTTTGATTGGTTATTCCTTGAATAATCATGCAAAAGGTCAATCTCACTGATTCGGCCCAAAAAAATTTTCTGGGCGTTTCAAGGTGTCTAGATCAAAAAAGAAGAAAATTTTCTAAAAATCTGAAATTTTGGTCAGGGACCTGTTTCCAGGTTTAGTTGGTCCTCGAAACTTTTCAGCCCGATCGGATTAAATTTGGAGGAGTAGGAGTAAAAATGTGTTTCGAAAAGTGGATTTTCGGCGATCTCTGCATGTGGGGTACCACTATCCACTAAATTTTGCGTCCCGGAACGATTGGTGCCCATAAGTGGTTATGGGTCCTACTCATTTTGAGTGTATGTTTCAGAGATTTCTGGTACCTAGGCGAGTGGGGTATCATTTTCCACTAAATTTCGAACGCTGAATCCAATGAGACGGGTTCCAGAATGATTGGCGCCCACCGGAAAAGGTTATGGACGCTGAATTGATTGAAATGAGTCTCCACGCGCCTGGTCCGAGGAATAACCAACCCCTGTGAAAGAATTTGCAGCGTTTTTTTCCTGATAATTGCTGTATGTAGGTCACATGACAAGTCCTCTTGTGAAATTTAAAAAAAACATTCAAATAAGTAAATGACATATTGACGAAAATGTCCTCTTTAATTACTTAACAAAACTGCATCAATTTGTATAATGTACCAATTTTAAAGTATAATTACTTAATGAAAAAATAATTTCCACTTTAATGTAGTTCAGACAATCATTTCAAGTTCACGTGCGTACTCCAAAGTCTGCAATACAAGCTCTTTCGATGGCAGCGCCTCGTCGCTCTTCTTTTTGTCAACTTGAGCAAAGTGGAAGCAGTTGTTCGGGCCAAGATTCCATTTCCTCTATAAAATTTGTAACAGAAAGGAGTAGGAAATGTTCATAACAGAAAAAAGGGTGACGAGTAGTGACGTTATTGGATGAAAAGCTCACTTCAGAAGCGTACTCTCGAAGACCCGACGGATTGCTGACGTTCAACATTCTTTGAGCATCGTTGAGTGATATTTTCTGATAAGCTACTTCCATACATCCGGCGATCTCGTCACGAACCGTATCGAGAAGGATATCGATGAAGTAGTTGTAATTTGGAGCGGGTACGTTCCCTTTTGCCAAGAAGATCTGGGAACGACAGAATCATTATTGGAAAAGTTTAAAGCAGCAACGAATCAATATTTTCAAGATCAGATTCCTAAACCAAGAAACAACGTAAACACCAATTTGCCGAAATTGTAGTTTCCCCACCTTATTGTAGTTTCCTTCCATGAGATACTGTTCGAGAGAGAGCGGGTGTTGAATGTAAATATTTTTCTGGATTTGGTCCGATGGAAGAAGCTCCAATTCCGTGTGGAATTCAGCTACCCGATTCTGCGATAGTAGAAGGAGAAGGTTCAATCCTAGAAGTTCATACTTGAAGGCAGACTCGTCTAATTGATCCCTGAAGAGAAAAAATAATAATAATAAACTCATAAAATTGTAATTTACAATAAACTATAAGGGAGCTTTTGAGGCCTCCTAAAATTTTTGAGCTTAACTCATTTTATCTTTTTGATTTTTGCAATAGCTCAAAAGACAGGATTTCTGGCAACACTATTAGTAATTAGAGCAAGACTTAATGAACAACAAACGAATGTGGTGTGCTCATAGCAAAAATGATAAATTTTGGCATTAGTTTCTTCTTATCAATTATTTCTGATGAAAACATTGAAGTGAGATACAGAAAATAACCATAATAGCTTTGTGCTGCTTACATCAAGGGAAGTGCGTCTTACCACGGTTTAGCCGCGCCAATATCGGAACCGTTGATGTTGGTAGTTGAAGCAAGTTTTTATTTAATGCTCAAGTTTTGAACAAAAATTACAAAGGTGGGTGTAATTCAACTAGAAATGTTAAACAAATTAGAGTCAACTCGTCCGTTCACTATTTTCCTATGTTCTGGACTGCTCTGCGGCAACGATGTTATCACAAAGCAAAACGCAAACACCAATAATCCATAATGAATTTCATTAACTGTTCTTACTTGTAGTCTAAATAATAACACTTCAACTGCGCCATGTATCTTTCAAACGAAGGGATATTTTTAGCCGCTATGCTCCACTGTGCACCAATCTCCAGGGTGTCTCCTGAAACGAAAAATAATTAAGTCGGTTATGAAGGGCTATAAGAGGAAACCATTTGATTCCAAGGTTCTGCTAAGTTCCCTTAGGTCTATACGAAATTTGTTCGGCTCAAACGCAGGATCACAGGCTGGATGGATGGCCTTTAAAATGAAACTAGGAGCATCATGAGCATGGTTTGTACGAGGGGTATCCAGAAAATAGATTACGTTTTGAAATAAAAAAATAAATAAAGTATTGGAAACAATCTATTATATACAGATGAAAGTCACACTCAAATACTAATTTTCTACATAGTCACCATTCAAATTGAGGCATTTATCGTAGCGATGTACGAGCATGGAAATACCTTCGTCGAAAAATTCGGCCGCCTGCGCCTTCAACCACTTTGTTACCTCTTCTTGCAGCTGTGCGTCGTCATCAAAACGCTGCACAGCCAGCCACTTCTTTGCTGGGAATAGGTGGAATTCGCTCTGTGCCAGGTTGGGATTGTACGGCAGATGAGGAAACAACTCCCACTTGAAAGATCAAGAATTTTACGAGTGACATTTGCCGAGTGGGGCCGGCCGTTGTTGTGAATCAGCATGATCTTAGAGCTCAACATTCCTCTGCGCTTGTTTTTTCTGCTCTTCTGAGTTTTTGGAGAGTTTGGCAATACCTTTGAGAGTTTATTGTAGTGCCTCTTTCCATTTCTATCAGATTACAGTTTTTTGCAGTCAGAAACCATATTACTGCATGCACCTCACAGCTCGCGGGATTTTCAATTAACGCAGACATTTCAAACCATCACAGTATGTATCTGAACGGAGCACAGCACAAACCTCCCATCTGACTGAGCTGCGTAACACTGACCCCAAGATGGCCGCGCTAGCCCCGCTCCTAGCGGACACAGACGAAAACGTAATCTACTTTCTGGATGGCCCTCGTACGATAAACTAAATTTATGCTCACTAAATTATACTAACAACTACGCAATACAGAAAATGATTCATACTTGCAATAAGAAGTTCCTTCTGCGAGGCAGTCGAATTGGAAGTAGGTAGAAACATGAGCTTCGTGAGAGCCACCTGCAAGGAAGAGGGAGAATCACATATTTTAGCTACTAAAAACTGGAAGTCAATCCACTTCAGTCTGGAAGCCGAGATCAGCCTCGGTGCATGGCCTTCAGCATAACGCTCTGCGACGACCCACCTAGGAAGAAGTTGTTGGAAATGAAAGATGTCAGCAGCAGCAGCTGAGCTTCCAGCAAAATGTTCTTGTTCGTGTTGAGGAAAACTCAAAGAACGTTGCATGTAGCACCTATCTCGGTACAGTAATAAGTTGTTTGCAGTGTGGTATGGTAGTCGAGTTACGGACATAGCTCCTTCACATATCACCACCAGGCTTAAGGCAGTAGAGGAAGGGGTGTAGCTTTTAAGGACTGCTGTATGTGTACCAGCGTTGTAAAGCAGCTTTATCATCTGATTAGAGTAACTGAAGTTCCATCTACCTAGGGATTTGTCTATTAACCACTGTAGTTAATTGTCAATAACAATGCTGAGTTGCCGCAAGTAAAGACAAAAGAATAAGCAGAAAGTAAGAAAAAATAGGACAAAACCTCACTTTCAATTCATTCAGCAATTTCCCGCATGTAGAAAGATTTCGGTTTGGCTTGGACCATTCTGATTTCAAATTCTTGTGGAGTTTGACAACTTCTTCGATTTCAGCCATTTCTGAAGTTAGGGATGATTTTACTTAAAATAATACGCTCCACTGAACAGTAAAGCACAGAAACAACAAGCGAGCAAAAATAAATACGAGTACACTATGGCGATGACTTGACGACAATTGGATTGTAGAGACTTGTGTTTGTGTCCTGAGCCCTGCACTGCTGACACAGCGCTCTATAGATATCTGCGGAGAGCAAATAAAGCTATTGAGACAGTTGCCTGATTACTGACAGAAGTAGTAGCCCAAAATATATGAGTATTCCGTGTGCAAATCATAACGATTGATAATCGAAGACCCAGAACCAAAAGGTTTTATATTCTATCCTGAAAATAATGAAGAGACAATTTTCCCACTGCAAGGGGTATTGATGAATGTTGAGTGTAGACCTCGAAACAACCTATGGCGTTCTCAAACGATATTTGTTTAGGAACGTTCGGAAAAAAGTATAATAAACGAAAATGTTTCAAGTTGTACAAATAAAAAGAACAACGATTCTCTAGTCAAATTAGCACCATAAGGCTCGTTGTAGAATACTGGAACAAGCCGTGAACTTGAAAGGAGACGGAATGGGCTTAGCTTTGTTCAGATGCTTGTTGTTTGTTGTACTCAATGATAAAACATCGATGAGCAAACATTTATTTTGACAATCGATTATATTAGCGAGCAGTTACAACCAATTAGGACAATCAACCGGTTGAAAACGATTTTTCTTAAAAAGTTATTTTTAATCATTTTTCATCTTCTTTTTCTTTAACACTCAAAATTAGTTTTGGGAATTGAACAAATCTTTTTAACAAATTATTGAGAAATAACCTTGACTTGATTTTTGTTATGAGCACCAAAGAACCCAAATGGAGTGCGTTGGCTTAAAATTATCAGTTCCTCTTGAGAGACTTCCCTCTTTTCCACATTCAACTTGTGAAAATGAAGCTATCCAGTATAATTTAAAACCAGACATCGATGTTGAAGATAAAAATCGATTTTCAACTTCAGATGATTGCGTTGTCTTGTTCGTTCCTATCACCATCGCGTATTGGGCGTCCCTTGTTGAGTCACTACACTAGGATTTCTGATAGTGAGTTACTCAAAGGTATTTCGTAGATTTTACAGTTTTACAGCAAAGCTTATACCTAGTTGTGTCGTAGTTCTGTCGTTATGCTTGCTTATTGAACGTGAGTTTCGAATTCTTGTCCAATACTGTTTTTCACTATGCCTTGTTGCTGGCCACTAGACTGGCACGAATAGTCATGTCAGTTCGTTTCGAATAACGTACTTTTATTGAACAAAGGAAAATTTACCAGATACACTAGTGTACAGCACACACAAGACAAAATTCTCTGCTAGGTAAGGGATTCACACTTACACACTCCATTCAGTGGGTTTAGGATGTTCGGGGAATATTACAACTTTGTACCAGCCAACGGACGCCAGCCCGTTTTCTTATGTACGTTTACTTGTAAAAATCAAGTTTTGAATACGTCTATTTGATTTTTATACGAACACATAGTGAGACAAAGCACAGTCAAACGATCAGAAGGGACTGAGGGTCTCCTTTTATAAGTCGATGTTGGTGACGCTGCTGTCATATTAGGGGCACATCTTCTTTGGATCACATAACTTGAATTATTATGACTTAACGTTGACCTCTTCGCTGATTTTCTTCTTCTCCTTTCAGTCCCGATTATCCGTTTTGAATATACGATCACACTATGTCGAGTCTGTTTGAAAACATCCCTGCTTGCATCTGGTTCGAAGGTGGAGACAAGAGGAATGCTATCGCTTCCTTAGTATCTGGACTGTTGGTATGTATGCAGTTTGTTAAGAACGTATGCAGATGATCGTTTAGCTGTGAGTGTTTTGTAAAGTCAAGGCACAACCTTTGACCATCCTGGTTGGTTCCTTCTATTGAACTTCCTAAATTGCTTCCATTGGTGGGTGTTTTTAGTTTTTCACCGGGATATGGCTGGCCATCGATGCTAACACCACCCATCCTCAATCGTTCCATGGTGCCTACCATTTTTGTGGGATCATCGGCACCTTGTCCTTGATTATGTAAGTGGATACTTGAGACAAACCTTCAATGAGTCATAAAGTAATTTGTATATTGGCACAAAAATCAATGTGTTTTCTGATTTTTCTAGGATAAATATGGTTTCCAACGTTCAATTGCAAGGTGATTCTTACTCGGGAGGGTTCCTCGGCCCCAGAGGTTCTCGATTGTGGCTCTTCGTTGGATTCGTCCTTGGTTTCGCAGCCGTGATTGCGTCTTGCTGGATACTCTTCAGTCAGTTCGTTGGAAATGATGATGGTCAGTACGGATTTTTGTTGCCACTCCTATTCTCTTCAACCTGAATTGGTCGATTGTTGTACTTTCGTTTTCAATTTCAGAAAAAGATAACATGTGGGTCGGAGCCGCGTTGTTTCTTGAAAACGCCTTCATTTTTGGTGGATCTTTGGTCTTCAAATTTGGGAGATTGGAAGACCCTTGGGGTTGAATCGACGTCTACGTACTACAATAATGATTATGGAAGAATATTAGTTTTCCCTTCCCTCTTCCAAGTGTGCCCCCAACTTTATCTCGTGTGGATTAGGAGTGGTCGCTAGTTATAATTAATTTTGTACGCTCGGGTAGATTTATAAGCACCTTGGTCGGTCCATCACGTTGAGATTTCTCTAGGGAAATTTTGGGTTTCAATTATTTTCTAGGGATTCAAGGAAGTGGACGCTGGAAGAAATCTCAACAGACAATTTTTTGAGAGGCCAAGAATCCTTGAATGTTTGAGAGAGAATGAATGAGATTAATTTTTTGTTGCCTTGCTTACTTTTGAATAATATTGTCCTACAGGGAAGAGTAGGCTGTCTGACATATGGCATTCCCAGAAAAAAAAGTGTTGCCGGGATTGACATGAGGAAAGTCATGCATTAGTGAAAGAATGGCCTCCGAACGCTATCTATGCTAGGTGTACGCTTCATTGAAGCCAATTGCCTGATTGTGTTAACGTAGATGTCCTTCCTAGCTTTACTACTGATTCGAGTGCCCTCATAAAACTAATAGCCTGAGATCCTCTTTCCTTAAAAGCACCTTTATGAACACCCCCCCCCCCCCCTTCCGATCTGCCGGCGTTATTTGTTTCCTCCGTCCCTTGGCAAAACTATTATTCAGTATGAATGTCCTTCAGCTTCGTTAACTTTTAGCACTTAGAAAAAATAAATCTTTTCCAAGTATCCTTGATATAAAAAAAGATTGTTCTGAGGTTTTTATATCTACTCGTTCCCACTGTAACGGTAAGGACAAGTGAAGAGTAATTTGGGTTTGTGAACAAACGATGGGAAATGAACTTATCATGGCAAGCTGGCTGAGGACGCTCTGTCCCTGTGCTCCGTCAATTGACAGCTCAAGGAAAATATGTGTTATGAGTGGTATAAATATCACTCTGTTGGTCTGATCGACTTCTAAAGGCAAGGAATCTCTTTCCCAAAGCCTGATTCTCAAGACATGCCTGATGCTCTTCATACACATACCCTGTATTCATTCTTCTATCTTGATAATATATACTTGAACCTTCATAGTATAAGTAATAAACATATATAATATGACTACTTCGTGGCGTTTTGAGTTCAACTACGCATTCCTTTGCCCTCATGAAATGATTAGGGATGTCGTTGATTTTTATTGTAGTATTTTAGGCGTGTGAGTAAATTGGAGCAGGATTAAAATTATTACCTTTTTCAAAGAGGAGGCCGCTGTGATACAAAATTAACGTGTTCCCGAAGAATGAAAACGAAAATTTATTCATTCAAACTTGCACAATTCAAGATAATGCATATTAGCCATATTTACAAAGGGTCACACGATCACCGATTCTAACGAAAGGTTATACTCGTCCAATGAATCCATCCACCTATCTTCTTGCACCTTTTGTCTGGTGCATCAACGTTCATCACAAGAAGGACCTTGACCGTGAACCCTCAAGAAACTTGGCAGGGAGAAGATGAACTTTAGAAAAATAAGAGCATAATGAAGCTCTTTTAGAAATTCAAACTGAAGCTTATCAAGTATTCCAAATTGAAGTGATGTTGGTATTATTGTGATTGATTATCAGGGAGACGAGTGCGACCCACAAATACGTGGATCGTGAGGTCGCAGATCATTTTTGACTTGAAACCACAATTGTCACAAACGTATAGCACTTCAGAATAATCCCTCCTGAGGAAATCAGTCTTCAAAATTTCTAAGGTGTTCTCCAACGGAATGACTTCTTTGTGAAAGGATTTGCATTCATCATTGTTGGCAGCCATCTGGAAGAAGCATAATTACATTAGTAAGCTTTGTAGGTGAATGGGGGGTGGGGCAATAATGATACACACTCGGAGGGAAATTCCTTCCAGATTCCGTGGCCTATGCATTTAAAGGCGCGTTTACACCAACCGAGCACTGATCGAGAACGTTAGCAAACGTTCAAAAACATTTGCGAACAGGCTCGAGGGGCCCCCAAAAACGGTTTCGCGTTTGAAGACACAATGACAATCGCAGGACTGAACGATGTACAACAGCAACAAGGAGTAAGAGGAACTTTGTCTGCCAACAATGTCCGAAACGCATTCTGCGATTATTTCGTGTCACCTGTGGGGGCTGTTCCTTGGCAGATGGACAAAATCGCGCGTTACTCGGGCGTTCCCCAGACTATTTGGTCACTTGCCAACAAGATGAGTGGGGAAACAGAGGCGTTGATTCAAGAGGTCATGTAGGTCCTCGAAATTTTGTCTCGAAGTGCGGAAATAATTTACAAAATGATCCTCATGCGACTGCAACTCCCGACATAGACGGAGGTACTCCCCGAGCCTTTCTCTTCTTTGATTAGTTGGGTGGACCCAATACCGTCTGTTCGTCTGTTGAACTAATGCTAGAAGAAGCAGAGCCTCTTCACAATCGGAAGTCATCATAGCTACCTATGCGCGAACCCCTGTCGTAGCACACACAAAACTGAGTCGCGCCCTGATAACGCCCAATAATAAAACGCGGTGTGAAGTCGCTATATTCCCTGAACGCCGCGTTATAACGCGTCCTGTGTGATTGACTCTGCTCGGTTCGGGCTACTGTTTACCCCGCCGGAGCGATTATTTGCGAGCAGTGTTCGTGAACAATGCTCGGTTGGTGTAAACGCGCCTTAACTCGTGTAACGATATAACGGTGTTCATAAGTGCTTCATAAGTTATTTAGCTTGATCTCAAATATGAATGGAAGCTCACTTAACGCGCCAACTATCGCAACAAGTAAAGAAGTGCCTTACTACCAATGGAAAATCCACGTTTTTTCTCCGTCAACCAGGAGTCCGTCTCGTAAACATTCTATGAATATTACCCTCGATCCTACGCTTCGTCTCTCAAATATTTGTGCGTGATTGATTACCTTCGGATGTGATGACGACAATCAGGATGAAGGGTTCTTCGGAAAGTATTGTAACTTGATGAGCTCTTTCCAGGGTTCAATCTCAGGAGGAAAAGCTAATCTCACGCGTTACAGACAACCCAATAAGCACTTGAATGCGTATTTGATTGAGGAAATCGGGCAAATTCAGGCAGCTGAGATGCACGGAAAGGTGACGTGATAACAATGCAGACTACAGAATACGACGACGCTACCGAACTACCGAAGTCAGCGTGGGGTAGGGATGGGACATCGATGTCCGATGTTCGCAATCGAACATCGATATAATCGATGTTGCCTCCCACAACATTGATTTACCTCACCTAGCTAGAGAATTTATATAATGATATATTATGATGCGCACCAGATTTATTATGAATAAAGAATATTAATGAAAACAAAAAATACCTTGCTTCTTCAATTCTCCCACAGCCTAATCATGCCAACCCTCTCCCTTGTCTATCGATTGTTACTATCGAGGCCACTACTTGGAAAAGCCACCTGTAACCTCCTTCCTGTGCCTTGTTGTGTTTGACCTCATGTAGGAGGTAGGTACATACTGATTGAAGGACAAAAGTAAGATTTTGTTAACATGGATTCTCGGATTAACTACCAACTAATTAGGTAACCTGCAGTCTTGTTCCTTCATCTATTTAATTTTATTAAACTTTATTGTAAAATAGCGGTGTTGATGAATTTCAGTTATTTTTTTAATTAAATATGTCCGAAAATAGAAAAGTATATCAAACATCGATGGTAAGTTTTCCAATCGATTTTCCAAAACATCAGTAATTGATTTCCTTATACCATCTCAAAAATCTATTGGTTGGTTATTCCTTGAATAATCAACCTGTTTTCATGCAAAAAGTGAATCTCTCCGATTTGGCCCAACATTTTTTTCTGGACATTTCAAGGTGTCTAGATCAAAATTAGCAAATGTCCGTCCGCCATATGCCGTCCGCGCCGACTTTGGTAGTAGAAATTATTCTATCAATCTGAAATTTTTTTGAGGGGTCCGTTCATGGCTCTAGTTGGCCCTCGAAACTTTTCAACCCGATCGGACCAGATTAGGGTGGGGTAGGGATCATGTGAATTTCGAAAAATGGATTTTTGAGATTTTTTGCAATCTAGGTGTGTGGGGTTTCATTTTCCACTAAATTCTGGATGCTGAATCCAATGAAAAGGGTCCCAGAACGATTGGCACACACTGGAATAGTTTATGGGTCAAAATGGCTATAAATTACCCATTTTGAATATGTGTTTTCGAGATTTCTGGTACCTAGGCGTGTGGGGTATCATTTTCCACTTTCAAGACGAGCATATTCCCTTCGGCATTGTAAAGAATCAAACTCTGGTTGCGATAAAAAATGCAATGCGGATGCTTGCTCAATCGTCATCGGTGATGATTTTGAAAACCACGATTTTGCTGCAAATGGAAAATCTCATTCGATTCAGAGTTAGAATTATAGTATTTTCGATAGTCTATGGTATATGACAAACCTTTGATGAGTTTTTTCTCACACAGGTGGATGAAATATTCAAACTGTTTGGATTACACTCCCATCGTAACGTTCATCGACGTTGGATTTTCATACAAGGATGTTCCACACAAGAACAAAAAAAAAAAAAAAAAAAAATATATATATATATACTCCGGAGACGTCAAAGATACTTTTTTAGCTGCTCATTTTAAAATGGAAATATCGCAGGGCGTTTTCTGGAATGTACTTCATATCAAATTAGGGAGAGCCAAACAGACGCATGTCTCGGTATAACTACTTTATTCGTATAAAGGAATTTTTGAACAAACAAATAGTTTTCCTATATTTTCTTCTCAAGAAAGCTGATTTCCTCAAAAACAACAATATGGCATATTGACATCATAAAATACCGACATCATTTTCAATTTTAATGTTGGCACGATCACATGGAGCGAATTTTACACGTTTTTCAGTTCATTCAATAGTTATGCATATAACAGGCGGATAATTTTGTAAACAGTAACTTCTACAACGCTAAGCTCTTCCATGCTATAAAATATAACTATTCTATAAGTAACTATATAATAATTTCATGAACAACGCTGAAATAACTACGAAATTAATGAGAACACGTTGAAATCCCCGAGGACTTTGCAGGATGCGGGAAATTGGAAACGTCAGCAGATAAAAGCGAGTGAATGTTGAATAACTCAGTTATGCGGCTTTCTAACAGATCTTTAAAAAACCCTAGATCGTCCCCCTTATTCTCAAGGACTTGAAAACATTTATACCGACAGTATCAGGTCTCCAGTCTCACCAGACCCCAACATGCGAAATACTTGAGAAGCGTGTGCCTTCCTTTGAAAAGACTACCTTTCGAGCTCAATATGGGGAATTTGAAAGATTGGCCAGTGGTGATTAAAAAATCAAAAACTTGGGCATGACACTACTTCATCACCATAGAAAAGAATCAAAGGCATAACAGCCGGGCAAACGACTTTCCTAAATTGACCCACTAACTCTTCAGCTTCTTGTTTTCAATCATCAATACAAATGCTCAAAATCCGATTTTCCTTCCATGACAGCGAGAAAAAAGCTTAGGGCGTTCTTTAAGCAGAAATACCTGATTTTCGAACGAAAAATGACCAATTCATCTGGCCCAAGAACGCAACTTTGCGAGCCAATATATGGGAGACAATAAGATACTTGAGCTGAATCACTTTCTAAGTGAAGGTAAGTCTCGGACAAGTCAGATGAACGAACAACCTTTGAGTGCTTTCAACTCTAGTATGGCAGACATCTTGATTGCGAAAATTAATCAAAGTAAAAATTATTTCACGCCACCGACAATAAATCAGTCTCACATCGCATTATTGACTATACAGCATATCTATGAAACTAAATGAAAAGTTTGTACTGACCGGAGAAGACACTTACAGGAAACTTCGGTAGATATATCTACTTGTTGAAGGAACGCACGAGATTATCAAAGGAAAGGCTTTTAGTCTTTAATAGTTACGACCAGCGACTTGTCAATTTGAAGGATGAATCCGTTCCATACCACCGTACATTGGAAACGGAGGTCGCATAACACGTCCAAAATACTCAACATTTACAGACACATTTACCGAATATGAGTGCTTGAGAATATAGGCAAAAGATGTGCTTGCAGGATATCTGATGATTGGATCAATTTATGAAGCTAATTACTCTATGCTTAAAAACAATATTATATCAAGAATGCTAGTCGAGTTTTCGTTAATCGAAGGAAAGAAAATAATTAAGAAGAAACCAGAAAAGACTTGATTTGAATATTGGAGCAATATAGACGAATACAACAATACGATGATTCACACAAAATCCAGATTTTCAGCCAATACAAGACAAAGTGCTTATTTCTACTCTCTAGCAATTTAGAGGAGATGATCCTGAATCACAAAATTAGTTATTTATACGCTCGCGCGTACAGTTAGATCACGGTGATCGGCTCCGAGTTATCAAGAGGCTGGCAAACGCCTGTCTCTTCCAAATTAAAAATCACCCACTAAATTACTGGCTTTGGAAACCGGCGAAATCAAGCGCTATACAGTTTTTGAAACAAATCCATGCGAAATGAATGTACTAGAGCTAGTATTGACATCCAATTCAACTTCGTTGCCCTCAACTGTCTTCCAATTCACTATAACGTATAAAAGAAAACAAAACTAAAGCAATTCAAAATTCATCATGCCAAGTTGGATAAGAATGTTATATACTATCTAGAATGTTGGGAGACTTTCTTCTTGACTTCATCGATTAAAACGAATAAGACGATGATACAAAATGACGTCGCGTCATCCTTGAATATTTGAATTTGATTCAAAAATGAAATATTTCCCTGTACTAGTCGACGGCGTTTACAAAATTAAAATAAATATATTAGTTTTAATTTTCTCAGATGTAGGTTTCAGATCAATACTCTAAGACGTCCTCAGCTTAATCTCCATACGTTCTACGTTGAATCATAGGAGGTTAGATTCTCAGGGGCGTTGAGCGCACAGTTTACGGATTGCACGTTTACTAACTCTCCTCACTTCGTGGATTTCCAGCCGCTCCTCTTCTTTCTCTTTCTGCTATGAGCATTCTCTTTCAAGTCTGAAGTCGTAGTGGTACTATGGAAAACAATCAAAAGCACTAAGTTGAAGAAAATCAGTCAGTCAGTTACGATAGTTAAAAGAATAACAACTTTACGTAAAATTAACGTGAAAATGTGCGAGTGCGTTTAATACTTTAGGGTCGACATGATAGTCACTAACAAACCTCTCTTAGGATTTCTTCTTTTGTCTTCAACTTCACAACCGGTAGTTGAGTCTGAAACGTGTAAAGGGAATAGTCAGTAATCCAAAAGAGCGCTCAATAGCCTGGTAACTTCAATTATACAAGAATTTTCTTACCACACTCTTTTTTTTGAGAAGAACTTGTAGAGATGGATGGAAGACGAAAGGAACTCCGTCCAGTCCTGCAAAACATTATTGAAAGAATCAACGCCTCCTGGTATTTCAACTCAAATACTGTGCTCAGCCAAGGACAGAGACTGCACACACTATTTCTACGATACCTTAGGGGTAAGTATGAGAAAGGATAAATGATCAAACAACTAATCACCCGGACAAGGTAATTTTAGGAGAAGATTTGAGTTGGAGACAACAAATAGAATAACAACAGCTAGCATAACCATGATTCCAGACAGCTTTTGTGGGGCCAAAGATAGTTAGCGTCATTGGTATCATCTAACGTGAAATAGAAAAACAATTGATAGTTCAACTGATAAACAGGTACTTGGTCTTCGATCCAATCTCAAGGACCATCCATATTACTCAAGTTAATCCCATTTCATTATTCTTAGTTGACTAGAATGGACAAGTTCAAGTGGTGATAGCATTTCTGAGCGAGTTGTAATGATACATTTTTGTCGCAATAACTAGAATCTTAAACACAAGCGATCATAATCCAATGTAAGGAAATACCAACGGGTACTCATTAAAAACAGGTTTAAAAATTAGAATAGATGAAGCTAGTGTTTTGAAGAGAGTTGGGCGGCTTCGCTTGTCTTGGTTGGAAGGTGGTGTTACAAAGTAGAAACATTATGTTTTTAGAGCTATCTGATACCTAATTGTTATGCCGTTAGGTATCATCAAGTCGCCCTCATACCAGCTCTGTGGAAGGTTCTATCTTGATCCATTGATATTGGTGTAAAGAACACCATGCAGAGTTTTTACCAAATCAGTGGTCGCTGGTGTAGTAGCGTCGCCATAGCAACCCCGGTTGAGTTGGCACTTTTGACCCCTCTAACCTATCCCCTCACCCTAAAAAACATACACTTTCCCTACCTACTTCTACCACTTTTCCCTTAATTATGGAAAAATAAATCACTAAACCCATTTTGTTTAAACTAAATGCATGTAGTTACTTTTTTTTCTATTCTAGAAGGATCATACATAATTTGGGGAGAAGGGGTTTAGGGCCCGCGCAGGTGTAAAGGCCTAAGAAACCACAAGGAATTAGGGCTGATGAACAGTGTGTCGGCGCGAGGGGGTTAGGCCCAAGCCTTTAAGAGCAAGATTTAATCAGTAGGCAGCTATAATGTGGCGACGATGGACGTCCTCAGTTTGCATAAGTTTGTTAGTCGGCGTGACAAAAATGTTATTACTGTTGAACATTTCTTTTTTTCCGAGTACCGCACACTATAAGACGGGACCGTGAGGTACAGGTGCTGCAATCGGCAGAGTCGTTCTTCGTTTTTCCATGGGCCCAAACCCGGGACCCCCCATAATTAGGGTTAACGTCCAATCTTATTGAGTTGGTGATCTAGGAAATTAAATATTGCGAGCCACCAATAGTCCCCAATACGTTATGAATACGATCTGACGGCTGCGATTACCCACTTCATGGCCATATATCCTCGAATGTTCTGAACTATCATAGGCTGTCCAAGTTGAAAGCTCATGTTCGGGAAGGTTTACATTAAGGTGTATCTACACTTGTGCGCTTTCGTCTTTCAACTTGCCTCATGGGGCGAGCCTCCGACGCATGCTCAAGAGGCAAGCGATTCCTGTCCACATTTGCCCGTCAGTTTTCCAGACACACATGACGTATGCCTCATGGCGCACAAAAGTTGAACAAGAGTAGACATACCATTAGTATGGCTCAAGCACTAACCTTGATGAAGACTGAGAGTAGCGTAGGAGCCAGGGATATTCTGCGAAGGAGGAGGTCTTTGCGGTGGCGCAGGATAGGGTGCGCCCTGACCAGTAAAAGGCGATGGAGGCGGCGGAGCGCGCCTTTTGGGCATCAGCAAATTTACGTATTCATCGTTAGGAGACCCAGGATTATTGGAAAGACTTGGCACTGCCGGATACAGGCCATTTTCTCTGTGCCCGTTGGCGGCAGGACTCCTGGCAGGTGGTGGGAGCGGCACACTATTCGGATTTAAGCTTAAAACGCAATCAATTAGACAATTTAAAAAAAACTCTATATCGTAACCACAGTTCAAAACGCCTACTTACTTATATCCAAGAGCTGGGCCTGAACTTGTATGATTGCTCTGACACAAATCAGAATTAACTTTGAAGCAGACTGCTAAACCGTTGATATCCCTGCAGATCGCAAACAAAGAACTTGAGCTGTTTTAACTCCAAATAAAATACCGCGGAATAGCTCAGACAATGAGATTTCTCCTTACCCAGCCAATTTAAAGCCTTCGGGAGCTTTTTTACATTTGCTTAGTAATATAATATCGGTGACTGCCGTTGTTGCCAAGTTTCTTCTCGTGAGACTGTAACATATTTGCCTCTTCTTCCACGCTTTTGCGTCTATTGTAATACAACATAACAGGGCAGTCAATAGCAGTTATTCTGAACGATAATACATTTTCAATAACTTGTAAATCTTCGTTTTTCGTGACTAACTAACCTGTATCAAGGGTTTTTGAAATCAAGCAGTATCCGTCAGGCGGTGAATCTTTTTCTCCGATGATTCCGATACTATCAACAATGTAATCGGCGATTCCTTCGGTTTTGGATAGACAAAGATACCTGGCGATGCGGCTTACAAAGAAACCGTTTGATCTCCACAGGTCTGCGTCAGAATCCAAATCGTGGGTTTTAGAGACCTATAACGAAAAAATGAATGAGTATACGTCGATTTTTATACAAGACCCTATTACATTGTTATTGATTAGGATCTGCTGAACTGCATTAAGTTTGATTTTAGAGATTAATTTCAAACTAAGAGGAAAATGAAACGTTGAACACTTCAAAAATATTCTTCGTAACAGGATTTAAAATATTATATTAATTGAGATGTAAATATAATAATATTTTTCCATAAATTTATTGTCCTCTGGTGCTTGCAAGTACATCCTATAACTATAAATGCATCAAAATTACCTATTAGAAGAATTGCAACTGCAAGTAATATCTCGATGCATTTTCCTTCACAGGAGGAAAATATCTTAACATTTCCGATCACAAGTGGGATGAAGGTTGGAATCTGACAGCATTATGAGTGATCAGATAACCAGTTAAGAGTGTGTAAATCATGTAGCAGGACATTTTTGAAATTGACAAGATTGTTTTACCTAATGAAGTTAATGAAAGACGATGGACTCGTTTAGCTAAATCATCTTGGTTTTATTCAGATTCGGTTGACACACAGTCTAATTCAGTCTATATCTGGGCTCTGTTGAAGGTCTCCTGCCTCATTATCCGCTTGTCATCAGAGATAGCACCGTATCGCTTGTTAGAGCTCCATGAAGAAAATTTATGGGCCCAATGATTCCAGATACTCTGAATAACAGTAAATAGAGGACTAGCGGGACTAAGCTGGATCCGCTAGAATCGAAGGCATTGCTAGAGTAAACTAATCGGATGTGCGCTTGCACTTGAAAGTAATTGCAATTGTGGGAGGAGATGCCAGTGAATATAAGGTTGGAATTAGCCATGTGTTTGGGCCATGGGTCAACTGCCATCTGCCATTAGTTCACAACGTTTCACGTGAATTTCGAGAAGGCTGCCCACTCTGCAACACTTTTGCAATGTTTCCCTGGTACATTGATCTATGGGTGCACATTTCATCTTTGCCAAGCTTGGTATTGAAGAATTAAAAGCCAAAGAGAACTTAAACATCATAAAACACACACGAAAAAAATAAATAACTGAAGAGAGTTTGTGGACTTGGGATTCTATCGACTACTCTGTACTCTGTGGGCGTTGGAGTGAGCTGAGTAGAATTGGCGTTAACGTCGCCGTTGAATGCTTCTGCTCCATTTGTTGTTCTCAAGAAATTGGTTAGAGGTGGAGAAGTCCACGCATTATGGGCGGAACAACCTTCTGTACGTCGTCAAAATGTACTACGCAAAGTTATTGGTCACTTAAGGAGCGTTTATCATCAAAAAAGCATTGCACACCAAATCGGGAGGGCACATTAAAAAAAAAATTTTTTTCAGCCACTAACTTTCTTTGGTTTTTTTTTTGTGAATGTGCGTCCTTCCTCCCGTTAACGTTAACACCAATTCTACTCAGCTCACTCCAACGTCCACGGGTAGTCGATACAATCCCGAGTCCACAAACTCTCTCTCCATTTTTTTTTTTCTCTTCGTGTGTGTTTCATGATGTTCAAGTTCTCTTTGGCTTTCAAGTCTTCAATACCAAGCTTGGTAAAAAGAAATGTATAAATCAAAGTACCAGTAAAAAAAGAAAAAAAAACGCTGAAGAGTTAGCTGATTTTTTTTTAATGTGCGTCCTTCCTCCCGATTTAGTGCGCAATAATGCGTGGACTTCTCCACCTCCAACCAATTTCTTGAGAACGATATCTGTAGCAGAAGCATTCAACGGCGACGTTAACGCCAACTCGAATCAGCTCACTTCAACATCCACATAGTTCAGAGAAGTCGATACAATCCCGAGTTTATCAGTAACGACAACAGCGACCTGTGACGACGTTATCTCGATGTGTCGTATAATAATTTAAGAATTACAGTTATCAATACTTCCTTGGAGGTTTTCCTTGTTGGTTGAAATTCATTACCAACTTCTTCACCTAGAACGTGGCCCGAACCCATGGCTGGCTCGAAACTCACACCACCAATGACAACGTACTTGGGATGAATATTGCTGTTCACTCAGCCTTCTTATCAAATTCAAAATTAGAATTGTTCCAGAGAGGATAATGCGTTTGGGTAAAATCAGAAGAGAAAGGTTCCCTGCGGAGCAATGCGTTTCGGTACAACGTCCACGAGGACAGAAACTGAGCTGTCTGTTGTTTTTAAGAAGTAATGCTGAGCTTCCTTCCACACGAACAGGTGTACGCCCCTTTGGAAGCAATGGATTTTACTTACTACGTATTGACGTACTACATTGAAGAACAGTGTTCTTTCCCCCAAAAATATGGGCAGCTGCCCCCCTGACATGCTGCAGGCCCTCGAAGATTCCTGGAAGCAGTATACCATCGATAACGATATTTTGGCTTATGAGGAGGCTGTGAGTAATCGCTACTATCATTACGTTGCTCCTGACGATGAGATGTTCCCTACTGAATGATCCCTCCGCTTCGTAATAAATAGAAAATAGCCTGAAAATAGTCTGACTTATTTTACCCAATCGCATTAGAACTTGCCTGAGGTCTGTACCCAAACGCATTGCGGTTTTCGATATGCTTCGAGAGGTTTTTCCCTTTTGACAGTTACTTTCCTCAAGTCTCCAAAAACTTAAAAATGCCGATGACTTTTTTTGAACCACAACCCCGATCAGGTGCACTAACTACGGGTCTTACTTCCTGAAATCATTACTATTCCCAACTTCCAACCAATAGTTAATCTCTTTCCAGCACTTTGGGAAATCCCGGTTTCCAAACAAATGCGAGTAGCGCCCAAGTAGCGGTTCAGCTGAAGAATGCCTAGTTGACCAAGGAGATGAATCACGCTTCGGCCAACTTTCACCAGCCGGCTACACGGAGGACAAGGCTGCAGACGATGAGTCATTTGGACGTGATGTAATGCAGCAAACCGAGACAATCAATTAGACACGTAGGTACAAGAAAACTGGCACTTTCTACTCGGCACATCAGCATTCGAAGCGGACGAAAACGTCTGTGTTCACGATATTATTGTTAATATAATATTTTTGTAAGCCAGGTCAGTATAATTCGATTTGTCAAAGCTGTTTTTATAACACCCTTCACAAGAAGAAACAAATTCACGGCTCATACACAAGCAGACGACGAAGCTATCGGGACTGAGCCCAAGGTTTGTCGTCAGCATCAAGACCCATCCAGAGTCACATCACTTGAGATGCAGGAAACAGTGTGTCTATATTTAGATTCTATAGCCCTGGTCACTTACTATATAGAATCCTTCTGGTCGCTTGGAAATGTCTTCGATGACACCGATGGCAGTGATGGGTTTGTCATCCGGGAGCCTGCTTATGATTTGCTGCATCATACTGGAGGCCGGATGCTTTCAAATTAAACCTATCACGAACAAAGGAATTAGCGTACTCGAATCACGACCGAAAGCGCTACGTGAACGAACTATTCCAAACGATTTCCGATAAAACGCCTGAGCTAACTCACCTCAGGATAATACTGTATTGTTACATAATTATTTTCAACTAAGCCCCTCCCTTCATGATATGAATTGTTGACAAACACACAAAGACAAACTTGCCCGACAGATTACCATCGCTGAACAGAAAATAAAACCCAACAGCCGAAGATTCCACAGATGATCGCGATGGGGGCAATCTCCCGCACTACCGTCAATTATGAGGAGAGCACTCTAGATGCTAACTTCTTGAGATGTCGGTCATGTTGGCCAAACTGTTGGCAGTGTAAGCTACGGTAGGGACATACGATACTTTCAAAGTATTGATACCAGTACTCATATGAGTACTTAATTCGGATATTCGATACTACTCAAGTATCGAGTGAAAAGTATCGATACCATAGGGTACTCACAAGAAATACTAACAATAAACGCTGCAAATTCTTTCACAAGTGTTGGTTATTCCTCGGAACAGCAGGAGACTCATTTCTTCCATTCCAATCGATTCAGGGTCCAAAATTTAGTGGAAAATGATACCCCGCATGCCTAGATCGCCGAAAATCTCAAAATTAATTTTTCGAAATACACATTTTGACCCCAACCCCGCCCAAATTTGATCCGACTGGGCTGAAACGTTTGGAGGACCAACTAGAGTCAGGAACGGACCCCTAACCCAAATTTAAGTTTTTTAGAAAATTTCATACTTCCAAAAACGGCGCGGACGGCGGACGGACATTTGACTTTTTTGATCTAGACACCTTGAAACGTCCAGAAAAAAAATTTGCGACGATTCGGAGAGGATTATTCAAGGAATAACCAACCAAAAAATTCGTGAAAATCAGGTTAAGGTAGACTGGGTATGAAATTTTGGAAGTATAATAAAGAGGTATTAAAAATGGCAAACTTTCCTTAACTTCAAAAAGGCTGTTAATTCAAGAAAGTACTTCAAGATGACACATAACAGTCCCATTCTTCCATCCCTATACTAGAAACACCAAGAGGTTAGGAAGAACATATATTCTGTTGGCGGTAGATGTTCCTTGTTTTAATCAGAATATTCCCAGTTTGTTGGTGGCCTGGGCTATGATGGACAACATGGATTTGAATTTAGAAAAGATGAATCAGGTTTTGTTGGTGGTTGCGAAATTGAAGGAGTTGTTGAAATATTTTTTCTCTTGAAACAACAAAATAACAATACAATTGTTGTAATTTAACTCCACATTAGTATTTTTTTTATACAGACCAAAGTATCGTTACCAGTACTTATACTCAAATCTGTGGTATCGATACCAAAAGTACTTGGTATCGAAAGAAATATTCGATTCTTTACTCATGTATCGTATGTCCCTAAGCGTAAGCGGTTATGAATTCAAATTTAGACGCTGATCTAAATTTTTAAAACGATTGTTCTTTTACAATTAAATTGAAGGGTGCCAGTGGCGAAACAAACTGAGCGCCTGAGCAACAAAATGTTACGAATATTTGGGCCTATTGCAGCAATTCTCTAGTTGAATTTTTATCGTCTGTCCCCATCGCAACGCTAAGAGCCATCCACTTTAATACATGAGACACTAAAGGAGAGTCTGATGGGCAGTTGACAACTTGTCTGGCAAGTCCTGACGTCTAGTCTACTCAGTTTTTCCGAAAAGGTGGTCTCAATCATTGATCCAAAACTGCATCTTCTACTTCTTCATCCTGCCTATCACCAGTCCAAACCTTCTGAAACATCAGCTTCTAGCAGCCAAGTAGCAATTGATTTACCTGAATTTGACACAAAAACGATAGCGATAGCATAGACAAAGGGTATTGCAATGAAGTACACTACTCCAATCACCTGTTTGTTTTATTTTCTTGCAATAATGTCATTTGCAGGACATAATCATTAATATATTTCCTATCATAGTTTTAAATGCCATAACGAGATTTAAATATTTGATATTTTAAATGAATCGGTAGGTCCACCAGAAGAAGCGCCCACATCTTTTCTCCTGCCCCCTATATTATTATGGCCCCAAACAACATCAACTAGCGGATATTTCATTTCTAATTATAGTGATATTCATGGGTACTAACACCAATGTTGATTTATCATTAGCGTCAGTGGAATGATGAGAGGTAAATTCAGCCTAATCATTAAAATAAAATTGCAAAATAGTCAGTAAAAATGTAGTAATTACACAAAATAAAAATTCCCTTCTCATTTTGTAATAGACGGTATTTTTTCTTCTAAAATAAACAAAAAGTGATAATTTTAATTGATTGCCATTCTATATGATAACCATACATTCCCATATGATTCATCCTCATTGAGAAAATAGATTATGACATACTCTTTTTTGACATGGGAGGCTATCCAAGCCTTGGGCTTGTTATATTGTAAGAAGGGAGGTGAAAGGTAAGAGGGTCTATCACTTCACACTATTATTAGCACATTTGTTGTAGAGTAGAACCGTTAGGGTCGTCGATATAAGAGAGAGACAGAGACATCTACTCTAATACCGAGGAGGAGCTCAATTTGGTAGATACAATTTATAAGCACCGAATGCGGCGAGGCCCAGAAGGACTGCATATATCCACAGATTCCAGCTGCTGTAACATGAAGATGCAAACGCATATTTTATATGCACGTGAAGGTAGGAGAGAAATGTTATGAATGAAGAGAGGAAACAATATTTACAATAACAAGAAATTCATGAATGAATACCATTTTATATTAGTCGTAGACCACGGCAGGTTAAGCTGTAAATTCTAAACAACGTAACTTTTCCATCAACTCCCAAAAGTTTCACTACTACATGTAAGCTTACATTGTTCCTATTGTGATGAACGTCACGAGAAAACCACGTACCTATCCCAGCGAACGATAATTTACTTAATAAATATAAGGGTAAACGCCAAAAATCGATAAACAAATATCTTCATTCAACATAGGATTTGTCTCTCCACAAAGCCTCCGACATGGATCATATTAGAGGATTAATCGACCCAGAATGCGATGTCTCAACGTTATGATGCAAGTCACTAAACAAAACAGTGTGAATATCTTTCACGAAATCATTCCGTTTGTTTGAATAATTCGTGCTGAGTAGGCCCACTCATGTAAGCAAACAGCCATCTTATCACGGAATAAGACAAATAAAAACCAACGAAATTTTCGAGGATTCACGTAAAGAGCAAAGTGGGCACCACGTTGCACGCGTAGGTGTATTTACTACATGATGGGAGAGCTTAGAATTTAGGTATGAGATTTAACATTGAAGTTCGGTCTTCACCGAATCTTCAGATCAACGCGATCATTCAGAGGTATCATTTTGGGCTAACCATGTACGGGTTCATTTTCATGAACAGCAGCTCAACCTATCCCGCATGCCCAAAGGTGGACATGGTAGGAGATTTATGACGCTGCCCTCGGATATTCCACCACGAGATCACCAATTTTTGAATCGAATTCAGTTGAACATAAACTCATCACCTTATTGAGAAAGTAACCCCCACTGCTCACTCAACAAAGGTACAGAACCCCTGCCTTGGCATGTACCACCTTTAGAATAGTCTCAAAAACATCCCATCCCACTTCACTTCCCCAAACGGCACCCCTGCCTTTGCATTGCTGGTTGAAATGAGGTATATTTCTGCAATCTTGTTACTTAACAGTTAATACAATGTATTTGATACGTGATTAGTGTTTCGACTTTTAAATTTAGATACCTACCTATATCAAAAGTAAGGTATCCTCCCTTAAAATAGTGTATTTCAGAGCCTATTCTCATTCAAGTCTCCAAATATTTTTTGGAAGAACCCCACAAACCCTTTGCACAAACCTCAACGAGCCAGTCCCCACTAACTTACAAATTATAACCCGTATTATTGATTTCAGTTTCAAAAATGAGCTATTTTCTATATAAATAGCTCTAAACCGAATTTGAGATCACGAACTACCTCTACAAGCATGAAAATTGTGTATTTCAGCTGAGGATTTTACGTTCTCAACCAAAATCTTCTAAAATTCCCCTTCAACGACAGCCTACCTACTCAATTACCTTCGATCACTCTTGAATAACAGCTACCTACCACACATAAATACATAATGTGGCAGCGGTGGATGAGTGCAATGATTTATATCCACAATCTATTCTGAAAACTGCATTGTATGCATCTCAATCGTACTCTACTCAACTGGATCCGTAAATCCATAAAATGCATTAGATTTTGAAAAAGTGGAGACACAAGTTCTTTGCTGAGTTCATATTTAGGACGAGGTAAAAGAGAAAAAGGAACCAGGCAGTGAGAAAGCACTCATTGATTTATAAAAGACGCCAATGACCTTTTGAGCTTTCACGGGTTGGTGAATCATTCATAGTTTCGCTTTCGGTGCCGATGATGAATTCCACTTCATACATCAGGGATGGTCCACTACCGCGTAAATTTACAACACGAGAACCGAGTCGACTGGATGAATGTCTAGGTTGGAAGCGCAACGGATGTCCAAAAACTGTATAATACCTGCTACATTCAAAAAGATCACCTTAGTGGCTAAAGCACGTTTGTGGAAACTGTATTCACGACTTCTTCAATTCCTTTTGAATAGTTGTGGTGAGGTTGGTAAGAAGAAATATTTAGTAAATGGGTTGGTTCACCGACAAAAAGACAAATTTAGGATGATTGAGGACACCACCACATTGTTAGAATGAAAAAAAAGGTACTCAAGTTGTATATTGATATAACTGAGGGCGACATTATTATATATATGAAGCTGATAGAGAAGCTATAGGGTTTGCATACGGCAGCCACGTAACTACAAACCTGGTGGAGATAGTAGCAAATTAAATAAAATTAAAACAAAATATAGGTACCACCAAGGTGAAAGGGGTGTTGATACGGTATACTGTTTTCTTATCTTGTATTTCATGAGGTCATCATCACTCGCCTTCGTCGCGTGAGCAGAGGAAATATTCTTATTGTGACCTTCGGACTGGATCATTTTTATCTATTAATAGTACAAGATTCCCGTTCCAGCTAGATATTCAACATGTAGAAAGCTCACGATCTATCGTGGAAGTTCGTGGCACTCGCTTCATGTAGAAGATTAACTAGATAAGAAACATTGAGCAGGTAAAAAACGCTGCAAATTCTTACACACGGGTTAGTTATTCCTCGAACCAGGCGCATGGAGACTAATTTAAACCTCGGAACAGGCGCATGGACATTCATTTCTTCAACATGGGGAAAATGGGAGAAATAGTGGGTGTGGCGGGTCCCGGATCCATTTCAATCGATTCAGGGTCCAAAATTTAGTAGAAAATGATACACACCCCTAGGTACCAGAAATCTCGGAAACAGACATTCGAAATGGGTAGATAGGTACCCATTTTGGCTCGTAACCTCATCCAGAGGGCGCCAATAGTTTCGGGATTTATTCAATTGGATTCAGTGTCCAAAATTTAGTGGAAAATGATACCCCACACGCCTAGGTACCAGAAATCCCGAAAACACACATTCGAAATGGGTAAATAGGCACCCATTTTGACCCATAGTCTCCTCCAGAGGGCACCAATCGTCCCGAGACCCATCTCATTGGATTCAGCGTCCAAAAGTTATAGGAAAATCATAACCCACACGCCTAGGTACCGGAAATCTCGAAAACCTATATCCAAAATAGGTAATAGATACCCATTTTGACCCATAACCTATTCCAGTGGGTGCCAATCGTTTTGGGACCCTTTTCATTCGATTCAGCGTCCACCCAAATTTGGTCCGATCGGGTTGAAAAGTTTCGAGGACCAACTAGAGTCATGAACGGACCCCTGACCAAAATTTCAGATTTTTTGAATAATTTCCACTACCAAAGTCGGCGTGGACGGCGGACGGACATTCGCTAATATTGAAGTAGACACCTTGAAACGTCCAAGATGTCTACGATTATTCAAGGAATAACCTACAAAACCCTTTTTGTCCCAGTTTACCAAATTATTTTCGAAGGTGAACCAAATTAATTATTGTAACTACCTAAAATATAATTTTGTTCCTCTCAAATTATGAAAATTTCCACGACAGAATCAAACATTTTCAGAACTTGTTATGAAATTCTACCAGTTATGATTAGACATGGATGACTAATTAGGAGTGCGGGAGGGGTGGTGGCATAAACTAAAATGCAAGCTAATCGATATCAACCATAATCGTCGCAAACCTTGAGCCACAGAATAGGAATAACGGGACCGCAAATTCGCCGAGTCATTCCAAAACCGATCGGGAACAATCCCACGTAGTAGGTAATCAATCTGAGTCTCATTGGCGTCCTTATCGCGACGGAACAAAAAACTTTCAGGTTCTACAATTACCACGAGGTCAAGGAGCTACAAAAGCCACGACTTCCTTGACTGTGGCGACGCTTATTATTCCTACCTTTTTCACGGAGAAAATCTAATGGAGAACAGAACCTTTTAATCGGCAAATGATTACTAATTAACAGGTCAACTAAGGTATTTCAGAAAATTGATTGGCCTGCACCCTTATTAGAAACAAATCCAGCAAATATATCATATTTTTTGTATATTCGAACGGTATCGCTTACATATATATCAAATATAGCGTGCCACCTTAAGGACCGAATATAACAAATTCCAGTATTCATAACAGAAGTGACCTCGACTAAAGCGCCGAGTCATTCTCGAACCGGTCCTTCTCACCCCTACCAGTGTGCTTTGCCCCTAATTTTTCGCTCCTTCGGATTTTTGAAGGTCAATCAAAAAATTCTTTCCACGTTTACAGCCATCGTCACTTTCAGGGACGAGAATATTATGGCAAGGGGGCCCCCTCGGATCAACACGAGAATTGGGTTTATTCGATGTTGAAGCTATACAACGAACCCTACTACACAATGATGGGCTCAACAGGAACCTATACAGCGGAAGGTACAATCACCATTTTGAGGACCGTCTACAAGTTATCGTTCAAGAAAAAATAGGGCTACAAAAAATGGTTAGATGCCCTTACACTACTCTACCTCTGCTGTTGCACCCGTGCTTGAACTAGCTAATACATTTCGGCATAGAACAGAAGATGAAATGACAAGTCCTTTTTCTTTAGACCCGATAGGGATTGAGGTGAGGGTTTTCGACTCTTCGTGAAAGGTTGTAAAGGTAATAATAGAAAGTTCACCTGTCCTTAGAGGGTCCTGAGGAGGCGCTTCCCCACGTTTGAGGTTTACGTTCAGTGTTCTTGCGGTCATCCTGCGAAACGATTCATTCAAGTTAGTTCAGAAATCAGCAAGTAAAAGAAAACAGCATGAGGGTTGGTTTTTTTGGTGGTAAGCAGATCACACGGGTAACAGACTCACCCCATACAAGAAAAATGTTATCTCTTAAGTTCCAATACAGTCATAATCTCAAAAACTATGATTGAAATGTACTTGAGGTATTCGGTCCTCCGATGTCAAGATATTGAGGAAGATTTATAACTAGATCAATACTTTCATGTTATCGTCGCTAGTACAATCCAGCAGACACTGCAGCTACAACGATCACATGACCTCTTATAATATATTATTGTGCACCTGTGTAGGTACATACATTTTATAAAGGCCGTGTCAGAGCGTACTAGAGAGGATTTGACAACTTGTACAAAAATGTACACTAATCTTTCTCCAACAGTGCTCATTCTACAAAGTACTACAACACTAGTTAAGTGCTTATGCGCTTAGAAAGTACCGTAAAAGGCCGAAAACGTATCCTTACCTCGTGAAGCTCTCCAATTTTGTACTTGGCCATCATTTCACGGGCGTCTGACGAATGGCCAACGTCTTCAAAGGGTTCAGTCGCATCATTTCCGGCTTGCTCCAACAAAACTTCTTCACCGCCAGGATGCTGCAACACAGAAGGGTGGGGTATCAAATGGTGAATTAGAAAGGTTAGCAGAGAAATCAACAGGTAATTTGAAACAACCCCGACTGGCTAGTTTAGGTCAGGTTTGAGCAGAATCTGGTTCGAAAGTGATCACGGATGGAGTGTAAAGAGGAGACCAATTAATTTAGTGAGAAAATCGAGAAGTACATAGATATATGTACCTACTGGGTATAATTATCGAGCAAACTCACTTCATTTAAAAACTCTGTCACGTCGTATACTGAGTTGTGGATAACAAGCCAGGTGCTAGTGCTATTATTGTGCTCTTTGACATCTTTCAAACGATACGTTTCGGACATGATCGACACTTCTACTCTTTTACACTGAAAAGATTAATGAAAACCTTGAAAAGTTAACGCGTAGGAACGCGACTTTCACACCGAAATAACGCACTGGACGATCACGACCCGACTGATAGCTTCTACTCACACTCGAACTCCAAACGGGAAGTCAAGGACGGGGTTTTCAACGAGCTAACAAGTGGCCAAGGCAAAGAGAAGAACAATCGGTAGGAGGAAGAACGCTGACGAAACAACCCAAGAAGGAGAAAAATGTGATGTCAGATTCCAAATTGATAAAAACGTACACAATTATAAATTAACAGGGTTGCCAACAGCGAACGAAGATAACAAGTCGCGGGCGAATTTGAATCAGGATGACACCCAAGCATCCCTTGTCTGTACACCGTCGATCATTGCAAGCGTTGAGGCGAGGTTTTAATTCATCAATTCAAAACGTCAATGAATTGATAAAAAATAGGCTGAATCACCCCGTATCACAATAACCACGCTTAATGATCGTAGAATGCCCCAAACCTGAACGCGTGGATGAACTTCTGTGAAACCTGGTCCCAGGTTCAGTACTTCAGCACAGGTATTTACCATTCTCTATTTTGAACTTCAATATGGCTCCGAGTACCAAGTACTACGGCTCATTTCCAAGGGCAGAACGACTTAGGGTCGCTACGACAGAATTAACATAGGTCGCTATCTCCAATTTAGAATGCTGTTTGTTTGCACATGCCGGACCGAGTACTACCACTAAAATCGAAGTTCCTCGATAATGCATGATTTGAACTTCATGAAAAGAGATCTTTTTGAAACTTACATCTCCGAGAATGCCAATTTTATATTTCTGGCACAGATTGATCGCGTCTTGCGAATGCCCAACGTCGTTGAAACACTCTGTACCATCTTGGCCTGCTAAGCTCATCAGAACTTCTTCACCTCCAGGGTGCTATAAAAAGAAAAATACCTGTAATTAATGCTACTACGACATATACTAATAGTAATAATGATAATCACAATGAGTACAGTAGTAGTAGTAGTATAATTATACTATTTATATAATTATAGTCCCCACCCTAGTGGCAGAAGGATTGCTACATCCTCGTTTTCCGAAAAGAAGGTTACGAAATTCAGAGAGAAAGGGCAAACAGGCCTTTGAAAAGCTTCAAAAAAAGTCATATTATTTGGACAAATATTGTTATAAACAATGTTACCAAACGTTTTTATGTTGCGACTATTTCCGATGAATATTCGCCGTACTTAAATAGAAACACAATCACGAAATTTTGAGGGTAAAGTTTTGTTCAGATTATACAATGCTGCTGAGGATTTTTGTGTCTCTGAAATATAATAATACAAAAGAATCTATCTCAGAATCAGAATCAAAGAGGAATTGCTAAAGTTAATATTACAAAATGTTTCACGACTCACCGAGGAAAATCATCGATAACTTGATTCCATACTACCTAAATCCTAAGCTGAATAGTAAATAATCTCTGGTTTGGAAATGTGCCGGAGAAAGTATCCAAAAGGGTTTTAAATTTTGCAATTATTGCTCAATGAATCAATTATCTCGTTAGGGTGGAAAAGCTTATCTTTGAGGTATCCACAGTAAGTGGATTACCAGTTCAGAAAAAAGGGGTCACACTTTTTTAAAATAATAAGGTTTTCAAAATATCCTCCTCCACATGGGCACTCGCTTCCTGGCATCACGGTTCGGGACCCATTCGGTTATGAATGGAAATTGATTACTTCGAAAATCTCAAAAACCATTCCTAAAATGAACATTTCTGGCACACCTACCCTGCCTTTGATTGAGGCGATTGGAGCTGAAAATGAGCTTGGCCCAACTAGGGCCCAAATGCTAGAGCACAATTCCGGATTATTCAGAGCAATTCAAAGGGGATTTTTGAGCCCGGATGGCGGTCGGACATTTTGGATTTGAAATCTACGCACTTTCTTTTGGTCGATACGAATTGATGTGTATATTATTTTAATAAAAATATACCAATAAATTTTTATTCCGTTTCTTCTCCCTACTCGCTACATTTCTCACCTCTTCGAGAAAATCCGATACGTCGTGAACATGACCATTAATGGTAATCCAATATGACCCATGCGATCCGTCATGTTTAGCTACTTCTTTCGCTGAGTAGTATTTAGCCATTAGTCTGTCCTCACTCACGACACTTATTGGCAATTGATTGTCCCGTAGTTCACCTGGCAATCTAACTATAGGGGAATGTAAGTAACGTTTCGAACCGGATTCTATTTTAGAGTAATGACCACTAATGATGACAACGCTCGCGCCGGCAGCGAGGTTCGTCCAAAACTGGTGAAGAAATCGCCTACGGACGTCGAAATGACTTGACCAGCATTAATAATGCGCATGTTAATCGAGTTGGACAATGAAACTCATTGTAGACCACCTGTGTAATATGGGAAAACGACTTGACGTACCTTCGGAATGTAATTTGAGCCAAAATATAGAATGAGGCCTGATTCTCGGTTCAAACTCTCTCTTGACCTAAATATTTGACCATTCCTCGTTGATGCCAGAATACTGTTGTTCTGACGTTTGGTTTATAAGTGAAGTTATGGCGTCTGAAATTGAGGTAGATAGGTACTCTATTAGTTGGGTATGTAGATACGTAAATGCCATTGGATATTTTTGTCCTGTCTCGCGCGTTCACGGGTTTCTGTGTTCCACACATGATTGGAAAAATCTATTGAGCGATCACTTTTTGAGGTGGATATTGTTGTACTTTATGAAGGCGCACGTGCACTGAGCTCATGGTTCTCATGTTATTCTACATTGGTTTCGTCATTCATTCACGAGTGAATTCTCCAGGAGAACACGTCATCGGCGATCAACCGCGTTCTAGAAACCCGTCGTTGTCCGCTGACTCAGATGACAGTGACGGCTCAGTGGCCCTCGGGAGTGCAAATGAGTCGCAGCTAAGCCTGTCGAGTAGCTAACGAGCAATGGGCGTCTTCGGAGCTTGTTCGAACGTTATTTTGAACCGATAAAAAGAGGTTGCTGTGTTTAGCGAGCCGGCTTGCGTTATGCCGCGCATAACTGTGCATTCAGCCACCGAGAACCAGGATTACGACGCCCTCGTCACCTGCATTGAGGAAGGATGCGACATAGATGAGCCCAATTGGGATCGAGATGGGAAAACACCCCTTCTCATCGCCGCCACTTTGGGAAGTTACGACATGATCAAGTGAGTTGCCGATATTTAAGACAATATATAAGACAATATTTTCAAGGAATGGTTTGAATCTTGTCCTAATCTGAATCTTCTGTACCTTTGCCTCATGAAAGTCTACATATTGTCATAATAAACAAAATTTAAAAAAATAAAGATGAGTGACGGGGATGAAGAGAAGGTGACACCAGAACATGCACAATTACATGAACTTTTGTTTATTAAATTTTTAATTGGACTGGACTTCAAGTCGTACACCACCTACTGACCTTTACTAAATTAGGTTCAGAAGGTGACCTGACATTAAACATAATATGTTTAAGAAGAAGTTTTTCTGAAAAATATTAGAACGATATGAAATCCTCAGGATGGCTGTCATCTTTGTTTTAAATATTATTTAAATATTATTTAAAACAAAGATGACAGCCATCCTGAGGATTTCATATCGTTCTAATATTTTTCAGAAAAACTTCTTCTTTATTCAACGAGCAAGAGGACTAACCTTATCTTGTTAACCCTTTTTGAGAGTACCCTTTCGTACGCTGGCAATTTTCGTTATTAAACTTAGAATCAATGAGTTGCTCAAAGCTGTACAATGTACACATTTAACAGTTACTTGAAATGTTCTTGTATGGGTACTCAATAAAGGTGAAGATGATCAAAGAGGATTGGTTGATTGAATACAAATATACAAGTAATCATGAACAGTGGCTCTGCATAGTTTTATCATAGTTTCCCTGTTGGTATTCATCAAACTACTGAAATATCCCATAGGCTGCATTTTTTTGAGCGACGTTCCGATCCAAAGAAACTATTCCTCGGTCTCTGAACAGATTACCTAGAATAATGCTCATGAGCAGGTACGTAGCGTGACCTTTACTAGCCTTTTGCTTGAGGATCGGAATTTCAAGACGGAAACGACGGAACGGAAAACGTTGATCGGCTTTTTGTGGTCGCGGCATGTAATGTGGCCTCTAGGCGGATTTCCTCACCTAATCGCAACGTGACTAAAACCCGTTCGCATCATTTCGAAAATAATTGTTTACCAAACTTTGAGGTATCCAACTAACTCTCGAGACTGAAGGCTTCTCGTCGCTTCGATCTATATGCGATTTTTTTTTTAAATTTGATTTATAGATTGATATGCGAACGAGGATGCGATACGAACGTGCGGACCATAAGGGGGGAGACGGCACTTCATCTGGCAATCAGCAGCAAGAAAAATGTTTTCCAGTCAGTTAGCATCCTGCTGGACTATAGGTGAGTTCAAACTACACAGTTGGAGGATTTCCTTATATGCAATAAAAGTTCACAAACATTCTCATGAAATATCATAGAAACCATAGGTGTTTCTGTCTCATCTGACGCACCCTGCTGTGACTATAAAAATAACGTTATGACGTACTGCCTACACTGCAAAGTTCCCGATTACCCCATACAAACCAAATCTAGAAAAGTCAAAAATGTCACTTTTTCAAAAACCTAAGATAGTTGAAGAGATTTATTCAATTTTTACGATTTTTTAAACTATGAAGGACAAAATTCTCGAGTTATTTTGAAGGGGAATGAAAAAATCGAAGACAGTAAGTTGACAGCTCACAGCTTGATTTAGAATTCTATGGGAAATCGGGGTGCTCCCAACTCATGTGGTATCGTCACGAGGAGGGAGAGTTACGATTCTTTAAAATTACTAAGTTGTTCGTTGAGAACATCAAGTAATTTTGCACGAGTAGCATCTCAGTTTTATTATGTAAATGTGAGGAAGTATTCTCACGAATTCAACAGTCCAATAGTCAGATGCTCCTGTTGATTTAACGCAGCAACCTCGTTCTTTCTCTAGTAAACTGTTTGCCTATTCAAAGTTACTGGCTCGTACGTGATCCAAAGAACCGTTCACGGCTTCCACGAGAATGCACGTCACGCTCTCTTCGTTACTTCAAGATTTCGAAGCCGTTATCAATGTGATATTCTAACCTATATTCCTTACCGTTCTTTCTGCTGCCTTAAATGATTCACAAACCCAGGAATGTTATTTGCAAAAAATGTTTTATTGCCCTTCTAATGATACACTTGCTATAGAAAATGAGCAGACTCCAAACAGCTAAGACATCATCATCCTCATTACAGATGCGACGCCAACATTCCAGAAAACCTTCAAGGGCAAATTCCGCTTCATTTGCTGGTAAAATACTTGGCAAGCCTGGGCTCGTATACCGATCAGGCAGCTACTTGTTTGAAAAAAGTAATTGCAAGTTGTAACCCGAAAGCTGTGGATGGGCGAGGACAAACTGCACTCCATAGAGTTGCCCGAAATTGTACAAACGTAGAATTAGTGAAGGTGAGAGATTTTATTACATCCACTCATTACATTAGGAAAAGTGCATATGCAGTAGTCATAGGACTAACTGATGTTTTTTACTTCTAACAATACCACCACGTTCCAGAGCCTATTTGTTTGTGATACTGGACTTCGAAACTCTCGCGGTGAGACAGCTTTGCACGAAGCATTGGAATGCGACAACGATTTCAATATAATTCGCCTGTTAGCAGCTAATACTGACCTGAATATCGCTAATAATTACGGCGAAACACCATTACACATAGTGGCACGAAAGGTAAGTCACCTATTGGCCTACAGATTCCATGGATTCGCATTCTTTAACCAATGTTAAATTATAACTCTTTCGAGTTTATAAGGTAATCAAACATCAACTTCTTATCACGATATCAAGCCTGCTGACGTATTGGTTCTGCGTTTTCCAACAGAGACAGCTACATCTCATAAAATACTTGGTTTCGATGGGAAGTTGCCCAAATGCTAAAGACATTAAAGGTAACACGCCGCTTCATTTAATGGCCGAACGAGGATACTTGGAGGGTGTGAAATTGATGGTGGATACTAATTTGGTTGACATCAATCTCCAAAACCATGAAGGCCTCACATCTCTTCATGTGGCTGTAGAAAGCGGATTCTCAGACGTGGTAAAGGTACATCGTTGATTTGTGCTAAATTCTTGAAAGCAACGTTGGATAATAAACTAAATTTTAAGAGATACAGTTCATCCACGTAATTGTACACAATTCATTTCAAATGTTAATCATTCTCTTCCATATTTCAGTTACTCCTTGAAGCTGAAACATTTGATCACTCGCTAAATGATGGAGACCTGCAAACTGCGTTGGACTTGGCCCAACAAGACTACAGGCGTCGATCTCATCCTCATCTAACCGCCCTGCTTCGCGACCAAGCTAAAAGAACATCAATAACTAAGTTTTAGAATTTTTACCCCCACTGGTTTAGGAAGGGGCCTAATGCAGGAATTGCGATAATTTATTTTGTACAATGAACAAAAAATATATAAATACCCCTGGTATACGGATCTCAAGTGCACGACCACTACGTACAATTTGAAACATGATACTATTATATTAGTTCCCTGTTAAGCAAAAATACTCATATTTATCTATGGGAATATTTTATCCATACCCGCATCTATTAAATTCGACGAATGTATGCTGTGGTTCCACGTAAAACCCGAATTCAAGAGAATTCGTTGTATCCTGTTACTATATTTACCTGCCTTTTTGTAACTTTGAATTATATTTAGCTTAATATTATCATCTATAATTTTATATGCGGTCCGCTGGATTGCTCATTCTGAACCACTATCTCGTCGATCAATTCCCGCAATTATTGCGAGCAAGTTTAGAATGATGAGAGAGCTACGGCAATTCTCCAAGAGCTGTTAAATAATTTGATTACTGCTATCATCGTTATCCTTGACATCGGTATATCTTTGTAAGTATTGATAGTCAGTACGAAGTAAAGCATTCCGAATACAATGTGGTGCCTATTAGGTACCATTTTTTTGACCGCGATTTCCGTTAAGCGGTATAAAAGAAGGTTAAGGTGGGTATCGTTATCGATTTGTATAAATTAGTCACACCTGATTCAATAAAGTTACCACTATTTTAATAGTTAGCAATTGGTAGTAGTAAACGATATTTTGAGAATTTGTACGGATAAGAAAAGATGAGATCTAACACGATGCAAAAATTTGTGCACTGCCCGGGAATCGAACCCGGGTCGCAAGAATGGGAATCTTGCATGATACCACTACACCAGCAGTGCTCGTGTTAGGGGGGTCATATCACTTAGGTTCAGAACCTGTTATGCGGGGCCGATTCACTGATTTTACAGAATGTAACACCAGGGAAGCGGTACATATTCCCTTTTGTGGTAATCGTGATCAGCATCAGCACTTAGGTACCGTCTAGTGCCCCAACTTTGGGCCACTTTTCGTTCTATTAAGGAGTCCAACGCAACAAGGAAGTTTTTTTAATTTATTTATTTTTTTTCGTATGCACATTTCGTAAACGTGAGTGCAGTAGCCAACTTGGTGCCATTCCCAGCATGCTTTACAGTCCTCCTGATTGAAAGCATAATTTTTTTCTTAGTACTCGTTATGGTTCTACTAGTTGAAAAATGTTGTTTCTGGGGTGAAATGTTTAAACTAATTTCGGTAAAAATTCCGTTTAACGGAAGTCGGCAGTAAGCTCACGGCTAAAACATTATACAATCATGCTATAACAAAAATTTTAAATAATGAAACAAAAAATGGGGAGTAAGAGGAATTCAGAAAACGGACGTTCGTTTGACTTTTTGATTCGTTGGATGTAGCACCTAATGTCGAAGACATTGCCCATTGTTGGTAGTAAAGAACACATTTTTGTAATTTTTTGCATACAATGAAAATATGAGTCTTGACGATACCTACTCACTAAATAATATGAACCAAATGAAAACATGGAGTAGCGATGAACAAATTAACGAACAGCATGGCAAAGCCTGCAATACTAATGTGTACTGCGGGTTTGAGCATTCTCTGAGCGTTAGGCGCGACCGCGGCTTGAACCGGAAAATAGTGGGTATGTAGGTTGAAAGATACTCGGAATAAAACGTTTTAGGAAGTAAAGCTTTTCCAGTGCCTATTCTAAGTCCTATTGTTATCAACCCATCATTAGGTCTGAATAAACTCCTAAGATGAGAAGATACTTGTGAAATACTGGGATCCGCAAATTGTTCAACGGTCGGAAACTATGATTTCTAGGAACTCAATAGTACAACGTGGATTTGTTGCATACATACGAGAACGTAGAACGTCCAGTAAATAGTGAACTGCATAGTGAATATAGTGAGCGTCACGAGATTATGAATAAGACTTATTATATCAACTTTATTGTTACATTTTTTTAAATGTTGGACGACATTTCGACGTTTCCCTCAAATGGAAGATGGCGGAGCTTCTCAAAAAGAAAATGTACCAGGCCAGAATAAATAATATTGATGCAACGTTAGCTTTTCTCGTTTTCCACCACTCACACACATTGTCTTCCATTTTCTTCTACTTCGCTCCGAGAGCGCAGATATTTTACTCCAAGTTTCTGGCCATTTCTCAGTGAAACTCCAGTCCGCCCCTTCATTTGCCCCACCTCCAAGTCCTTTCTACCTCCCCTGGAATAAATCCCCCGGAGGACATTCAATTCTTCACCCTCCTGCCTCTTTTGCATAATAGGCTGTCCTCTTCTCTTAGTACCTACTCCTATACTCCACTCTCCCTCCTCGTGACGATACCACATGAGTTGGGAGCACCCCAATTTCCCATAGAGTTCTAAATCAAGCTGTGAGCTGTCAACTTACTGTCATCGATTTTTTCATTCCCCTTCAAAATAACTCAAGAATTTTATTCTTTATAGTTTAAACGGATTGTGTAGATATCTATTTTAGTTATTGTTAGTGAAATGAGGAAAAAACATTGCTAATTCATATTTTTAAATTATTTCCAGCTTAATATAAGAAAAGCTACCATATTGGATTTCTGATATGATAAAAACTATACCTAAGACTGGCACCGCCTATGGTCGCAAATGGCGAAAGTTTAATCCAACTTGCTTATCTGACTACTTGCTCTAATTGGAGATAGACGACTTCGTCTGGTATTTTGTTTTTGCGTACTAGATACTCTGTTTCTGTTTGTTTAGCAATGAGGCTGAAGTAAGAAGCAGCGTAGGCGCCAGTATGATCTCAACCAGCTCCGAAAACGGAAGAAGAACAACACTGTCAGCCTAACCGGGTATGACGAAAACAGTCTTGGTGCAAAATGGTCATTTCGGTTCTTGAACCTTGTGTACAAATTGTTCTTCGCTTGACGAAAAATGTAAGACGCCAGAATATTAACTCGCTCGTGGGTTCTTCAGCCCTCATCGCTTTTTCCATCAGTGATCGACTCGTGTTTGAAGACGGAGCCTCCCAGGATAAACAATAAGCCTCAAAAGAGTTTTACGAAGGTGATAAAGTTGATCAGGTTCGATCGTGTCTTGTGTCGTCACTAACCGGCCAACCAATACTTTCCTATCAAACCGCGTGCCTTATCTGCCCACCAACTTCACAGGCGAGGCCACTGTTGGGAAACCAGTCTTTACGAGTTTTTCACAAACCTTATCAAACTGTTTCCCCATCCTCCAAATCTTGAAATTATGATAATGACGCGCCATTTGCATATTGACAAGATGCCTTGATCTACTTACATCCTGTTTTTCGATTTATTTTTTGTTATATTCATTTTTCATCACTTCACTTACTCCTCCGACGAGAGTTTAACTTTGCTCGGATGGATGAAGATTTCCTTGGCGAAAATTAAATCGCCTCGGTCGTCGAGCAGGGCTCACAACAACATTCATCATTGAAGGGAACTAGAAGTTGAACAGTAATTATGAATGTGAAATTTGTCGTATCGAACGAATGGCGACTGGAAGGACGATCAGTAAATTTTCCTCTTAGACCAAACTTGAAACGCAAACATCGCATCTTGAAGAGTGTGTGTTCTGTTGTCGAGTTATTCACTAACCACTTTCCCTCTTGTATTAGCTTCATTGAGGCCTCAACTGAGAAGAGGTGCATGATGTTGCTACGCAAGTGCCTTTGAGGTTGTGCGCTTGAACCTCTCCTGGTTTTGATCTCCCGAAAAGTTGAGCTAATAGGCGCTCGCTTCTCACTGCACGAGAATCCAACCGAAAAGACGATGGATTCTGAGCGTTCGGTACAATACGCTTTGGCGTGGTTATGCTGGGCTTTGATGACGTGAGGTTCCTCCGAAGTTCGCCATTAGCTTTCATTAGAGGGAATCCTCCTCAGGGCCGCGACTCGCGCGATGAACTGTGAACCTAGTTGAACTGTAGGAGCGAGTTTAGGGAGTGAACCATACCGTTATAGCGCTTCCACCTCTTGGAGAATTCCCTTTGAACTTTGAGAGTTGGAAGGATGTCAGAGAGGGGGGTTGAAGTGAGCAGTAGTTGTGAAATTTCAGCTAACTAGGCTCGAGGAGGTGCCCCAGGGATGAGGAGCAGGAAGGTAAATGGATGAAGTCAAGGCACTTGCTCGACGTCAGTATGCAAATACATCTTTATTACCATAACTCGGCAGGTTCGGAGTGAGGCGTGGGATCCCACTGACGCTGAGTTTCCACGGAGATGGTTCATATCTGCCAATCTATTCCACTGCGGCAGCTAATTCGAAACGAGATAATTGAGATAAGGTCATAATGAGAGCTCTCAAGAAACTTGCAGAGAGGATTGTTTGATTGAATACGACCGATTGATCATTCTGTTTACCTATAAATCTGAATCGCATGGGATCTACGTTAATATATACACTTCCCATGTAAAACCAAAAAATGTATAATTTATTAATTTAAAAAAATCAAATAGGTGACCTTGGAAGTCGAATGTTGAGGAAAAAAGTGTCAGGATAATCATTTTATAAATACTTTTTGATGTCTAGATACTAAAACCAGAATGTCCACGCCATTTTTGACAGGAGGAATTTTTCGGAAAACCTGACATTTGTCCCTGACGCCTTCAGTCGATTGTTGTTCTTCAAAACCTTTCGTCGATGAGGAGCACAGGCCGGGATCAGGATTTAGAAAATACGGTATCAGTTTACTATCGTGTTGCTAACTAAAAACCTGGATTCTACTTGAAAACGGGGAAAATGGGGAAACAGTGGGTGTGGCAGGTCCCGGACCCATTCCAATCTGTTCAGGATCAAAAGTTAGTGAAAAATCATAACCCACACTCCTAGATTGCAAAAAGTCTCAAAAATCAATTTTTCGAAATATACACATTTTGACCCCTACCCCACTCAAATTTGGTCCGATCGGATTGAAAGGTTTTGAGGACCAACTAGAGCCGTACATGGGTCCCTGACGGACAGGACGACGTACGGCGGAGGACATTTGCTAACTTTGACCTAGACACCTTGAAACGTCCAGAAAGAATTTTTGGGCCAAATCGGCTGAAAAACATAGGTTGATTATTCAAGGAATAACCAACCAAAATACTTACCTACTAATATTCCGGCCAATTCAAAGACTTTTTATCGAGTGAAAATAAAAATATTCAAACAAATCACCTATTGAGGAATCTTAAGGAGTATTCTGGTATCTCCAACGAGGTTATTTGATTTTTGTATTACATTTAATGACACTCGTTAGCCTACATTTTCGTGTTTTGATGTACTTGTACGTACTATTTGAAACAATGTTGTTTGTATAATTTTAAAAACGACCTGATTGCAACTCAATAAAAGTAAAATATGTACACTTGGCTACTTCAAATTTACTGTGAATACAATCAGCAGGGAAATCACGAGCAAAAATCACTCATTTAACCAACTGACCTGTCAGAGGAAGACAACTTCGTAGACTAGTTTTGTAAAAAGCAATTTTATGCATGTGGGCAGCATGAACTGATGAATTTTGTCCATCTGATGGTCGACAGGGAAATTTTAGAACGAGCCATGTTGGTAAACTAGCGACTAAAATCATTTTGGGCGATAGAACGACTAAAAGCAAAAAGTGCTCCTCCGGCACTAGAAATAAAAATACCTACTAGTGTGACCTGAGGGGAAAATTGTAAAGGGCTGTCATGGGGTGTGAAGGGCACTCGAGTGGTCGGTATCGGGGCGCCGGATCAGCGGTACGCGAACACTCCCATTAGCATATCCGCGCGAGCATCTGATAGAGTTGACAAAAGGGTTTGAAGGAACGCTAATCTCCTAAGGGTTGGTGTTGTGAGTTTATCTGATGTGTGAGTTCCCGTAAGAGGATGGGGACCTATGCAAATCCGAGTTTCAGCTGGTTCTGGCGTTTTGTGGGATCCGGCGTCGCGTCCATCGATGAAAGCCATGAACAAGGAACCACCAGGAGTAAAGATGTCACAAAGATATTAATTCGTACACCAACTCACTCCTATTCATTACCAGATGGATCATCATTGAGTCCCAATCTAATTAATCTTAATCTTAATAAGGATTCTGGTCATCCATTCAATAATTACGGGGTGGCATATTGAAAAGCAGGCGTTTGAACACTTGGCGAGGTTTCCAACATTCAAGGAACCCATGTCAGTTGTGAACTCAGCAGATTTTCTGATGCCAGACCTTTGCATTAACTAGGTACCCACATCATTACGTACTGCAAATTCATTTTCATAAATACAAATTGAATTCAAAAATATAATTTTGTTTATGAATGCAGATAGGACCGGAAGACAAGAAGTAATGACAGGGATTGGTGGGTCCGATTGGCGTAGCTCAAGTGTCGCATTTTGTATGCGATCGCTTCTACTAGGTCCTAAGTTCTAACAATTTGGTTTATGAAGAAAAGCTCCGTTCACTGTGAAGGAAGGGCCTTGAAGATTATGTAACTCCCTAAACTTATCCTGGAACTTGCTGATCTCGCACGAAAAAACTCTGCAAATTCTTGCACACGGGTTGGTTATTCCTCGAACCAGGCGCATGGAGATTTACTTCTTCAACATGGGGGAAATGGGGGAAACAGTGGGTGTGGCGGGTCCGGGACCCATTCCAATCAATTCAGGGTCCAAAAGTTAGTTGAAAACGATACCCCACACGCCTAACTATCAGAAATCTCGAAAACAAACATTCAAAGTTGGTAGATAGGCACCCATTTCGACCCACAGCTAGAGGGTACCAATCGTCCCCGGATCCGTCTCATTGGATTTATCGTCTAAAAGTTAGTGGAAAATCATACCCCACACGCCTAGGTATCAAAAATCATGAAAACACATATACAAAATGGTAGATAGATATTCATTTTGACCTATAACTTCTACCAATGTGTGCCAAACGTTCTGGGACCCATTTTATTCAGCGTCCAACATTTAGTGGAAAATGATGCCCCACACGCCTAGATTGTCAAAAATCTCGAAAATCCATTTTTCGAAAAACACATTTTGACCCTTACTCCACCAAAATTTGATCCGATCGGGTTGAAAAGTTTTCAGGATCAACTAGAGCCATGAACGGACCCCTGACCATAATTTCAGGTTTTTAGAAAATTGTGTGCTAACAAAATCGGCGTGGACGGCGTACGGCGGACGGACATTTGCTAATTTTTATCTAGACACCTTGAAAGTCCAGAAAAAAAATTTGGGCCGAATCGGAGAGAATGACTTTTTGCATGAAAACAAAGGTTGATTATTCAAGAAATAACCAACCAAAAAGGCGCCGTAATGCCTTCAGCAGTTTTTTTCGGTGCTTAATCACCAAAAAAGTTACCAGAGAGATACCGATGAATGGTTCAAAGACAGTTGTACAAGAAATCGATGCAAAAATCATTGAGCCGGGATTGTTGTGAAGCGAGGTTTAATTCAACATGGGTAAATCCACATTATATCGCACTACCTACCTGAAATAGATCAACTAAATGGAAAACCTATGAACGTACGGAGCACAAATGTGTTGCTAATGATGACTGAAATGAACAGTATACACACCAAGACACAAGGCTCTGAGGATAAAATGATAGCATAATATACAAATTACTTTTGATTATTTCAAGAGTCCCTGCGGCAGTGCGCCTTCCCCTTTACAAAACGGTGCCTGAGCAATTAAACAGGTATTGTGGCACAGCGTTGTGGAGAGGTGCGACAACAGTTGGTACTAATTAGACCGTCTATATCTCGAACAATTTGTCTTTGAACCGCATCCCAGTGATGTCAACACGCAGCAATTAGAGGGCAAAAGGGAACTATAATTTTACTCTAATGGCGCACCATTGTGAGCCAAAGTGGCTGATGGTATTAAACAAAGTTTAGATAACGTTGACTCTGAATTTTGTGTTTATCCTACAGCTATAGATACGTTGCGCCGGTTGGCTCTCGTCAGTCATTTGTTTAAGGGCTTCATTTTTTGACTACCTTTACGTAAGTTACTTCGAAATTGCCCGTTGTGTAGAGTCCAATTTTTCGTCACACCAAGATCGATTTCAATGTTACTTGACAGTAAGTTGCTGTCGGCGTAAATGTTGGCTAAATATGACATTTTTCTTTTTTATAAAGGGAAAGAAAAAGAATTGTTCCATTTTTAAACCCTCACAAGTTACGGGAAAACATTATTGAATTTTCATTCTTTCAATCACAAATTTGAATGTTCACGGGAAAAATGCACAAAAGGCGGCTTTCAGGGTGAAATCGACGCATTTCCCCTGAATTGAGATGCCACTAAAATGAAATCGGATTTTATGTAGTTTTTATTTTTCACGATAAATTTTGTCCCTATTTTCCACTGAACACTTGAACCTCGCGGTTTACCATAGTAAATACCTAAATTAGAAAAAAAAATTTTTTCAGAACCATTGACAACAAATCAAGTTTAAATTTGAATAATTTTTCGTAGTTTATGATTGAAGTGAATATGTAACCCTAATTATGATGATCTTCATCGTTATGCCGTTAAAATTTGCATTTACAACTGTATTTCACACGACGATTGTCAGGAAAAAGCCGATGGTATTATTGGCCGGTGGAATCCACTTCTGATTTGCTGGAACCTGGTTAAAACGCCTTCGAGGACAGCGTTAAGTAGTGATTGAATGATCCGACGAGCAACTGCTCGTTCCGGACAGCTCGGACAGCTGGTCCGATCAATGCGAACACACCCGGAACGGATTTGTGACGTGCGACATGAAAGCGGAAGTGAAACCAGAAACGACCTGACCGGTGGGCATCCCGGAAAAGCCGTCCACTGGTCAGGACGACTCGATTTAAGGGTTCGCTCGACCTATGACCTCAACTCCCTTCGTCACCTGCGGACCGCCCCATGGTCAGCTCGTGGGGGTCAGGACGTAAATATTAGGACCGACGGCTAGGGAGAGATGGATTTCACTGACCGTCCAGTTGAATAATATTGATTACGAAGGCGTTAAAATCACCATTAATCAGAAAAGTCACTTTTAGCCTCCAAAAATTGCCTCCTGACAATTAATTCCTGTTTCATTATGATGGCAAGTTCCCCCAACTCAAAGAGAGAAAGAATTGACGTCATTTCAAGGGAGTATGTGTAAAACAAACGACAACGCTTGTGTGATTGATACTAAAAGTTGCTGATCCCACAATTAACTTTCTCCTAAACTTACACCAAAACTAAGAGACAAGGCGTACTAAAAACTGGAACTTGCGGCCGGTCCGAGTTAATTCGCGATTGGGTTCGCCACATCCGAAATTTCTTCTGTCGTAATCGATAGTCCCTGACGGGATATGTCCAGTGTAGAAGCTCCACAGGAGAAAGATAAAAAAAATAAAAAATAAACACAAATATAGTTGAGGATGGTAGGTAAAATCCAAGTACTTCGAATGTTGCTCGTAAACCTCCACTCAGGATCTGATTGTGCCGAAATCGTTTTGGGGTTTTAAGGAACTTTTTCGGTTTTTGTTTTGTGTTTGCTCGGTGGCCTACCTTCAAAACATCGAAGATAAATGTATAGCCTTCCCACACGAGCGAGTGTTACTATGGGTCATACAATAGTGGAATGATTTGAAATGTTATTGATTCAATCGGGGATTGATAAAATGTATTCATAATTTTCCTACTGCTCTCCGGGGTCTCAGTGTAAAAGGGATGTCGAAGAGGGGGTAAGGGTAGTCCATTTGGATGATATTCGCTGTGACCGAGACCTCTCGAGGAACACGTGGCAAGTCCGTGGAATTCTCAGGATGCTTTCAAGTTCCCTCGAAGCCCTGACACTGGTTGACGATGGTAAAGCTCGGGAGGTGGTGTAAGGAAGAAGAGTGAGAGAGAGCGAGACACAGGAAGGATGAGAAGAAAAGAGATAGAAGAGGATTGTAAGAGACGGAGGTTATTGGACAGGATTGTTTGAAGGTTTGCTGGCGGTTGAGTGATGCTCGAGGACGAGGGGTGGGCAGGGTGATAAGGAGGTGCCAGGCCTTAGATACCCCCCAACCATCGGCCCTTCATCCGGGACTCGCCCTTTCTCCCTTCCCATCAATCTCTCCGTATCTCCTCGGCGGGGCTCCCTGAGAAAGGTAGGGATGTAGCGGAGGCAGTTCTCTCAAGAAAGGGCGGGTTATGTGAGAGTGGAAGGCACGATGTGGGAGGGTGAAGGGCGGCGGAGGAGGTGCAGGGGAGGGGGTTATCAAACAACGGCCCCAGGGTCCCTCCGGGCCTTCAGTCTATCTCGGCCTCCGGTAAACACTCTCTTCTTCTCTTCCTCTTCCCTCACTCTCTATCGCTCTTCGCCCTCCGAATCGATACCTCCAAGAAGCACTCCCTCTCACTCTTGCACACTTCTTATTCCATGTCCTCCAATTATATTGCTTAGGTTGGTTATAAACTGAGCTTGGTAAAGGTTTCCAACATTTGCTGGCATTATTTTGTGCTTCAAACCATGAAAATCCACGAAAGTGTATAGAAAGACGTCAAATGTTCGCATCAGGAGTTGCAGTAACGTACTGGTTAAACTAGTAAAGAAGCACGACTGATTTTGCTCATTTACAACAGAAATACTTATTATCGAAAATTCGCCGATTTATTGAGAACTCCCTGACACAAATAGATTCTTGCCCAAGTATATTCTTTCAATATACTGTGTATAAACAGCCATGTTCCATTATTCTTCACCGTCTCACCGTCATAACCCATTATCGTGTATCATGTTCGAAGGACAAAATACATTTAGTCCGAAATGGGAAACTTATGTTAAAATATGCACCCTTCCCCCTTGAGCCGAATGTTTGAGAACGTGGCTAGGAGGGATAAGCTTTGAAGAGACGGTTGGATGGAAAGGGCTGATCTCGACAGAGGGAGGAGATAAGTCCAAAGTTAATTTGTGATGAAGCTAATTCACATTCCCAGCCAACGGAAGGGTACTTGAGTTTCCTGAGCAATGGAAGTGGAAATATCTTAAATTGGGATTTCTAGTACGGTTTAGTTGGTGCCCACATTTTACCAATTTTTATGATAGCATTTTCAAGGACAAATTCTGCCGTAAGAAATCTTCATAGTTGATTCTACTTTCAGGTCAATCAACACCATTAGCATTCAAGGGTACGCTAATATTAGATTTGTTGGCCATGAATATAAGAATGTTCACACAAATATTGATTTAGATTGCACATGGATAGTTCCTAGTTTGATGTGAGGCTACGGTCAGCCGACCCACCGAGTGGCATCAGGCAACGCTATCTGCCATGAAGTGGAGCAGGTGAGGATTGCTGGGGGGGCTCTGGAAATTTTTACGTCCAGTCCTAGAAAAAAACCAAAAAATTCGTCTACTGGCCCCTAAATGTGGAGCACCCGGTAAACTATTGTCCAAATCTCTAAACCTGCCGTTTATATTCAATTCATAAGCTCGGGAAGGGAAGGGCCCCGAGTGGACGTTAAAAGAGCCTTTGAAAGGGTCAGAAGGAGTGAAGTTGAAAGGGTCAGACGAGGAGAGGGGGAGGGGATACATGATAAAAATACAGGCTTCGTCCAGCTGCCGGCCGCGGCCATGAGGGGGCCCTGGAAGTGAGGGGCAGCGTGGTTAATCATTTCTCCATGAAAACACACGACCGGTTTGTAGACCCCCGGAAATGGACTGGGCGTGAGTCGACCGTCGATCAGGTACCAACATGTGTCCAAACAAGCGACGAGATCCGGTCCGTCCCCTATGGCCAAATTCACTCCCTGTCACCGGAGTTGACGATTTATAGGTTTTAGACAATCCGATCATGAGACCACCGGTGGACAGGACACCCAGGGAGGATGGATGGATCCTCGAATCGTCACATTATTACAGGACTACGTTCAATTAAAGCTCACCAACCTACTTCTAGAAGCTGCAAACGCATCGAGCCGAAAGTAATAATACTAACTGTGACCAAACTGGATAGAGTTGGAGAGGTCGACCTCTGGCATTTGTGAAACGGAAAAAAGTGTTGTTAACAAACTATGAAAAACCTACACCACCAAGAGAAAAAAAGGCTTCTCTTCGGTAAAAGCCTGCCAGCTAGGGATTAAAATGTTTCGCTTTCAGGTATTTAATTTCATTCACGGTTAAAATAATTTTTTCCAGGCAGTTTCAATTGAAAATTTCTTTTTCTCACAAATAAATCTATCAATTCACGGTTGTTTCACTTTTTCGGTTAAATCTGTTTTGTGACGGAACCTTAGAACATCAGGAACATCAGAGTTCTGAGTTATATCGTTGTGTAAGGCAAAGTGGTGATATGAGTGACTCCTATGACTCTTCCAGTGAATGATGTCAGGAGGAGGGGAAACCGGCGAAGAAATGAAGCGTTGGTGAGTAGTAAAGATGAAGATGACATTGTTGCAGATGTTGAAATGAGGAAGAATAGAAGATCAGGTTCGCGAAGGAAATATCAGACCGTTTCTCAAGAGAAAAAGAAACTATTCTTAGCCCTGTACGAAGATGGGTTCACCATCAAAGAAGAGGTTTGTAAGTGCCAAATGAAAGTGGTAGATGTCCTCCCATTTTCCCGGTTGATTTCTCACCATCGGGAATGGCGTGAATAGCCAATCTCGTGTCCATAATTATACTACCCAGTATATGTGAATATTGAGTTGACACTCGGAGTTTATTACTAGCCCTCACTACCCATCAGGAAGGCAGTGGTTGTCTTCTTGGCTCCTCTCTGAAATACTACGCTTCGCTAAAATCCCATCTTCTGAATTCATCCTGTTTCGAATACTTGGTTTCTTCGCCTCTACTGAAGAAATACATCCCATGTCGAGAACAAAGTAGTTTACTTCAGTTTCAAGTAATGTAGTCACCAGATTATTCAGTGAGTTCTTCAGTACTTGAGTACTTCAATATTCTTGATTTCATACATACCCAGGTTACCTAGGGGCACTAGGTGATAGGAATCAGATTTATCAAGAAATACTCGCGAGTAAAATATGATTCAACACCGCTTTACGGCGACAGTAAGTTTCTTCCACTGCCAGATCTATTGTATGCAAATTAAACAATGGAGTTTCCACTAAGTTAAACGAGAAGGCGTGGTGGAGCCCGCCATACCAAACTTACGCCAACTGTTCTTGCAGCTATAGACAATAAAAATCCCGGAGAAACATTTGGAACAAGGTATTACCCTATCTACGTCCTCAGTCGACAGTGGCCTTCGGAAGTTGAGGATAACGCTCGAAAAAGTGTTTACCTAACTGGATCGGATGAACTGTAAGCGAATCATACAACTGAGAAAATAATTCGCCCTTCGTTTCAATGAGTCAGCTTTTCTTAATCGAGAACAAATAATATTTATCGACGAGTTAGGGTTCAATTTTGATTCGAGGAGAACGCAGGCTCGATCAAAAGTAAATACCCGAGCTGTGAGTCATGTGGTCGAAATGTTTCCTTGATTCTTCCCATTGGGAATTGTAAAATCGTAACCACCAATGCCCAATTGTTTGGTGATTTCATGGACAACCAATAAAAACCGCAATACTCAGGTAACGAATTCGTACTGATGATGGATAATGCGCAAATTCACCACTCTAACAAAATTCGACAACTGGTTGATTCAAGTTCATTCGATGGAATATGTCAAAATGTTTCTTCCACCTTATTTCCCGATGATGAATCCAGCTGAGAGTGCATTAATTAAAATTAAGGGTGAGGAATATTCTCAGCAAAGAACGAGAACACGTGCAATCAAACGATCAGTAACGGCTATAACTCCATGCGACTGCTCGAATTATGATATGAACGCTTTGCTTCTTCTACCAATGGCGGCAGCTGGCCAACCTTTAGAGTAGTGCTAAATTTCGTTAAAAGTGTAATGAATGTTGAATTTGTTTCAGAAATTGTTGAATTTACTGAACTTTGATGAAATAGTTTTGAAGTAACAGGTACAGCAAAGAAAACATATTTAATGGCTGTGTGCAAAATTTCAAATTTTTTGAGTTGAAGTGTTTTTCTGGCACGGTGAGTGGACATTTTGAGTTTTGAATCTATGAGTCTCCTTCTGTCCGATGCAATTACAAAGTGCGTATTATTCCAATAGAAATAGTAAACCAATAATGAAAATTTGTTCAATTCAGATAAAATGTATGACGCATTAATCTAGAAAAAAATCCAGGTTCATCAAATTGGCCGAGGAATTTGAAGCCCTTTCTTAGTAACAAATGATATTTAAGTTTCAGTTCGTTCAGTGAGTTCGTCAATGAAACATCGGCTCTTCGTTTTCCCAGTCACATCGTGGTTCATATAAAGTATTTTTCTTTGAAACTTTGCAAAAAGTTGGACCGGTATTTGAAGTGTATCGTGCAGTGGTCGTGCGAGGTTGTGGTGAACGTACAGTTTGCTATCCAGCGAAAGATTTTCGGCGTTTTACATTGTTGTGGATTGATACGATCGCCATTCGCTTCGGGTCGCCGGCGATCGGACCAGAGAGGGGGCAACCTGCCGGCGCTGTAGTGCTGCGTACAAGGACAGATCCTCCCCCCCCCCTTGCTACTCTGCCTGCTGCTTTATCAAGTGTGGAGGGGAACTGCTCGGATTGACGCCGTGCAGGCTCATACAGGTAGGATAGTTGCAGCGGACCAACGATGAACTGTACCCGTTGTGATGAAGCCGTATCGCCTAAGAAGCGGTTGTGTTGTTGTTTGTGTGCGGACTCGTATCACCCGACGTGCACGAACGTAAAATCAATCGAGAACTTTAAGAAGCTTGGTCAGAAGAAACTTTCTTGGAAGTGTGAGAATTGCAAGCGCCCACCAGAATGGAAGAAAAGCGCTCCGGAATCGGAATCAGCGGAGGAAGAGGACGAATTCGGTGGTTCTAATTCGGCAAATATGGGTGAAGTGGACCGGCCCAAAAGTTTTGAAGCTAGTGTCCTCAAGAGGCTTGACAGAATTTCTGGAGAAATGAATTCTTATAAAAAAGCTGCTTCGTACAACTCGGATGAATTAGACGAGGTTCTTACGCGTTTCAAGGGATTGGAAATAAACATTAAGAAACTCACGAAAGCCAACGAAATGCTCAAAAGTGATAATGCAAAGCTGCGTTCTGACGTAGAGATTTTGAAAATGCGTCTCAATGTATGTGAACAGAATGATTTCAGGAATGAGTTGGAGATCAGCGGGATCCCTGAAACTGCGGGGGAGGACCATGCCGCAATAGTTACCAGTGTGGCAGAGGGGTAGTGCAAATAAAACTCTAATTAAAAAGGTGCAAACAGTTCAAAACCGTATTTTGAAAATTATATTAAATAAAAATATGAGGTACCCAACGTCCCATCTATATAAACAGCTTGATTTAAAAAACATCACTCAAATATTTTTAATTCAATCATGCATACATTTATTTCGTTCTGGGATCAAAAGTGAGCATGTTTCAGTTGCTTCTAGCAGTCGAAACTTTACTTCGTCGGGTATAATGTTGCCAAGAGCTAACACTGAATTCTACAAAAGGAATTCATACGTCAAAGCTCTTGAATTTCTGTATGAAAAAGGTATTAATGTTTTTCTTTTTGACAGCTTGGGTTCTTTTAAGAAAAAATTAAGCTCTAGCTTATAGCTCACTGGCTTTCATGATGGTTTTGCCTTTCTCTTTCTTTTTATATTCTTTATTTTATAATTTTTTGGTTCATTAGATAGTTATGTTTATGTTTATTCTTCCATTTTGGCACACAGTTCACCATTTTGTGCTTTGCATTTTTTCTGATTGTCTGAACTCCGCCGAAGAGCACAAGTTTTTTTTAAAACTTATTCTTCGGTGGGCAACGGTATTTATTTGAGTTATGTTGGATTTTCAAATTTGTATAGTTTTGTCTTTTTTGTTTCCTTTTGGTTTGTAGTGAATTTTATGTTGTTGCCAATAAATGAATATTTGATTTGATTTGATTTGATTTTAAGTTCACTCCAAAGTGTCGGGACCGATTTGAACCGGTTCAAAGCCCAAAAGTTATTTGCAAACAGTTTAGGTCTCAAAAATCCCAAACATTCATTTTCATAATTACACTGTTTCACTCAAATTGTTTCACTACCTTCCATTATAATAATTCATGGCATTTCACATTTAATGAAGAATTCGTTCTACTAACGTTTTGATTATTGGATTCATGACTCTTGATACACCAAATGCAGAACATTTCGCCAAACAGAAACATTCACCATTAGCTGCCAAACATAAGGTTATTATTCGGTGAATTATGAATCAAAACTTGTGTCTCTACTGGAAAATCGAGGTTTTGAGTTTGGAGTTTGTTTTTCCCCTGACTTCGGCAAATCGTGCAGCTTGAAATCCGTTTTAATGACCCTTTTCTGAACGGTGAAAATTCCGAGGCTGCCTGAGACTTTTATGTGATTGTTATCCTCACATAGGGGTGTCAGTTTGATGTTGTACATCCTTCGTGGATACCTGTTCCAATACGTTTTTAAATTATTACGGGTGTAATAGGTGCTCTAACCTTTTTTAGTGAGTTCAGGGTTAAAATCACAAACAAATCGTTCAAGTAGAGTGATTCAGAAACGAGACCGCTTGAATAGTTTATATAATGCACATTTGTTGAAAATTTGTTGTAGAAAAGTTTGCCCGTAATAAGCGTTTTAAGGGTGGCCAACCTGAGGAAATTGACATTAAAAAGTTGGTGGAAGTTACAGCACATACTGTCAACGAGTGTGAGAGCATGTCGAGCGTAGAGAGACAGTGGTTTGCTGACGTTTGGAAAAATATATGTGATCTTACTTGGGGAGCTGAGGGATGATTGGAGTGGGGAATTTATTCCCAAAAACCATTTCGTTCCCCTTTGCTTTCACTATACTTTAAAGGAGAAAAGGATGACAAATTGCCGGCAGAAGGCCGGGATTTCTGCTCCCAAGGATTTCCACGGCTCTTGAGACTCAAAGTAAAACAGGTTGTTGGGAAAACTTTTCGACCTTTTTCCGTCGCTTCGGGCCCGCCCGACCGAAAATTCAGCCTCCCGGGTGGGTTACCTTAACAAATTATTCCCTCGCGAACCCACACACGGCCATTAATCCGATAACGTGATAGAGCTCCCGGTGGCTCGTGATTTATACGGAATTCGCTGTTAGGAAACTAGGGCAATTCATTATTTTAAGCGATGCAATTCCGTTAATGGTCCCGAGGGAGCGGCGGAAGGAGTCGAGGCGTCTCATTAATCACGCGGGCCCCCGCAGGAGGATGTGCCGTAGCGCCAAACCTCGCAGCATCACCAGCTGATTCTGGTAAAAGGTGCGCCCTAATCGCAGCCTCCCTTGATCGGAAAATGGTAACATTGTACTCGGGATAATGAGTCGACTCTATTCACATGCCGGATATCGTTCTTCGGGATTTGAAATCCTTCACCACCGATTCCCCCGCTGCATTGAAAACAGATGCAACCCTCAGGTAACGTCGCTGCCTTCGAATTAACATAGACCTGATTTAAATGAAAATGAACGCGTCATTAGGGCAGATGAAATTTATGCGGACAGAATATCTACTTTAATCCGCAACCCTAAACCAAACACCTTGATCGTGCTGGGCCAAACGTCACGAAATCCTTTACGTTCGCATCTGCCGCGTAGTAGAACTAGCTACCTTTCTACGCCTGATTTTCAAAACCCATGAAAATTAGTGATGATTTTTACTCTTGGTGGTTACCTATCGATACATTGACTCAAAACCTGTAAGCAGTCAGTTCTTTATCAGAAAATGGAAACTCAGCGTGATCACTCCCTGAGATCAGCAAAAAGTTCAGCGTTCAAACTCGTTCCAGCGTAAAACTCCACAGGATCTGTGAGCTTGAAATATCGACCTAGGGCCCGACTCAGGGAGGGATTTTGAGATTATTACTGTACGCAGAAGGTATTCAAATAATCCAATTCGCTGACGACATTTGCGTCTATGCGGAATGTTAGGATCTTGAGCCAGGAATAGAGTGTTCGGCAGACTTCACCAGAAGAATGAAGTCTTAGTGCGACAGTAAAGTCAGTAAAGTGAAGTCGTTGTTAGAATACAAACAATAGATTATGCGACGCACATACCAATACAAGATTGGATAGTGCGAAGCTCCTAAATAACAGAAGTATAAATCATGTTAAATTTTGTATACTTCTAGTATTAGAAAACACAATTAGTTAAAAAGGAATAAATAAATGAATAGCTCATGAGATCTCAAAAACTTGAAATTCATATACGAATATTGATGTTTTATGATACGAGAAAACTCAAATCAATACTTTGATACATTTTTTATCCTGCGTTGAGCTAACCCAGTTGAAATATTATTTGAGCGCCCAACTTGCTCAAAATAAAATAATAAAAATAATAAATATAATAATAATAATAATAAAAAAAGTTCTTTTGAGTATTTTTTTTTTCTCTCCAAATGTCTGTCCAGTATTGAACATGCTGAAATGGGAAGCGACCGTAGAAGGAAGAATGGTCTTTTTGGAGACAAGATCAGATACTAACTTTTGGCAGTTGGCACACGTTGAATCCTATTGAATGACGGCTGTAAATAATTTTTGTTTCTGTGAAGATGATGAAGTCGGCTGTGAAAACACCTCGTAGAAGAGGGGCTGGACTACAGGGCTGCGAAGGACCTAGAGTGATGGACGGGCTCGGGGTGAAGGTGAAGGTCAAAAGAGTCAGAGGCCATCTGCGCGCGCACCCCACCGTCCACAACTGGCCCTGGGTGGTCAGGCGCCCCTCTGGACTCGAGCATCCCCCATGGGGAAATATATTTTCATTTCCTGGTTCCAACCAGTTCAATTATCGCACCCCTTCTTCGTTCACCCTCCATTTCCGCCTTCCATGAGCAGAACTAGCTCCATGTTAAACTCGTCAGACTGATTCAAATTAACCAAACGCTCTTATGGTCGTATTCAGATTTTCAAGTGACACAATGATACAAACTATGCAAACAAATTGCTCTAAGATAATGAATTCATATCATTTTTGGCCCAACCCGGTAATAGTACTGGTAAATTGGTAGTACGGGCCCAATAGATCCAAAAGCAACTAATTTTGGTTTACTCCTCAAACAATTGCTTCATCCATGCGTGGCACAACAACAATCACCCTCTCAGCAATCCTCCAGATTAGTTACAAAGGGAAGCTCCGTTCACGTTAAGAAACGAGGGATGCTCAACATTATTTGGAATTTCAGGAAAATTGTAGGTAGTTCTCGCTCGTGTGAAAATGCATATCTTCGCTTAGTTCAAGCTTTTCTCCCACGAAATGGGCTCGAAATGTTTTTATTCCGCAGGGAAAGTAAATACCCATTCTCAAGATGTCATTTTTGACCCTTGTGTACCCGGTGAGCGAAAATCCAAACGCAATGGAAAACTCCATTGCTCTATGTGCTCATATCCTCAAAAATCTCGACAAACCATTTTGAAAATACAGATAATTACCGACACCAGGATTTCATTTGTGGCAATCGGTTCAAAACTTATCTCGGTGGAATCAGGTCGACAATTTAGAGGAAAATTACTCCACATCTCTTGGTTTCCAGAAATCTCGGGAAAAGTTTCACGGGCCCGAGCCAGAAAGTGGTCGCCAATCCTAATATTTCGAATTAATATATACATATATATTATACACTTCAGGTAGACATCCACCGCTAACGGACGCTCTAGTTTTTGATTTGGACTCCTTGTAGCAGAAAATGTCAAATTTTCGGACAAGTCAGAATAAACATAAGTTTACGATTCATAATAAATCAAAAACGCCTCAAAATCTTTCACAGGGGTCGGTTATTCCTCGGACCTTGAGCATGGAGACGATTGGAAATCGATTTAGCGTCCAACATTTAGTGGAAAATGATACCCCACACGCCGAGGTGCCAGAAGTCTCGAAAACACACAACTGAAATAGGTAGATAGATACTGTTGCGAGCTCGCACCGGCGCCGGTCAAATGGGCTGCTGGCGTCGCAAGGTCAACGACCTGTGGAGGTTTAAGGGTCTCGAACATTCGGGAACCTCCCCGTTCGTCCCAGAATGTTCTCGACCGGGCAGCAGGTATAAAAACAGACCCATGAGCACCGCCCAGGGCAGTTCAATTCGGAGTCCGGATATAGACGCTTCGGGTAATAAATCGTGCCGTGCCGCATTATAAATAGTGCGACAACTGCATTACAATCGTGTATTGTGATTCTGTCATTGTGTAAGTGCGCGAATGTGAACAGTTGTATTCAAGTGAACGATTGTTAATAAATTATTTACTAAGAACATAAATCGTTACAATACGTACGTTGAACCTCTTGCAGTGGGCGCCAATTGTTCTGGGACCCGTCCCATCGTCTTCAGCGTCCAACATTTAGCGAAAAACAATCCCCTACACGCCTAGATCACCGCGAATCTCGAAAATCTATTTTGCGAAATACACACATCATATTGACCCCTACCCCCCTCAAGGAATAACCAACCAAAACACATCGAGATGCGTTTGGTCATTTGGTCATATAGATATCGTTAGAAATCAATCTTCTCTTGAAGTACCCTGTATCGAGGTTAGGTTAAAGGGTTGTTCGAGGTGAAGAGAACACCAGTAGAGAGGAAATCAATATCAGCGGGGCCAGAAAACACTTGGAGCTCTGGAGGGGGCGAGTGGTCAAGGAGTTGGCTACTGCGCACCACACATCGCCATTTTCTCACCCCGGGCCGCGTTCGCCCGCTACCCCCCCTCGCCACCTTGATCCCTTCCCCACCCTATCCATTCCGCCGATGCTCAGAGATAAGCCGCATAATCTAAAACTACAAATTTGAAAGGTAACTACAGTTGCCCGTTAAAAAAAAGTTGCAGTTGTTTTTACTTGAAAATATAGAACGAAGTAAGGCTTATCGGGGCGTATATGTATTATTTTTCCTCAGCTAGTTTGATGAAGTACTTATAGAAAATAGTGAGATGTTGCTTTCAATTTATACTTTTACTAGATCATAACTAAATAGAGTAATGGCAAGATACCAAACAAAACTTAAAGACTTACTCACTTCTACCCTCGAACGCACCATGAAGAGCCCTTTCTCTTTAAGGTTAAAACAAATGTTCAATATACCAACACTAATTTCGACGCGTATTTTCGGAACTGTTTTAACCACGATTCTCTCGCTTGAATGAAGACCTCACTGACAAAAGAAATGTAATTTTTCTGGTAGCCGGGAAATGGGCCAATGGCAGATCATGGCGTGTTAATAGCCAACTTGTTTGTCGGTTTATTAGGAGGGAAAAAGAAAAGGATCCCTCGGCGAAAGGGAAAAAATTGAGGGAGAGTAAAAGCGACCGGAGTCTGAGCTTGGAATTCACTCAAGGCCTCGACGAGCGTAAAAACTGACAGTAATTTAGACCTACTTAAAAGTTTTCCCCCTTTCCCTCTCGTTTCCAATCTTTCCCGCCACTTTATCCCTTGAGAAAGAGGTGGAGGGGGATCTTCCCAACCTTGCCAACTCTTGCCATCTGGAGAAGTTTTTTCCTCCTACCCCCACCCCTCGCCATCGTAAATTACTCGCTTCATAGTAAGGGTAGGTCAGGAAATCTCACCTCGTCTTATAACCGTGCAAATTGCTCTTTAAAATTCCGCAATGACAACACCTCCTTCATCCCCTCCTCCGCTCCACTTTTACTTTTACTTTCTCTTCATCCCATCGCCACTTCCCGCGCCGTGAATGGATAATAAGAATGAAGGCGGTGGACGTGCTTCTGTTTCATATTAAAAAATTCCGTTCCTCCTCCATACTTGGTCGTTATTATCACGCGCTTTACTGGTATTTTCATCGGGTTATTTTTTGGTTTATCAGAACCATCGTATTCTTTTCCAACCCCACGGCTTCTGAGAAATGTGATCTAATGAACCCACAAACGACTGTAGCTCCTTCATCATCCTTCAACATATATAAGCTCGCATTCGGAAAACGGCTCCATGTTAAATAAAATTCAGAACAATTTCGTGGTTTCACTGCGAGCTTGCGTCCTCTTAATTCTCAAAAACACATTTTCATCCAAACTCCGCCTCCGATTTGGATGATTATGTGCTAAAAATTCTCTAGACCACCTCGAGTCTAAACTCAAGCAAACAAAACGGTTGTTGGAAAAAAAAAAAAAAAAAAAATCTACATATTTATGATGTGCCTCCCCACCAGCCATTTTAGATGAGGTCGATCTATGTTGTCGATATATAATCAATAGATGAGGTCATTTACCCATCTCCTACGATTTTATTTTTACCCACATGCGCCGAATTTAGTTCATGTTTTTCGATTCAGCGTTCGAATGCGGTTCCACAGTTATTTTCTACTTTGGGGAGAGCGTTATCTCTCGTTGTATTACACCGACCGCCTCAGACGTAGGAAATTAACGGGCGAGGGCTGGGAGAAGTGAACAAGAGAAGGGAAAAGCAGGGAAATGGCGAGGATTGTCCGGATGGGAGAGGAAGCCCGAACGGGAAGGGCTGCGAAAAGGAGATGGAAAACCAGCAAACCTCAAGCCCTTCCTTAACCGAAAGGGGAGGGGACCGAAGAAGAAAAGCCCTTCCCGGGTGAGGAAGAGCGGGCCAAGGGTGGGACGAGTAAAGACAATGTACAGGAGAATGGGGAAGACAAAAGCGCCCAAAGGACCTCCGCACCAGGGAACAGCGGGCTCTCGCCAACAATGGACCACAACGAGGAACAATAGGAACAAAGTTTTGCTCCATAGTTGGTAATCAGCTCCCTCCAGATTAGCCCGTTCCTTACGCCCGGCCTAGAAGATCCTCCCTTGTCAGCGTAACTACAGACTCGTATCGCGGCTTCTGAAATATCCCACCTTCCGCTCGAAAGCCACTTTCCCTAGAATAAAAGGACCCGAGTTGCTTAAGAACACCGATACAGCCCGAGGATTACCCTAAATTCGAAATTCACTACCTTGTTTTTGGTGAAGCTGCCCCAACAAAAGTGTGCCTGGCAACGGCGCTAGATAGGCAGCTCCGTGGATCAAAGCTTCACGACCCAGTCTGGATAATGTAGCAAACATTTTTGAAAATACCCCTCGTGAACTCGTGTCAGTGGCGATCGGCCTCAAACCCATCTGAATCACTTATCATTTTAGCCCACACGCCTCCGGAACTTGAAACTGCCGAAAACCCTTCTTTAAAATATCCATTTCTACTTGTTGCAATAGTAGTAAAACCCTTTTGGATCAAGAAATACGCTGAAAATGCCGTGACTGTCAGTCATAGCAGAAGACTGTCATTGCAATTTGCGCTTCATATTATTCGATGTACTGTTTTCATAACGTATGAATTTGGATAATAACGTCACGAATGTTTTTGCGCAATTGTGCGCAAAAACAGCTTCAACACATACGGTCGATTCGATACCGCCAACTCGGCCTCCTATCGGATTCATTAGACCCATCATTGGTGGCGTATACTTTTACTAAATCTTTCTTCTTTGATTTGTTTACGTTTCTAATGAGAAAAATATTGCGACAGAAATATCAATGTATTGGTTCATTGTAAAAAATATCGTCGATAATTATTGATACATTGAGCCAAAATATTATAGCTATATCGATTTTTTGGGCATCTCTCTTCGGTTGAATAATGTAGACAGATGCTGGTGCTTAGTGGTAGATCCACCCTGTAATAGTAAGCCTTCTCTTACCGCGGGGAGGGATCCGCATTTTAAGAGGTAATCAGGAAATGAAACTTTGAAAACGATGAAGACAGGACCATCAACGGAAAGGCAATTGCAATTGAAAGAACGAGGAGTGGTTTAGAGAAAACCCGGTGACGAGAAAATCGCTCTTTTCCATTTCCGCCCATCTGCCGCGAATACTAGATGAGGAAATCAAGAAATGCGCTTGCACAATGAAAGTTTCTACGTAGTTATCGGCCTTTCGACTGGAGCTGTTCAAGAGTACGGCTAACTTTTGAGGCTTTCGCGTCAACCTAATAATTTGCAGATCTACTGATAGTTTAGTCGAATTAATACCCATAAAGTGCGCAGTTGACAATACACAGAGGCAACTAGCAACCACGTGCAACCACTTCATACTGCTGAATTTTGAAGCAGTATCCCACCGATAGTATCCTTCCAAACATTAGGGTTTTATTCGAATAGATGGGTCTTCTCAACTTTAATCGTTGATAAAAAATTATCTTTGAAGCCCTACGTCCCAACGGATTGAATATCCAGGATCCGTTATTGATCACAGATGTGCTCACGGCATATTGAAACAATAACGCTAAACCCAAAAACATGGACAAAAGCAATTACTTAAACTGGAAAAATGAAGTTGAATTGAGCTATGTTGATGCGGTTAGTGGCTTATATTGTTTTTGGTGAAATCCAACCTAATTTCGGTTGTTTGTTCATGGAATATAGTCAACTTATGTAATCATGCTCAAAGTCGTAGGGGTCGACCATCTCCGACCCCCAATTTTTTTCCGGGACAAAAAAGGTACAACGTTTGTTCGCCGTCGCTTATTATTTTGCCCACCGAATAATTCAACTTATTTTATTTAGTTACTTACTAATAATTATCAGCATTGCACAGGTTGTGATAAACGATGGAAGCATTCACGTTGATATTTTTTTGAATATTCGTTCTTTGATCAGGTTTAGATAAACACACTTCATTTTGATCGCTGGGCCCTTGAATTGCCCTCCACTAAAGTCATGTTTTACTGGCAGAGTTTCTGCTAAGGACCTAATTCTTCTGACAATCGAAATATATTTTGAATACGTTATCATCTGAGGTCCGAAGACTCGTTAAAACCGTTGGCCTTTAATAAATTTTTGGACTCTTATCTTCACAATGAGGTCTTATTTTTGAGATGGGTTGGCCATAGTGAGTCGATTTTTGACATTAATTCAGAGCAAGCATTAGTTGTAGGCGATTTTAAACTCAAGTTGGAGTCCCAGTTGAAAATAAATCAGAAATAATCATGCAGCACCTTCAACAATGTCAAAATAACTGAAGAATTTAGAGTACCGAATAAATTAAATTCTTACTTATCTTTTCGGGCTCCTCACTCGATGGAAGGCTAAAGGAAACCTCGTGGACGTAGAAAGCTTAGAATCAAAACTCGAAGACTTAAATGCAATTGATGCAGAATTCAGATTTAACTTATTTTGATTCAGAACATTTGCTTAACTAAACTAGCTTTGATGTTGAACGCATTCTCCTATCATTTTCCAAGAAATTTAGCTATCTAACCTTTCTGACCAGTAAGGGATCGAACGTTTTGTCAAAGAAGAACCTTCGATTCCTCGCTCCAAAATCCCGAAATATTAATAGTTAGATTGGATTCTACAAAAAAAGTGGACATGACCAGTTTGGCAACTTAGCTCCTCAAATATGGAGCATATAATGGTATAAAGGTGCTCTATCAATCCCAAAACTAGGCGGACTATGATACCCACTACTATTCAATGCATGTGTTTAAAAAACGCTTCTTTTGACAACTTCTTTGCGGATTGAGCATTCAATTAGATATATTTGGGTCATAAATTATTTACTAGGCTTTCAGCGTGGCATAGCCGTGTATTGGAGAGGCTGAGAGCGGTACCCATCAAGTAGGAAAAAGGAGGTCTCAGCCTGGCTTATATAATACATGACTGTAATCAATTATTGGGTCGTTTGCCCTGGGAATAATGTAGACGCCGGAGGGTTACATTGAAGGGCGAGCGGGGAAACCTCGGTGGAGGTGGATATAATGTAATGGAACCGTCCGTAGGGAGTGATTAATACAAGCAATTAATACGGGTGGGGGACCTATCCGTCTTGGAAGGAAGCAGGTGGTCCCATACATAATACACAGGAGCGAAGCTAAGACCGAAGGATTTGCCTCGAGACTCAATAAGCCCTTTCGGGGTAGCGGAGAAGGCGGCGCTCCGGTGAAATATCGTCCCAGGTCCCGCGAAGCATCGGCAGGCTCCGCCCCGCCCCTCACCACCCCCCACCCTCGAATTTAACAAATTATCTATTTTCGCTAATGCTCGCACAATTTCAAAGATGCCAAAATATTGGACCTCGAACGGTCCATTGTTCTCTTTCACATTCGGAGCGCATGACGAAACCAATTTAAATTGAATTCACGTCCTGAACATCTCAATTGGTGCCTAACACAAAGTGAGCTTAACCGTTAGTTTCCTATAATCTTGTGCTAATAGGATCTACTTACGAATTTGCTTCCAAGTTCCCTTCCAGCGCATAAATGAGGGCTGATTGAAATCCTAATCAATACGACGATTCAGCGTTCAACGTTACCGAGGAAAGAGATAATGAACACGCCCAGAAAAACCTTAAAAACTATTGTACCAAATACCCACTTTCGACTACCTGTTTACCTGTTGGTTGTTGAATATTCCTTGAATAATCAACTTATGTTTTCATGCAAAAAGTCAATATCTCCAATTTGGCCCAAAATTTCTTTCTAGGCGTTTCAAAATAGATCTCTAGATCAAAATAAGTAAATGTCCGTCCGCCGTCCACCGTCTTTGCCGATTAATGTAGAAGAAAATTTATTCTTGACCCCGATCGGACTTAACTTGGTAAATGCGGGGTCAAAATGCCTTTTTCAAAAAATGGCTTTTAGAGGTTTTTGGTGGTTACCCTTTTCGACTAAATTTTAGACTCTGAATCCAATGAGACGGACCAATTAGCGTCCACCGGAAGATGGGTCAAAATGGGTATCTATCTACCCATTCTGAATGTGTTTTTAAGATTTCTGGTATCTAAGCGTGTGAGGTATCATTTTCCACTAAATTTTGGACTCTGAATCGATTTCCAATCGTCTCCATGTTGCTGGTCTGAGGAATAACCACCTGTGAATGCATTTTTTAATTGCATTTTATTGTAAAAACAAAGGGTATGTGCTTCGCTACTCCCCCCTGTAAGCTATGCTTGTGTCGTGAAGGGTGAGGGGGGGGGGGGGGGTCGCAATACGCAATAACCAATTTGTAGCGAACTAAATAATTAAATAATATGAAGCCCCTGTAGTCATAGCATCTCTGCCCAATAGCCATAGTTTTAGAGAGTGGTCTACTTAGTTTCTGTGAACTAAGTCTTGCAGCTGCCCCACCAACTACGATTGAGGCCTCAGAACGTTTTGATGATTGTGGCTCTATCTATTAGTAGGTGTATGTAGTAGGTAGTATGAATTATGGGAAATTTTCAGTCCTGCTAATGATGCCAGCTAATTTTTTGTTGAATAAAACCTTTAAGATCCTTCCATAAACACCCTATAACACATCTGAAAACACCCCAGCACACCCCTCTTCCCTCCGGCAACACTGTAAATCAACACAAATGTACCGAAATAGAACGAGCGCTTTGCTTTGATGGGGAGGAAGTTCCGGATTTCCCTGCGTACTTATATCATAGTCCAACGACGTTGCCTACGTGCATCTATCCACCTCAATCGCTGATCCATCGTCACACCTAAGTTCGAATGAACAACTAGAAGAACAACATGAAGAAGTTTCGGGAATCCAGTACAATGAGAACCTCGAACAGGTTCCTAGTCAGTTTTTGAAAAGCCTCCCATTATCAAGAACTACTTCCAACAACGTTTTGGCTATCGAAACTGACTTCACTATACTCAAGGTGCCCGCCTGTACATGGGAGGGTATTAAAATATTGGACCAAGCTGACGGAGACGGCCGAAGATGGACTGCCAAGGTGGCCAGAATGCCCTTTTTTAAACTGGTTTCTATCAACTGGTACTCAACGCTGATAGAAATGTCACCGTGTTGGGTACAATGAGTAATATCGGCACGATGCAGGGTTTTGGGGCAGACCAGCGTACCTCAGGTTACATGCAAACGTACAAGTTAAAAACGCTGCAAATTCTTACACAGGGGTTGGTTATTCCTCGGACCAGGCGCATGGAGACTCATTTCTTCAACATGGGGGAAATGGGGAAACAGTGGGTGCGGCGGGTCCCAGACCTATTCCAATCGATTCAGGATCCAGAATTTAGTAGAAAATGATACCCCACACGCCCAGGTACCAGAAATCTCGAAAACGCATATTCAAAATGGGTAATATATACCCAATTTGACCCATAACTTCTTCCAGAGGGTGCCGATCGTTTTGGGACCCATTTCATTGGATTCAGCGTCCAAAATTTAGTGGAAAATGATACCCCACTCGCCTAAATCGCCCAAAATCTCGAAAATCCATTTTTCAAAAAACACATTTTGACCCCTACCCCACCCAAATTTGGTCCGATCGGGCTGAAAAGCTTGGAGGATCGTCCCAGGCCGGTTACAGACCCCTGACCCAAATTTCAGATTTTTAGAAAATTGTCTACTACCAAAAACGGCGTGGACGGCGGACGGCGGACGGCGTACGGCGGACGGACATTGACCTTTTTGGTTGGTTATTCCTTGAATAATCAACCTATGTTTTCATGCAAATGGTCAACCTCTCCGATTCGGCTCAAAATTTTTTTCTGGACGTTTCATGATGTCCTGATCAAAAAAGGTCGATGTCCGTCCGCCGTACGCCGTACGCCGTACCCCGTACGCCGTACGCCGTCCGCCGTCCGCCGTACGCCGTCCGCCGTCCACGCTGTTTTTGGTAGTAGAAAATTTTCTAAAAATCTGAAATTTGGGTCAGGGGTCTGTTCCCGGCCTAGGACGGTCCTCCAAGCTTTTCAGCCCGATCGGACCAAATTTGGGCGGAGTAGGGGTCAAAATGTGTTTTTTGAAAAATGAATTTTCGAGATTTTGGGCGATGTAGGCGAGTGGGGTATCATTTTCCACTAAATTTTGGACGCTGAATCCAATGAAATGGGTCCCAGAACGATCGGCAGCCACTGGAAGAAGTTATGGGTCAAATTGGGTATATATTACCCATTTTGAATATGTGTTTTTGAGATTTCTGGAACCTAGGCGTGTGGGGTATCATTTTCCGCTAAATCTTGGGCGCTAATTCCAATGAAGTGGGTCCCGGAACAATTGGCACCCACTGGAAGAAGTTATGGGTCAAATTGGGTATATATTACCCATTTTGAATATGCGTTTTCGAGATTTCCGGTATCTGGGCGTGTGGGGTATCATTTTCCACTAAATTTTGGATCCTGAATCGATTGGAATGGGTCTGGGACCCGCCGCACCCACTGTTTTCCCCATTTCATCCATGTTTATGAAATGAGTCTCCATACGCCTGGTCCGAGGAATAACCAACCCCTGTGTAAGAATTTGCAGCGTTTTTGATCAGGACATCATGAAACGTCCAGAAAAAAATTTTGAGCCGAATCGGAGAGGTTGACCATTTGCATGAAAACATAGGTTGATTATTCAAGGAATAACCAACCAAAATCTGCCAACTCCTTTGTGCCTCAGGAAATACACAAAGGAATTTTCACGAACATCCCAGACATTTTACCGTAACAAACAGTAATAATAAAATTATTAGGATTTATAATTACTGCATCAGAAGTCTTTTGTGAGAACATTTAGCCTTGACAAATGAGTTACGCCTATGAAGCGTCATTCGAAATTTTCGATGCTTTCTTTGTTTCTTTTGTTCCATTTTCTACTCGCCTAAAACATGGTAAAGGTAAGCATTATTTATACAAAATTCACGAGTAAATGATGATTTTATTGGCAAGAATTCTTGAGCCAACATTGAGACAATCTGCAAGATTTTTTATACAAGATGATGATCCATACATCTACATCTACATCTACATCTACATCTACCTATACATCATCACTAACTGAACCAGAATATTACACCTTAATCGACCCCTGTTTAACCGCCCTGGCTAATGAATTTCCGTTCCTTTCATGGCCATTGCTTAAGACAACGATGGCACAAAGGACGTAGTAGGTACCTAATCATCCCACTGGTTCTGAGCTTTTAAATATTATTTAAGAAACATAAGGCCAAATATGAACGGGATAAATAAAAAAGTAAACTGATGATTAGGTGGAAATTGTTATTCTTGTTTCAACTTCCATATACAGCGTGATGAGCCGAAGGGTCAACGACTCAACTTCGTTGGTTGGACTTTAGTAAGCGTGGATATCGTGCAGAACTATAACCGTTGAACTTATGGCGTAAGTATAGGCAATGGGCAGAGTGACGTGATGACCTGAAAGAGTGTTTTCACATCTCTGCTCTGTATCTCTTCTCCCATAGTGTCAGCGGTGGCAGACTCTCCTGCATAAATGATTACCCCTGCGCCTGTCCGTTCGTCTTGACGCTTAATGAGTCCGAGACTTTGCTAATTAATGACTAAAACAACCTTCCCCTCCCCACTACTCTCCCCGTTTCGCGCACTAATCCATTTGCCTTTTACTTCCTCTTCGCACCCCCTCGACCCAACTGTTCTGTTGCTAATCATTTATACGGCACGAAGCCCCTCCTTCCAATTTCAAGTTTAACCTGAAAACTTGGCAAGTTCTCGACTAGTACAACTTCTCCTGGCCCGGCTCTGCCCCTTGTTCCCGACAAGCCCTTGAAATTGATGAATTACCTAGAACAAACTTAGTTTGCAGTACAGTCAAACCGCTCTACGGAAGCTGTGGAGCTTGAATAAAGTATTTTGGTTAGTCAGTATCGAACGCGAGGGTAACTCCAGGATGCCACTACTTCCAAAGTTGAACGCCGACGAGTAATTTTACGTTTCTGGTGCCCTCCGCCTTCTTCGGAGCGGCAGCTACGTTCATCGGCACATAAGTAAACACGCTGAACATGTACGACCAATGTTTGGAAACTAGATCATCTATGAGAACCAGCCTACGAGGCAGGCGAATAGAAAACATCAATAGCAGTTTTGTGGGCTTAATCAACTCCTTGAAGACCAATTAAAAGTTGGCATGACTCAATCGTATGATATTTGAGATAAATTAAAAGCGTGATAGGGTTAAAGATGCCGGGTTCTGATGGTTCTTTCGGCCACTTATGGTAATATTCTTCGTGAAAATTTCCTACACGTGTAAAGATACCGAACGAAAGATGATAGTGATAGAAAGGAGGTGGTTTCTCTGGAGTTTTTGTGGCCTGTACAAGGAGTACGGATACAATGAATTGATGAGTGGTCAGTTGATCCTCCAGTTTTTATTCATAGGCATCTCGAGTATTTGGACGAAAATTTGCAATTGGAGAGCAAGAGTTCTTTATTTATTTACAACTAAAATCAACTCAAGGAATGAAAAACTTATTAGAAGCATGTTCAGCGTTACGTTTCGCGCAGTCTTTTGAGCCTATTTATTGGTTTTGGTTGCAACTGTACCCCAGGACCTTCTAAATCCTTAAAATCTAGTCACACAAAACTAAATTGCATGCATATTTCCTATTTACTCATTCAACTTATTTTTTCGTTCATACTTATTTATTAATATTTGTTCATTCACATCTATTTGTTTATCCCTTCAGTTCCTATTAACTATAATTATTATTTTTACATAAAACTCTCGTTTAACGTATTTGTCAACTCATTTTGTTCCTAGTAACTATAATTATTCCTATTAAAATTAAAACCTTAATCAATATGTTATTTATGAATGTTTGTCGGACTCTTTTTCTATTCACAATGCTATTTAAGCTATTATCATTGATTATGTAAAAATCACGGGGACTATCAATGGATAGTACCCCCGTAACATGTGACATTAGGGGGTACCCCTCTATTATAATATGCCTCCGCAGAACTGGAATGTAATTACAAATTAACAATAAATTACAATAAAGTTATCATAAAAAAAAAAAAAAAGGTTGCAACTGTACTGCCCTACCGCTGAACTGGGGTTGTCTACTTGACACTCCTGGATAGGAAGATGCTCAGACAAACTTGGGAAGAGAAACGCTGTGAAAAAACAGAAGACGTCCAACAAAAAATATAATTTCAAAACAACTCGAAACACAAAATTGTTATAACAAAGCGGAATCATGAGGCTCAGCCATGAAGGTCATGGAATTATTCGCAGATTATAAAGATGACGTTTGAGAGACCACCTATAAGATCTCAAATTTTGGCTTAAACTACGTGGTTTCACAGTGCAAATGACTGCCTGTTGAACTGCGTTGATAAAAGGAACTTTTGAATCAGCAAACGGCAATCAGGAAAACTTCAAGGCATATGTTGAACACAGTCGACGCCGTCTAACTCAATTCAATATGAGTCCCATCGTGGAAGATGTCCCCAGGGATAACAAGTTGAGTTCTGTAATAAAGGAATTTCTTCCGTTACGATTCACCTGACGATCGACTGAGGTTTGATCTGATTTGGTTCATGTGAACGCTCGAAAGATTCTCCATAATCATAAGCCATAGTCGTATAGTAAACACAACATGCCAATATTCGGTGAAAGTATCGATACCCAAATACCGAACCTATGCTATGGTTCTTGCTACGATTTCATTGAATCTCAATCAATAATATTCGGCATACAACCACTCTCATAAGAAATTGGTTCCGTTTAATTTGAGAGTACCAGCATATTTTGACGAGAATCAAGTTGTTAAGTAAAACGATTTCAATAGGTCGATCAAGATCGTACAATAGTCGAATTTTTAAACATCCTTTGACGGACATGTCACGAACTCATCTCGGAGTTCTAAACGCAGTCTCTAGTTGCCCCTTCATCTTCGGAGCCCTCAGGGTCTTCGAGGGCAAAGGGTTAATGTCCGTTTCTTTATGAAAAAGGAAGACAAGGGGTGCCTCCCTTCTTTGAAAAAAGGTATAGGTTTACAGTTCCCAATCGACGTTCACGATATGATTTGATTTAGTTTTTGTTTCCTTCTTTTCTCATCAACCGTTCGTCTTTCAGCCGTGAGAAACTGAACCCCCCCGAAGATTTCGTTTCAGCCGCGTACCACCATAGGGGTGAATGTGAACGATTTTTATCAATCGGATGTGCTAAATCATGCAAACAGCGAGTAATCTAATAGGCGTCAGGCTAATAATAGTGAAGTTTATTTCCGTGACACCCGTTCACGTTGATCTCCCGACCTCAGGAATGTTCCTTCTGAAAGCAAGATTCACCTCTTTTTTTCTCATCTTTCATCTTCACCTTTTGAGGCGAACGAACGAAAACCAACTTCAGAAGAATCATATACAATTTTTGCCTTCCCTGAATTCCGTGGATCAATGTCACTCCTCATCACGAAAGGGAATATAGTTAAGCATAACAATATTAAATCGGATTGAATAGGCTTAATAGAATTTCTCCACATTCTAAATTAGAAAAACAAACAAAATGAATAATAAATACATACGTTAAAAAAAACTTGAATTAAAATAAAATGAATACGTACCCACGTTAACATTCATTTTTATCATAGAACGAATTCAACTGCGACCAAAGGGCATACTTAAATACCATTTTTGAAGTTTCTCAGGTATTAGTAATATTTATACTAAAAATGATCAAAATCAGAATGGATGTTGAATGCTTGATTATGAACTTAGAACTATTTTTGTGTTATGCAACTTTTAATTTTAGTTTTATTTCTGAATGGTTTTGATCGAAGCAATCAAAACCTATTATTAAAAGCAGGTAGGTTCCTTGAGAAATGTCGGCATTCATGCTCTTTGGTCGGGCTTCGATTCATTCTAATTATTGCTGGTTTAATTCATTGAGGGTAAAATGTATGAATCGTGCGATATACATTTGATGTGATTTAATCACTTCCAGCTCTCTGTTGAACATATACTAACCTAATTAGTACTTAAATAAGAAATTAACCACAACTTTTTTCCTCAAAATTGTCACAAAGAATTGCCAATCTGAAAGACTGAAACTGAAAGAAATACATTTTGTGATGGCTACATTTTTTGGGTGCTTCACAATGAATACACCCGTACAAGGTGAAAAAAAAACACACTTAAAATAATTTCTTCTTTTAAACCTCAAAAAGTTAGCTCTTCATCGTAGAATCATCTCAAAACTAACCTACTGCGGGTTTATGACTCACTTGACTGACACAGTGATTCAATTTTGATGTGGCAATTCCAACTGAGGAGCTTTGGTTATTTATTCAAGGGTTGTTAAAAGGCAATGACGTTGAGTACAATTTAGTGGAAAATTCACTGTCGGTGGAAATGACTTGATGTTTTCCCTTTCTTTGCCTCGGGCTTTTAATGTTAGGTGGGGTAATTTTAGTTATTAAGAGCAGGTAACCTCGAATGAGCTAGGTAGGTAGGTAGGAAGGAAGGAAAGCAGGTAGGAGGAGGTTAAGTGAATTGCCTTGTTTGGTAAAATATATGAGTGGTTTTGCTGGGAGTGGGTGAAAAAAGGGAAGATGATATTGTTTTACTGCCGGGGGTGGGAGTGTGAGGAGCTTCCTCGGCCGGACCAATAGGAAAGCTTATTGATCACATGGGCTTGAAGGGCTGGGCCGGGTGGGGGTAAGGGCATGTATGTTATATGATGTATAACCCCCACTCCTCGGAGTGCCCCACCCTTGGAAACCATGGATATATTGATTCCGTGTGAGTCCCTTCGCCCTCGCCCCGGCCCTTTCAACCCCGGGTGGGCTAACACATGCCCGATTCGCCACATTCCGAGCGGGGGAGGACGAAGGGTCGGATAAAGACGAAGGGCGGTGGATGGTAAAGTCGGATGGAGGGTGGGATGCGAAGGGAGGGGGTCGTCCCCTTTTCCACCTTGTCTCTTCTCAGTGTAGCACCCTAAAATCCAATTCCTTCTCAACAGGACTAAAACCCTTCAGCTCATATCTTCCAATCCTCGCCTGGATCTTCCTCTAGATCCAATCCAACCAGCCAAATACGACAACACTTACCGTGAATTTTCCCTGCATGGACTAACACTGCTATTTTGGGTTTGCGGCCAACTTAAATGCCTCATAGTTTAATACCTGTTATTATTATTATTATTATTATGTTTCCCATCCACAAGAATGAAAGCGAAATTTATTGTTCCTTTTGCTAAGTGGTTGGACCTGATATAATCATCTAAAATAATTAAAATATAATAGTAGTAATATATTAACGTTAAGCTAGGTATTACCGTAGATCAGGCAGCCGAGATTAAGGTCATTTCAAAATCGAAAAAATGCATGTAAGACTGGAATAGGAGTTCACAAACCGAAACACGAAATGGCTCGATGCTCAACTGATTTATTGAAAATCGAAAACCAAGTTGATTCCAACAGACGAACACAACTCGACAATACCGCTATGTACAACACTTCGGAGGACCGACCACAACTGACTTACGAACCCGAGTAATCTTCTACTCACTGATAAGTGGCACAACAAGGTCCGAAGTCGAACGACCGATGGTCGAGTAGCCTACAGGATGGGCGGAGATCTTTACATGCATAGCTGTACTTCTTATAAATAGAGAGGACTATTCCTGGATGGATGGAGTTTGAGAACGAAATAAATTGTCCCCAATGTTCTTGATTTTGAGAGGAGGATCTTCCACCATCATATTCAACGGAGTCTTGATTAGGAGAGCTTCGTCAAATGTGCCTGTTGAGTTCGTCTTCAGCCATCTGAAACATCATGATAAGATTATGATGGTAGGTATACTAAGTCCGCGATTCATCAGGACCATCATGAGATGGAGCATTTAGTCCAGGGTTTTGAGAACCATAGGGAAATGGACAAAGATACTGACGTTTATAAGTACGCGTTTGGTATATCCATCAAGCATTGTTATTATTATACGGAGAACAAACAGAAATCCATCCGATTACTCAAGATTTGGCCAAGTCATCGCACTTCTCTTAAATTTGGACCCTCTCAAGTTTTAGATGAATATTGCGTTAACCAAGCAAATCACGGAATTACAAAATGAAATGTAATTAAAAAGTTCTTGATGCGAATATACCAAGTAAATTTTATGGCCACTCATCAATTGGGTTTGTCCATCGACACGACAATATGATCAAAACTACTTGTAGGTGCATCTATTAAATTATTTAGACTAAGGAAAAACCCTAGTTCCCAGGAACAGATCTTGTGGTTGAAATTTCAGTGACCACGGCTTTGGAATCAAAACTTACTAATTACAGTCAGAATTTTAAATATTTAGTGTTGAAAGTAAGGGTTATTGCTGGACGTGTGAAAAACTAGATTGCATGGGCAAGTGGGCAATGTGTTTTACAGTTCAAACCTGATATCTTCTACGGGTTTTTACTTATTCAGTGTTATGGGATGTAGAAGGAACCAGTGCAAAATATCATTTGGGAACCTTTAGTCCCGCTAAATAAACGCCGTTGGGTGGATACACGAATAACGCGCTAATAGGGAAACTGGCGCCAATTATTTTCCAGCTCAAAAGAGTTCTTCATTTCTCGCCACCTCCGAGAACAAATTCTCCTTCAGGAATACAAAGTAGGTTGAAGACGGTGTGAAGACAATTTGTTCAATAGGTAGCGAGGAGGACTCAGCCAAACGGAATAGAAACGCCGCTTTTGAAAAGTTTTCCCGCCACAACAAATTTCCTCCTAGTCGAGCATTCGGAACACTTCACACTCAACTGCTCGAGCATATCAAAAGAAAGAGACACACAGAAATGGGTTTTCCTCTTTCTCGACGTGCAAATTGGTTTCGTATCTCGTCTCGGTCCGACAAGGAAATAGGATCTTCATATTCACGTAGAAACCTTCCCTTGCAAATATAGGAAGCGATGAAGTGTGAACGTTCACATTTCCTATAGGACAATAAGGAACCTCGTAGCGGGCGCTGGCACCATTTTCGTATATTTTGTATTGTTTTTCCTCTAAACAACTCAATCATTAGGTAGAAAAATGTTTGTTTAAATCCTTTAACCCTTTGGTTAAGTTGCTTCAGTTTTAAGGGTGGCAAAATATAAACCAATGAAATCATCCTGCAATGTATGACCGTAGAGCCGATTCTTACACCATCCGGCAGTACCTACAGCTCGTCTTATTTTCCTGGTCTTTTATGCCAAAAGAAAGAAGGGAAAAGTGTTCGCCCCATGGAGATGGGACCACAACAAGGGAGTGTACCGATCGTTCAAAAACGTCTGTTTCATCTCATCAATTGTTGAAGTGAACATGAAAAGTACTTGTAGAGCCAGGCCTACGTCACATTAGTGTTTTCTAATCGAAACAAATAATTCTACACAGAGATAAATTGCTGAATAGTTCAGCAAAAAGAAGAAGCGTAAATTAAAATGAACGCCGCCGTGAACCTTGATATTCGCACAGCCTGGCAAAATATTGACAATGCCATTGCATATATTAATTACTTCCGTGTCGTAACGTGCTGTTTTTGGAAATGCATAATACGAAGCCACAATTTTTGCCCATTTTTCGCATGCATTTTAATTACATTAATTAAGTTTTGAAGCTACCGTTCGAGGGCTGGCTTAATTATCCAGCCACAAAATGTATTGAATTAAATGTATACTGGTAATGAGTAAAGTACTCAATCGAGGATTTTAAGGAATGGAAGCGGTTAGTTGATTATAGCATTGGAAACATTCCTGCAGCTATGTATGATGAAATCGTACAAAAAGCCCTTGATTCCCAAAACTACCCTCAATATGTGGCCTGACGCTGGAAACCAAAAGTGTGATCCATGTAGTAGTGGGGATATTGAATATGCGTTTCATTTTATTGGAAAGTGTAGGGCACTAAGTGATGTAAGACGAAGGTATTTGGGTAGATTCGATATTGGTTGGGAGGATTATCTCAGGTTGATTAAGGGTGAGATTATCAGTCAGTAAGGTATTGCACAGTTGTATGGTATTTGAAAAGTAAAACCACGATTTTTTATTCATTTGGTATACGTATTTATTAAATCTGTTATAAATATGGGAGTAATGTATCGCTGTAATCGTTATGTACAGGGTGTTGACCGATATGGATGGCAGTCTTCAAGTTATTCTATAACTCATTTTCAACAAAATACTCTCTTAGCACTAAAACGTCCATAACTACCTCAATTTACAAGGCAATTTAAAATCTGAGTACACTGTTGGAAAGAACGTCAAATTTCCCAATCTATGAAGTCCTCAATCTTTCCATGAAATGAGTACTGGTATTCAATATTTTAGCCTAAAGTTAGAAAATAATAAATACGCGAGTCCTTGTCAACATTCAGTCGGGTGAAAGAGACATTTTCCTCTGACAAGTTCCCGCGTTCATCCTTGGAAAAACTTTTCCAAAATACCAGCTTTCCAACGGTATATTTAAATTTATTTCTGTGACTAAATTTGGGAGTGAAAATGGCGTTTTAAAATGGGTCATTCATGAGAATCATCAAACCCATATACGCTGAGATTATTTGTTCTGTAAGGACCACTCCTTTATTATTTTAGCAGTAGTGACCGAACTCCAGGCTGCCCCCACCTCGAGTTTTGTTTAAGATTTCACATAAGCTCCTTACCTACTCACTTTCAAGGGATTGGGAGAGTCAAAATTCAATTTTGCCTGAACGAAAGTTCAATGGTACGCAACATTCATGTTCGTAGAATTTGGTACTTTCATTTTTGGTAAAAATGCCTCATTTCTTCGAATTAAACTATACAAGGTGTTATTGATTGATTGATATTCATTTTATTTCTTCAAATTAACAGAGTACGCTTTACAAACACAGTGAGAAATTATGTTCCCCTAATGAGCACGTATCCAATCTTGTAAAATGGATTTATTTCAATTTTTTATGATTGACATTTATTTTAGCTTATTAAGTATCTTTCATGAGTATGAACTTGTTCTCTCTAGCGCGGGTTCTGCCCATTAGGGGAACATAATTTCATACTCTCTTTGTAAAGCCTACTCTAAAAAAACTTGAATTGTGATTAACTCGGAGACAAAGCCTCTAAAGAAAAAAGTCTTTGGAGACATTTTTAGTTGCAAATGAGTTGTGGAATCTGCCCCTTGAAGGCTGCAGTCAACCTTATCAGCTATCACACTCTTTAATATATACTACATGAATTGTTTCTCCTCTTCTTTGAAATTTTTATATTTTATATCATGTTTTACCACTCATTTGTTTTGTTCATGATGTGTTTTTCTTTTCTTTTTCGAAAGTAACGGACGGTGAACTCATTCAGACTCATTTAGAACTCATTTAGGCTGAACTCAGACGGTTATTGCGACTATGCTTATTACATAAAGCATGTTTTCATTTATTCATTCAGTCATTCGTAATGTGCTGATGTCTTGAAAGAATGAGAGGCCACGGAAATGGTACGAAACACCAAATACTTAGAGCTGTTGGCATAGTATGGCTAGTGACAATAGAAGGAGCTGCGAAGGGACAATGACAATGATCCGTTGTGGGCTAATATCCGTATTTTGACCCAGATATGTCATAATTGTTATCAAAATGAATTCGAAATTTAAAATGGTTTTAGAAGATACCATATGGAAATGGAACCCGCTGTCAAGAGCGAATAGCCGAAAAGTGTGAAAGTGTCCATGGACAAAAGCGCACTATCAGGAGCCCTCATCTTCTAAAAGTCAAGAGGCTCCTGATGGCAGCCGATAACAGATCAGATCCTCTCGGTTGTCTCCTGAGAAGAAAAGAAAACCTCACTCCCTTTTTTTCTGCGGCTAATGATGAAAAGATAGACTTTGAAGCCCTCATCCTATACAACTGACCCATTCATTCCCGTGAAGAGGCTTAGAGTGCGATATTGTGGAAACAGACCGCGCTACATCACGCCCCTACTACTTTTCATTGTCCCCGCCGTCAATGGTTCGCCCTGTTTTTTCGCGTTTTTTTTCCTCCTCTCCCAGACTAAACCCTCTTTTGAACCATAAAACAGTGTTATTTAGGTGTTGTTGGTTGAAGGGTCCTAACGGGCAAACAACCCTCATCAAAGGTAATCCCATTACTCCAGAATATGATGCATTTTCTACCCCGCTTATCATCATGTGACCCTTTGCGGTTGGCGTTTGTTCATAATATTAACAGCTTAGCGCTATCCACCTCTACAATAAAATACAGCATTTTACCTCAAAACGCGCAGTCCTTCGTGCAGCTCTAAGTACGGTACTACCTCGTAAGTACAATTGTGTTTGTATCGTTGTAATTCGTGAATTGGCTGTAACATGATTGGCGAGAAGTTTTGAGCTGTAAAACTCGGTGATTAGAAAGATCTCGAGGGTAAAAAAAATGTTTCTTCAACATCAGAATTAATTAGTGGCTCCATCCGTGTGGCTGCTAACAGTTTGCCTGTTGTAAAACACGAAGCGAATCGAGTCCCCTTGAGCCTCGGAAACCTTCCAACATATCCTTCTCTTCGATGACGAATAAACAAAATTAGAATGACAAATTCTCCTAGCGATCACTTTCGTCTTCTCCCTGACTTCGGGTGGAAGATATACTCCAAGAATAAGAGTGGAATAAATCTGAGGAAACTGGAAGATCTGTCCTAGTCGGAAACCTGAAGGATCGCCCGCCTCTTTCAAATACGACCAAGGCCTTCTGCGTGGCAGGCGGTGGGCACTTTTTTGAAAAGCACCTATTCGCTCCGAACTCCTCGAAAATTTACGACACATAGTTAAAATTAGAATAACAGCAATGTAAAGAACAGATTGAACAATGATTGTGTCACGATCGTGCCAAAAATCAACAGAGGATCGAGAGGCAGGAGGCCTCTGTTCCTAACGGCCTTGTCCCAGAAGTGGATTTGCCGCTTCCTCCCGAAAAAGAAACTCAGTCACGGCCACGTCACCGGGAATCGGCACAATTTAGGGGATGATCTCTGGGGGAGGAGGTTCCCTCAGGCACTGCCCAGTAAATGAGCCTCGTGAATAACGTCTAAACCACTCTGCCCTGTTTACTCAGTTTACCCACTTCCTGAAAAAATGAGGCGATTTAGGAGCTCATCCGGCATCTGCGTCGTGTTTTTTCTTTTCCTTCGACTTCCTTTCCCAATTCTTTACCTTCGTCTCGTTTTCTTGTTTTCAAGATTAGGCGTACAGCCGACCTTGACTAGGATACACTTGAAAAAACGCTGCAAATTACCCGACAATGTTTTATTATTCAAGGTAGACGTTTACGCTCCAAATAGATTAGTTATTATCTAGTCCTTGGAGTACTCACCTACTTATTCAGAAGAAGTTTCGAGATAGACATTTTCACCCGTACCCAGCCACTATTTTGGGCTAATGAGTTTTGGGAACCTTAGTACCACTTCATTAGAATACGGTAACCATCAGGGGAAACTCCTAATGAACTAACTGGAAAACTATCGTTATTTGGTTTTGGTTGTATTTTATCGTATAAGAAATTGGCAATTCATCGATTCGAAAGGATTAGTCAAATCAGGGACGTTTATAAATTCTGTTGACCAACGGGAATCAATCGACAGTCTACTGCCCACGTTGAAATTCTCCTTGGGAAAATGGAGTTGTCTATTCCCAATGCGAGTGAAAAGCCGATCGCTACTGAGTTTCAGGGGAGGCGAACATTTAAAATTCATACCGAATAATCCTTTGAAAAAAGTATTAGCATTTTTGAAGCGAAGCTAAATATACATGGGAGGAATCTCGATTCCGTTCTGCCAATCTCGTTTTCCTCTTGAGCCCTTCTCCTATTACTCGGGTTCTCTAGAAGTACTTACTAGTTCTCTAAAATTTACTCTACACAAAACACAACATTTTCACAGCAGAAGGTAAAGCAGCAGCAGGGTAAAGTATTTTCTTGTTCAAAAGCCGAATGCTCGATAAGTGTACCCCGTGTTTCAAAGAAAATCGAGCAAGAAAACTCTTTAAAATCAGTATCCATCCCTTATTTACTTAATTTTTGTTGTAAACTTTGATACCTAGGAAAGTCGGTGTTTTTGAATTAGCTTTCCTGTTAGTTAGTGTGATAAGTTAAAAAGGAGAGATGCGGTTAGAGAGCATTGTGCCCTCACACCCGTTCCATCGTTAACCCCCTGCCTACCTCCGAACAAAGACTCTTTTTTCAGCATAAAAGGATACGGTAGCTGGAGACCCCTCCTGACATCCTTTTTTCATGTATATCCGATTCCCTACATACATTATAAGGACGCGGACGCAGTTATCGCAGCCTCACCCCACGGAGCCAACCCTTTAATTTCACAGCCTATTCAAATCACTTTTTTCACCCCACGGCCTCACCCCAGAAGCGACGGTACTGACACTGTTTTTTTTCTCACCCCTCACCCTACGGTCTCAACTCGACTGTGAAAAACTACCGGGTTTCCTATTTTGCATTTCCTTCTTCCGAATAGACAGCCAGATGCCGTTTTCGATGCCTTCCCCACCGTTTCTCCTTTTTATCACAACCCTTTACGGCTCGCAGTATATTTAACATTTTCATACGGATGTCTCGTGCGTGAGAGCAGCTGAAGGTGTCCCATCAATAACTAGGCTCATCTTTCAATTGTTGGCGGTATAATACAGCCAATTATTTTCTATTATTCGAGCGACACTCTGTCAAACCGATGGATATTCCCCGGATCAATATAAACAGCGACGTTTTAACTGCCGGGATTGCCGCCTGTTATTAATGGATGAAAACTGTTTCATAAAAGTCGGCCACGAGAGAATGAATGAGTTATTGATGACGCTGCTAGATAAATAAACGCCCGTGGTAAGCTCATAGAAACGTCATTAATATCATACAGTAACTGAATTAATGTTAAGAAGAGCCGTATCAAGATCAAGGAGCTCACAATCGTTTGTGATTCTGAAAACATTGCTTTGAAGTTTTCCAAGTCGAGAAAAGTAGAATAAAGAAGTAGTAGAAGTATGATAACACGTAGCATTATTTTTTTTTAATCACCTGACCCATTAGCTATTAAAAACAGAAAAGTTTCTCGCACTTTTAGCATCCGATGGCCCATTTGTTGTACCACACTGTCCGTCTTTACTAAAATATCACACAATTTCCTATTTAATTTTGAGGGGAAGGGGGTGTCCAAAATCGAGTTTTGATACATTACCTGATAACATTAACTGTGTTAAAATGTGACACCTTAGTTGCAAAACGCACGGATATACGGATAAAAATCCATAGTAGCTACCAAGAAGAGTCACGTAGAAAGGATTTCTCGTCCCCGTGATATTCAATCGTTATAAGCTCGAAAATAGCCTCGTACCTGCCCCATTACTGGTTGGAAAACATGATCGGAAATTGAAAAAAATGAGAAAACTGTTGAAATATTGAGAATGAAGCCCTTAAGAAATCATGGTAGTTCTTAAGGCTATACCCTTGTTGTAAGAATTCAGTTTTACTGTTATCTCCTGAGCGTGTAATAGGAGCTTTAAAGTGGTAAGAACTCATTTTTGTTCACTGCAGAAATTTAAAGATTGCTTATAGAAACACACTCAAAACACGCGAACGTGTCGACCATCAAGGATTTTAGTGGATTTCCGTAGCCCTGGGGATGTTTTATAACATTATTTGACCACCGAACGTTGGCCAAACTTGCCTCCACAGCCACCACTAACAATCACAAAACTGACAGGCACCAAGGTCATCAATGACACAGCACCAAATACTTTTTGTAGTCTTATTGTAGCTGTAGTGAGTTTGGCAGTGATTGCTGATGACACAGCCAACTGTGGGGACATCAACAATTTTTTAGGGCTTCTGTACAACTGCTTGTTTACATTTAGCTTCAGCTTTCAGGAATTGAAGAAAAAAAAATTGTCTAAACTCCTCCGCCATTTTGATTTCTTGATAATTGCGGTAGATACTCGTTCGAAATTTGACTAAGGGTTGTTTCGTGGTAGATACGTTCGAAGGACGCGTGTAAGTCGAATAGCACGAATTTATATAATGGAATTCACCCACACGAGGGTTTGCCATTATTTACGGGCAGAGATAATGCGATTCATGAAACTTCTACCCCCAAGATCGGAAAAACGACTAAAGTACAACAGGGAAGAACGTGGAAGGAAAAGGCTAATCTTCTTAGGGAAACTCGCCCCTCCGCCGAAGCCTCAACCAACGGGGAGGAAGTCGAGGCCTTTCTAACTATTTCATTAAGACTTGCCCGAAGTCGCTAAGTCGACACACGGGATCGTTAATGAGTGTACAGCTAATAAGCAAATGCCGTCAAGAAGCTCCGAAAGCTGAGGTAAATAATAGGCGAAGTGGGTTTAAGCTACAAGGCATCCCCCTTAGCGGGGCTCTCCTTTTCTGTTTAACTTCCACCCCTCTCTACCGTCACCGGCACTCGGCTCTTCCCTGCCACCAGACTCCTCTTGGATAAACATTTAATAAACACCACATCTAGGAATCCCACCTCTCTTGCTGCTCTGCCGTTGCCTCCAGTACATTATCAAACCGCACCACACTTCTCCAAACTCCCAGTCCGTTTGCTCCTTCATCCCACCATCCCTTCAGTTTGTCGGAGGAAGCCCCCTCCGCGTGACCTCGCGCAACTTGGTAATTATCCGTTGGGTTATTCAAGCGACGCTCTGGCGTCAACGTAGTAGCAACCCCCACCCCCTTCACCCATCGACAACCCTCAACTCGAGGAAATCCAACCGCAGAAGGCGCAACCGTGGAGAAACATGTTGATTGTTGATTCTAATTGTATAAATATTCGCTCGGAGTTTCGCCTTACAAGTTGCCCGTTGATACATTGGGTATGTTTAATGATAAACCTGTCCTAAATGTTGATTTTGACTTCTGTGAATTTGAGTTTTCTGCCACTGTTACTGAGATATTGGGCTTTCGAAGGTTCTCAAACTTTTGAAAATGTTTAGAAATTACCCGACTTCAAGGAAACAACTGAAATATGATGTTACATTCCACGTTATGATATTTCATTAGCAAATTGTGGGTGGTAATCGAGTTATACCGAGCGTTATATATACTTTTTCTTTTTTCTCAGTATTCCTCTATTGGTACTTTACTACCAACGTGAAAAACGCTGGAAAATGATACCCCACACGCCTAGGGACCAGAAATATCGAAAATAGACATTCGAAATGGGTAGATAGATCGCCATTTCGATCCATAACCTCTTCCGGTAGGCGCCAATAGTTCCGGGTCCAGTCTCATTGGATCCAGCGTCCAAAATTTAGACAAAAATGATACCCCACACGCCTCGATTGCCCAAAACCTTGAAAATCCATTTTTGAAGTACGCATTTGGACCCCTATTTCCCTTCTCCCAAATTTGGTCCGATCGGGCTGAACAGTTTTAAGGACCAACTAGAGCCGTTTACTACCAAAAGAGAGCCGTTGGCGTGGACGGCGGACATTTGCTTATTTTGATCTAGACACCGTGAAACGCCTAGAAAAACATTTTGGGCCGAATCGGAGAGATTGACTTTCTGAATGAAAACATACGTCGATTATTCTAGGAATAACCAACCAAAGGGTGATAAATGGGCAATACACTTGTAAAATGGAAATTATTTTAATACTATTTGAAAGCTAATAAAATAATGAATGGCATATGCGCACCCAGGTTTCTTTTCAAATTTTCATCCTTGCTAGTTCATATTGTTCGGATATATATCGCAGGGGAGTCACGAAAATGGATCTGGTTTCGAAAAATCGAGAAAATCAATGCAAGATGTACGTCGATCATTAGGAGTTTCCCTCGCTGCGTAACGAAGCGAAAGGGTGGCGACTCATGGCTGTAAAGTAATGTGAAAAGTTTTGTTGCTGGTTTGCATATTCTTATGACGTTGTTAGTATAACTTAGAGTTTGTCCCTAATACGAAGGATTATTTCATAACCGTATTAGGATTAGCCATACATGGGTTTAATAGAAGCCTCTGCCTCGGTTTAATTAAGAAGTATTATGCTCACGGGGGTTTAAACTGAAAGTAATGACGGGAGAGGCAGATAAAACCCAGCGGAAGGGGAGAGCCCTCGGGAGGGTCGGGAAATGGCAACAGTCTTCGAGGAGTCGACGAAGGGGACGTGGAAGGTGCCATGGCAACTGCCGTCCCTGCCAGAGCCCAAACCAGATTATCTTCCCTAAAAGGGACACACGCATAGAGTGGGAAGGCCTTTTGGGGGAAAGGGCCATTAATTAATGGCGTTTCATTAGGAGAAGGGACGGGCGTTTCGGGCTGAGTAATGGCCCAGAGTGTCAGCCTGGAAAGGCCATATATCAGACTCAACCTGACAATGTAGTCAAGGCTACCTTGGCAACACCCACGCCGTTTTCCCTCACATCCTTCAGCGACTGCCCTTATTTCACTTCCCCCATTTCCCAACCACACTTATAAAATAAATAGGTTTCGGTGAATTCTCAACTACGCAGGTATTCAAAATACGAGTGTTACTTTGAACACGAAGAAACTGTTAATTCCTCGAACCGAACACAATCGACTCATCGTCCAAAATTACAGAGAAAACGGTTCAAAATATCCTCTTGATGAATGACAATTCAGCATAATGAGAACCGAGGCATAATTAAGGGGCAAATAAAGTTGGGAATTTTATAATTTATATTATCCTGCCTGAACGACCTTTGGGTAGGGAATCTCCAGACTTTGAACAGTGAGAAGGTTTAGACCGATTTGATGGCGTATTGATAAGGCAGAATGATAAACCACTCAACCCATAATTCACAAAGTCACGAATACAAAAATGATTTATTTTAGTGTAATTTTAAGCTATAGAAATCTGTAGATTCCAGAAAAATATCCAGTATGGCGGTCAGCCTTAACGATAAGTTGCTTATCATAAATATATTCTCCGGGGTTCGTATTGTCGTATTTATGACGACCAGCTTAAATCAGCTGAGCTTTTTCCCTTGACCTTTCCCACATTTCGATGGATTCACAACGAGAACTGTAAATTTGAGCAGCCTACTGAATGATAATGATGTGAACGACTCAAAACATCGATGTTTGACACCGGTAGTGATAAAAATATAAATCATCGATTTTTTGCTGAGCTATTTCACTTGAATCGCTCGTCCCGGGTTTTCATTTTATAATCAGTTTATGAAATCCATATGGTAATATTCATAATCCTTATTACACGAAGTAAGAATAGGAAGCAAAAAAGTAAAAAATGAAATTTAAAATTGTTTATTCTAACAAATATTTTTTAATTAATAAATGTATAGGTACCACTTAGTACTCGTACTAATTCAAAGTCTTCCGTCAAAAAAGTCTTTCTAAAGGCACCGAAGTAGCTACCACTGGAGGATAATCTAATGCAATTTTTGACTGGGTCAAGGCCATTCGGGTCCAAAATGTTGAAGGGTTCTCTTGATTTTTTTGTGGAGGTGCTCGGAGATATGTTGATAACTCATCAGGGATTGCAGAAAATGCGTCTTTTTCGTCTTCAGTAAACAGAACTGAAGTCTGAATCTTTCCTTTCTTTCGCCTATCGAGTTATCGACACGTAAACATCGATGTTTGAAACCTTGGTCATCGATGATTCATAAACATCGAGTACTCGATACCCATCCCTACTCAGAATTGATACGCTGCGACAAGAACGTGGATATTAGATGGTTCGGCCCCTAAACGCCTACACGATAAGACGGCATTTCCGAACAGGCGATTCGACGCCGCGGTTTAGCGCCCGTTCACCCGGCGGATCTTAACGGCGCGGAAGGCGATGCTCCCGCCGATAAGATTTATAACACGGGCCCAGGAAGCCGGGAAGAAGGGCGCAGCTGTGAGCTGTGTTTCTCATATGTGATTTGTAACTGTGAGCCTTTTCAAGATTCCATTGTTTGGCGAGCCCTCTCATCTCTTTTTCCGTCGGCTGACGAGGGAAAGGGTTGAGAAGGGGTTTTCTCACAGGTAGAACTCACAGGTAGTCGGTGATATACATAAGTTTTCCCCCTCCGTTCGCGGAGGACCAGGTGACGCTCGAGTCGTCAAATAGACCGGAGACATCCAATATCGTGAGTGATCCGCTCCGATGGCTTCTCCTTGCCTCGAGAGCTTCGTATTATGAGATCGTCCTCTCGTGAGTGCCACAAAGGGAATTTACTAGCCACTTGTATACTTTATTGACTCGGTAACCGCTGAAGTTCATTCCTTCTAGTCACATAAATCTTGGTCGTATATTCCTCGCAGGAAACCAGCTAGCCAAAAGTCCTAACTCATACATTTCTACACACGTACATCCACAACGGAATATTAATCTTTAATGAGATCTCAATTTTGTAGGTAGGTAGTAGCAAATTTTCTATAAATTTGAGCCAGATACCACATTCTGGCTTTTGCTAGTCCTCAAAACTTTTCCATCTCGATCGGGCCAAATCTGGGGAGAATATAGGTGGAATTCGTAAACTCAACTTTCGTAATTTTTTGGAAACTAGGCATGTGGGGTATCATTGTCTTCAGTTTTTGATGCTGAATCGATTGGAATGAGACCTAAACGCTAACTGTTTTTCCCATTCATTGGCTCTAAGTGTATGAATTTGAAGTCAAGGGGGACCAGGCCAGATAAATTTTTTCTCTCAAGAACCATTTTAATTATCATAAGCTTCTGGGGAAGATTCACGGAGTTTAGCAATGCATTAAAACGTGAATGCCCTAATGGCGAAATCATTCGGAGAAGAGTAATGGCCGGGCGTGGCCGGGTCAGGCGGTCATGCCGAAACATCACATAATCACATTGTTTGACCGGTCGGCGTCCTAGAATACAAACGGCGGTTCAGAGGGGAGGGGTCGAAGGGCGTGACCTCAACGGCCTCTCGAAAAGGGACGACGGTGCCTAAACAGAAGCTCCCATTAGTCGGAGAGCCTTTCGGTCAATTGGCCACGAGTGGACGTAGGGTAGAACGGGTTTCCACCCTTGGTCAACCCTCCGTTAGCTCACCGCAGGACGGGGCGATCAATCACCCGCGGCCCCGCCACTTGAGTCATCTGCGCCATCTCGCTTCGTCGCTTCTTCGTCTCGCGCCTCATATTGCGTGAACACGGACAAAATGAGCATTTCACTGCCCAGAAGGGTGACCAAGAGGTCCAGTGAGGCCTTTCCTCGCTTTTAACAAGCATGGATTTTCTTAACCGCGATTTACACCGTGCAACACATTCAAAAAACATTAGTAAATTGAGAGATTTCCAACTTGTCTTTGATAATCCCGAAAGAGTTGAGCGAAAATGGATGATTACATCACAACGATTCACAGTTTTGCTAATTACGCCATGATTATTCGCGATTACTATTCAAATTACAACCAATAACAATTTTAACAACAATAACCATTACTATTATAGTAAAAAAAAGTAATCGAACCCGATTACTGTTCATGAAGAACATCCGCCGTCCGGATCCAAAAAATGCCTTCAAAACACTCCAAGAAATGTGAAATCCGGCACATAGGCACCGATTACGTCTTATCTGCTTTAGAATGCCCATAACGCTACGAATAACCTTTCAATATTTTCTTGGGGATCACATATGTGCGTGAGGTATCATTTTTAGTGAATATTTGATGCCTTTTAGGCCGTCCAATTTTCGACCACTAACTAAGAAAGCATGGTATTCGTTCTAAAAGTGGTTTTAGTCAAATTTATTTAAATATTCAAGAAACATTGAATGTTTATATCTGTTTGAATAAAAGCTAGAAATTATAGCACATTTCAATCATTATTTCAGTCTTTTCTCTTCCGGCCCAATCATGACCTAAACGCTGTCTATACATAACACATGTTTTTGTGTTTTGAATGCCTTTTTTTGGCCCCCTACGTTGAAAGTTCTCCAAATCGCAACTATGTTTTCTGCGAAAGTATTCAGATTTTGAAGTCAAATTAGTTTTTTAACAAATGTGAATCCGCAATCAAAAACCAAACAATCCCCTCAATATCTTTACATCTGGGATAATTAATTTCGAGCAAGAGCGTCTCACACAAAATACAAGTCCCGAAGAATCTTAAGAGAAAAAAAATGAACGCACGAACGTTACTTCTCCTATATATGAGCCATTTCCACAACTTGAAGTTCTTTTGAGTTGTTTTTCGGTTCGTTATTTTATGTAATGGAACGAAAACGGCAAATCTGGAGCACACGCGTCTCTATTATTTGTTTTCTCTCCGCGTTCCTCAAACTTCCCTTCCCGAGCGTTGTCACATGGTTGAAAAGGCACCGGTTCTCTTGTTTCAACACTGTATTCAAATTATGCGACCGCGTTTATACTCTGTCAATACCTCCGGTGCCTTTTTGTTTTCAGAAGGGAAAAGTATGTTTTTAATAAAGAGCAAGGGAGGAAATTTAAAGAGGCAAATATAAAAGGAGTTCTCCGCTTTCGTCTGCCTCTTTTTTCGCTTAAATATGACTCGAATAAGAAAGAAAAAAAGTAGAGAAAAAAGGTGGAACAGAAGAAAAAAAGTAGAAAAGACAAATAAGACCTTGTCTGCGTTACATGTTCCAGTAGGTCGCTCATCATGCAGCCTATTTTTCATTTTGCTCCTGGGTTCCCATGACACTGCCTGCCTTCAACCCCTCCAACGGAAAGACTTTCATATTTTTTCTTTTCCTATTTTTCACCTCCATTTGCCTCTTCTTCTCCGTCTTCGGAGACCCTTCTCTCGCTCGGATGGTCCCTTCCTCATCAATTGTACGCGAGGAATCGTTCATGCCGAATCGTACGTGAAAATAACCCTCCAAAAAGTTTGTTGGACAAATTCAATTAAATGTTTAAGATCGAATGAACGAAAGATATAGCTTTTGTACAAATTGAATGTTAAAAATGAAAAACTTCCTCAAAAGGAACACCCTGTGGTTAGGGTACATCGCTAAGTATTTGGGGTATTGAGATTATTGCTTTGAGGACTCAAGAAAGACACGTACCGACCAAATATTGAATTCAGGACTGAAATATGCTGAAATATCTGTGGTTTCAAGTACAACCCCATAGGAAATGCATGTCGAATGACTGCTCGGCGAAACTGAGTTCATTTTTTCAAATTTGCTTGATAATTTGAGCGCGAGCATATATTTACATCACAATTCTCTAGAAAGCTCCGTGAGCTGGGGTGGAAGCGGCTCGAGGGTTGTCCAAAGCTGTTATTGAGACTGAGACAGGTTGAAGGCGGAGCGGTTGGCAGGGTTTTCTTTTCCCCGACGCCCAACTTGGCGGTTGAAGGGCATTGTCTTCCAACTGACTGACGGATGAACTCGGAAAGCGGAGGGATGAGACCACCTCGGTCTCGAGACCCGCCTTAATATTCAACGCTTTTCCCACTCGAACGTCGCGCCTTTTCCCCGCCACTTCAAACCCAACGCTCATCTTAACTTATTTTACATCCTTTTACACTCACTCAGAATCCTAAAGGGATTATATGCCCTTACAAACACATTCCATTTCCACTCCCCCCACTTGCGTACTTCCACACTCCTGTGCTCATTCTTTTTCTCTTCCTCCATTCGCACGTTTTCTCTTCTTTTCGGAGCCTCTCCGTGTATTCTTACCGCCAACGTTTCCTCGAAGCCCTTCTTTCAAGCCTGTAACTTCGAAATGAGATTATTTCACATGAACTTCGCAGCCCTGAGCAATATCAGATGAGAATTCTTTGGGTCCCGCTTTCAACATGCGAAAATAACCGCCCATCTCGTCTTCACGGAGTTTCATTGATTTCGAGCTCTTTCCCACTTTCAGCTCCTGCTCATGTCACCTACTTCCGAAGGGCATCTCCTCTGATTTGACTAACAAAATCCCATACTGCGTCAGCGAAATCGGTCGAAGGCGCCAGTAACTGGGCGTTGAGACAACCCTGATACATAACAGGAGTAAGGTACTAGCAGTGTTTCAGTGCTCTCTGCCTACCATTACTCCCATTCCTGTTATTCGTAAGTCAACTATAAGGCCACTAGAGGTCGATGAACGAATAAATCGACTATGACATTTTTTGAATACTAAACAAACGTCATCTTGGAAAAGAAAGGCTTTAATTTAAGTGAAGAACAGCGAGATTTCTGGTTTATCGAGCTGAGTTTTTGTATCGAACAAACTTCTATCTTTTAGTTTCGAAGTAGAATCAATTTCCTATTTTCATATTTCGTGTAGGATCCAAATTAGAAACGTCCATTGAGGGTAGTGCAGAACGACTAAAAACCGGAAGACGATAATTTCTTGGGAACAGATTGAAATTCATGAATATTTATTTTTACAAAATTAACTTTTCAACATAATCACACAAGAGTGGGGTGTTTCTTCTTCAGCCTGGGCCTTGATTTTGTGATCAATGGGCCAGAAGTCTTCAGTAGCCTATGAAAAAGACTTATTTTGCAGATTTATGGGTATTTTTCACGAGTAGTTGAGCCTGTACGTGAAGTAATTCGGCTTTTCCAAGCCTATTCAGGTAAGATTCTAATCTGGAGAATCGCATCTTTTTCTCAGCCACTTGGAGTAAAATTTGTTGCATCTTCCACAATACCATCTCTGAGCTGGGTTTAACTAACGGGGCTTAGAATAATTTGGTGAATTCCTTTTCTCACAAGTATTTATACGTTTGTTGATATTTCTGACGGTTGATTAGAACTTAAGGCTGACTGCTGCAGCGGAAAATGATATTTTACGGCCTATCTTCAAGTTGAAGCAATTCTCTGAAAAGCCGAAGCAGTAACAAACCCTGTTCTCTTATTTGATAATTGAATCACTTGTGTTTTCGTTTTGTCTCCGCTGCCATCTACGAGTACACCTACCAGATATGGTTGTTTTTTAAAAGTCTCTGTTAAGTATCTACTTTACTGCCAGAAGCACTCAGGTCGAGCAGCAAGATGGTTTCTTTTTCAACGCTCAAAACCACAAAAGTAGCAATTACAGGCGGAAATGTGGACCTTCTCCTCCATATCATCGTTTCATAAGAGAAGAAAAGCGGTTGACGATGAGCGCTCGGGTTCAAGCTGGGGAGCAAGAGGCCATGATCACCATTCCACTTAAGAAGCGAGCATCCCAGGAAGGGCAAGTGGAAGTGTCATTAGTCCTACCATGCAAATGACGTCAGTCTCCTGCAATTAACACGTCATATGGTAATACAGCGGTGTTTTTGGCAAATGACAGTGGTTTCGTCGGAGGAGAAGATGCATTAAAGCGTAAATGGTAAAGCTCGAAGGTGGTGGAAAGGGGCCGGGAAGACCGGGCGAATTCCGCGAGGCAAATGGGATGATTAGCATGGTAATAGTGGGCTGTGGAGAGAGAGGTTCCTCCGAGTGCTTCGAGCTCTATTATGTATGGGATCCCCGAGCTTCCCAGGAGCTACCCCCAGACCACTAATGTACGACTGCGCCCGCCTACCAGATTCGAGCCTTTATCAAATATTACTATCTCACCCGCTTTTCCTCCCACTCCTATTTCCACCGCCGAGTTTCCTCCTCGTTCTACCCATGATCGTTAATCACGAGCCCCAAATCACATTTCCCATTTTCACCGAAATGGATCGTTGAGATTTTCTGCCATTGTTACTGATTTGTTACTTTGAAATTTAGTCAAAATGTGAAAAAACCGTTCAGAGTCTGCTTCATTTTGACTTTTTAGACAAGTTTAACTCTGCCTATAATAGTTCAACATAACAATAATTGTTTTCCAGAATTGTATTCATTTATTTATATTTTGAATGGGCAAGCTCAACTACAGTATAACTTTTTCTGGAAATACAAAGGTGAATGGGGAAGATCGAACCAGGCACTTGAGGGTGCTCTGGAACCCGTAATGAAGTCAAAGTCGTGGTGGAGGTTACGCAGTAGATTGGCCGACCTGGGAATTCTGCTGAACGGACGATATTGTTGGTAGTTTGTGGCCGAGAATGGGTCATAAAAATCATGCAGCTGGATCGCACAGCAACTCGCGGTAGCCGACAGTCTAGATGGGCGTTCAGGAGCAATGACTCGCCTAATGATCAGAGGATCCAAATGACAGACAGCCAGGAGCTGGTTGTAGTCAATAATCCACGAAGGAATCACATATTTGATGAAGGCGTAGCGGAGGAACTTATGCTGCGCCCTCTCAAGAGAATGACGGACAAGACCAATGATGCATACCCCTTAGGACAAGATACGTGACGATTGGTGGAACCTTTGTGAATTCCCTCGAGTTCCTCATCTGGTACCCCAAGGTTCTGATTGCTTTATTGGCAGTTGACGCAATGTGCTCCTAATTTGGATCCGATTCAGTTTTTAATTTCAAGGATGATGCGGGTCGGCTGAGAAGAATTTTGAGGAATTATGCACCCTACACGAATTTCATAGCAGTGAAAAAATATATAAATTCAGTTGGGTTTGGATATCACAGACTTCCTTGTATCTTCACAGGGGCACATGCCATACGCGAACGACCTAACGCTTTACACAGCCTGTGAACCTGAGAGGATTGCTGAAGCGCTAGAAATAATGAGCGGATTCCTGGCGAGGTCGGCTGAGTTGTGTAGATCGCATGGCATGAAAATTAATGGGAACACAATCAAGAGGATCTTCAATGGCATTCTCAAAATGTTAGCCAAAATTAATATGCCTGAAATTCCTGCGGTTTACTGCCTTGGAGTATGTGGGATCCGCGAAGGACCTCGGGATCGTCTCCAGGGAGCTGCAGGTTGCCAAGATGTGCAGCAAGAAGTTTCCTTGCACCAGCTTCCTACCTTCGACTACGTGGCTGAGGCAGTCAGCGATTTGACAGGTGGTGAGCTTGATCTCCTGTAAAAAAACCAAGAACGCTGCGCTTCAGTTTGCACTGCGGATGCAAGTTGAGAAGCGGAGACATGTTGAAATTCAAAACTGTTGATTAAAAGATGTTTAAACGAAAAGTGGAATCCCGAGGTTGAGGTTCGTGACAGGATTGAACTGGCCAGAGTGGCGTTTGTCTGAATGAAGTCATTCCTCTGTGATAAGCATCTGAGCTTTGGTATTCGCAATCAAATGCATCGGTGTTACGTTTTGTCAGTTCTGCTCTATGGCGTTAAGACCCATTAATGATCGCCTCTGTGAATCGCCTGAGGCTTCTGTGGTTCCTCCGTAGAATGTTTCGGGTCTCGTGGGTCCAGAGAGTTCGGAATACTGACATGCTGCACCGAGTAGTCCTTGAGGATCGTGATCTCTTAAAAAATGTGAAAAGGCGAAAGATAGGGTACCTCAGTCACATCTTCAGATGGGATTGCTATGTCTTTCAGCGCTTCGTTCTGGAGGGTAAGATAGAAGGAAGGCGTGGAATAGGCCGGAAGCAATTCTCTTGGCTTCAAGACGTATGGACGTATATGGACGGGTATCCGCTCCTTTCTCAAGACTAGAGCTATTGAGAGAACACTGCGTGCTATGTAGAAGAAGAGGAAGGAGAAGGTTTGGTCGCCAACGGATGGACCACGTCTATGGCACCCACACAAGAAGAAGATTAAAAGATACGTTTTTATTTTTTCTAATTACTTCTTAGATTCTCTTTAGTTTTATGTTTCATTTATGTAGAGAAGAACAAAGGCAAGACCATGTAAAAATGTTGATTCAGAGAAGGTGTTAGAGAGGGCCACATGGCACTAACCTCTCCTGATGGTTAAATAAACTATTTCATTCATCATTCATTATCACGATCTAACCCACATCGTCACGGGCTCATAATTTTATAGTATGGTTGAATAATTTTAAAATACCGATTATCGATCGTTGATGATTCTGAATATGCTTCGAAACGTATGGGAATATTGGTACGCTCTGCGAGCTCGTAATCGTTATTTTGGCAAACCGTGTAGTCGTATTACGTTTACAACATACGTTCATTTTTTGTTCAAATCATCGGGGATGGTATGGAGTCAGCTATACGCAAGCTAAGGCACCATACGGGAAGAGGCAATGTGGAACTGGATAAAACCAGAGTTAATACATTTTTATTCGCCAGTTGCGATTGCTACGAGTACTGCTTCTTTGATTGAGGGTATTTTCCTGTGATTCCAGAAAGGTGTTCAGGGGCAAACTTTTCATTATTCGTATAGTGATTGATGCTCGCATCCACGATGTCGAATCGACTGTAACAGAAATATCTATCCTAATTAGGTCTTGATTTATACAATCCTAAAATTAAAAAAAAAAAAAAAAATATGCACATTAGGGATTTTGATTGAGAAAAAATAATAATTCTACAAGATCTGCTGATTGTCTTATGCAATGGTGTGAGCGAAATTATTGGTAATAGAAAAATAAAATTCGAACGCAAACACGGTGGGCAAAGATTTATTGTTATGTGAACCGAACCCTCCGTGAAAAGCAATTCAACGCAGCTGAACTTATGGATGCCTCGTGTTTTGAACGCTCGTACGTCGTGAGCAATTTTAGGGGAAATATACCACGGATGGGTTCCATCTATTTGAAAATGGAGTTAATTTCGTCGAGGTGGGTGGAGGGGGTTTCAATCCCTTTTATGGAGAGCAACATCTTGGGAAGGCTGACGCAGGATGAGTCACGAGTAAATAACCTTAGGGCCAAGTCCGAGGGGACTCCTGTAGTCCTATGTTTATGATATGAATATTGGAGACGGTTGCTAAGGGACGCCTTTTCCCGTATTTATTATACATATTCCCTGGGTGAGGGCCCGGAGGGAAGTTTTCTCTTGCAATTTATTCTATTGGAAGTTTTCCTCTTGTGAAAGGAAGGTAGGGGACATTGAGAGAAGGAGGGTGGCCGTCCTTAGGGATCTCCCGGGGAAAATGTCGATATGAAGAGAAAAAGGACGGAAAGGGCTCGGAGGGGATTTTCGCTCGGAAATGGCAATGAGGGTCGGAATGGCCGTCGTCCCTTCTGAGTTCCACAATAATGCCGCCCTTCTCTTCAATTTCCAAGGGGCAGGATTTTCAAGGAGTTCGCTCCCCGTCAACAAAACATTTCATGCCTTAACGCCCGCTCGATATTCCGCTCGAATCGAGACTCTTCACGGTGAGAATAGGAATCCCATCTTCACGCTCCAACACTCAAACTCATCCATAACGCAGTTGGAAAGCTGCTAGTTTACACCCAACTTCAGATTAGGTTGATCTTACAAAAAATCCGTGATGATGATCACTACAGGAGTCAAAATACTAATTGATTAGTTCATTTTTTATATCGGGGATGAGCGATGCACTTCTCACAAGCACATCAGATCGCATGGTCTCGCACCGGCGACTTATCTTTCAAATGCCTGACTTATCAACTGTCGATGGTAGACTCTATGTCTACCATGGTTGTAACGGGTAACGGGGAATCAGGGTTCGATTCCGGAGAGGGAGCACGACCCTCAGACAGGTGTGGCCCTTGGATGGAATCCCAGGGCCGCAATGTGCGTTCAAAATGTCGATGTTCATGTGTCCTGCAGTTCACACGACCACGCGCAGTTTGCTGCGTCTTTCATCGACCCACGAGCCAAGTGATCCGCCGCTCAGGGTAATCATGTTACTCGATACGATATCATCGCATCGAGGATTGTTGACGATAAGTTGTATAAACTGCACGAGTGAATATTTCTTGATTTTGAAAAAAAAAGTACAAAAGCCAGAATGAAAGCAAATGGTTTAAAGTTCACAAGCGATACATTGCGCCTAAATTGTCCATTTTTCTGATGATTAAATCGTAGTTTCCACAAAAATGAAAATAAATCTAAGCGAAAAAATCCACTGTGCACCGTATAAATCAGAGGGTAAGAAAATGTAAAAGCTTACAGATTTCCTAGCTGCAATGATTGGCCAACCTAAACATGAGTTGGTGCTTGGGGTAATCTGGATTTGTATAACCACGTGACCATTAACTCATCAAAACCTCACCGAATTGACTTACTACTGAATCTACCTCGACCTGATCGTGTGTCTTCTGAAAAAACCTGAGGCAAGGATCGAGCTCTTCAAACCTAAGATGGAAACCAAAATATATTTGGGAGTATTTAGGAGATGAGGAAATATAATTTATCCCCGAATCAGTCAAGCACCATGTGTCATAGCGAGAATAACTTCTGAGCGTGAGACGTTTGCTATTTATACTGACGACAAGGGCTTGTTACAATAAAATGAGTTGATTTTCAGTGGATGTACGTAACAATAACATACGTATCAAAAACGCTGCAAATTCTTTCACAGGGGTAGGTAATTTCTCGGACCAGGATCATGGAGACTCATTCCAATCGATTTGGCATCTAATAGTGGAAAATAATACTGACACGCCTAGGCACCCAAAAATCTCGAGAACCCACTTCCAAAATAGGTAGATAGATACCCATTTTGACCCATAATCTCTACCTGTGGGCACAAATCGTTCTGGGACCCGTCCCATTGGATTCAGCGTCCAAAATATAGTCAAATATAATACCTTACACGCCTAGATTGTCAAAAATTTCAAAGCCGGTAAAAATATTGAGAAGAGGTTCACCATTTGGCTTCCTATCCACTTAATTTCGATGACTGGTACCCTGATGTTGAGTAATGGGTAGTTTTTCAAAATGGAATTATGACGCAATCTGGGCTACTTCAATGGCAATAATGGCGGAGTGGTCAATATTCCGTCCTAAACAGCATCCCCAAAATCCAATCCCGGGATCGAAAATCTCAAATGTAAGATCACTAATAATAACATCCGTCCTTAAGAACATGATTAAACACGATATAAGCATTTTACGAGTCATACTAATCCATCATAGGTGCGTTAATGGCTAAAGTTGAAACTACGTTAGTCAGCATAGTCTGATAAGTGAAGGAATGAGATTAGCATTGAGGGCAACAGCGGGGGAGAACGCTAATGTAATAACGAGGAAGGGACACAGCGATATTAAGCATTTAGGAGAATCGTAGAGGGAAATGGGCTCAGAGGGGTGGGGGATAGGTTCAACGCATAAGATGGTAGGAGGAAAATGGTTTGGCCGTGCGGCCTGGTAGGGGATGGGGAGGGGGTTGAAGGCCTGGGGAGAGCAGAAATTAATAATTGCGGGCCTGTATCTCAGAAGGATCAGGGCGCACTGGGGTAGCTTATCGGAGCACATTACCGGCCGTTAATACACGCCAGAGGCGCTTAAATGATTTATTTTCGTATGAGTTTGCAAGCGCTTTAAGAGCTGAGTCGGAGATATTTCTCTCTGTTCGAGAAAACTGAAAGGGCTCCCGGGTTGTTCAGGAGTCACCCCCATCTGTAGCGCTATCATCCGCGCTTCATTTAGTGTTCATAAAGTCGAATTCGTCCCCCATCAGCAGCTCATCTTTTGACCTCATTTTGGTTACGTTCACCGAAACGCAACTCTCCTAAAATTTATATATATTATGTACGGGCAAAACTGAAGGTTGCCGAGAGTCTATAAATTAAATTTACATGGTGATTGACAGCACAAATTGGCTGATCATGTGTCGCTGAGCAGCTGGAAGGAAAACATTGGGGAGTACGTTTTCAGCTCCATCATTGCCATTCTAGTACCCACATAATTTACATTTCACCATTGCATCGAAATTTAGTTTTCTGACCAGCCCATGAAGGATTGCGGCGAAGCAGGTATACCTCTCCTTCACGTCCTAATGGCCTTGCGTCCTTAGTGGCTAGAAGTTCTCCTCCCACATAATCTGTGTGCTTTCACCCTCTTTAACATTTTCTTATTATTTTTTGAAAAATCAACCTATATTTTCATGCCAGAGGTCATCCTTTCCGATTGGTGCCAAAATTTGTCATTATACGTTTTATTATGTATAGATAAAAAAAAGAAATTCTTCTACAATTCCTGGATTAATTCCATTCAATTCAGCGTCCAACATATAGTGGAAGATGATTCCCCACTCGCCTAGGTACCAAAAAATCTCAAAAACTCACATTCGAAATATTTCGGTAGGTACCTATTTTGATCCACACCCCCCTTCGGTCAGGGCCCATTTCAATCGAGTCGATGTAAAAAATTTTAGTCAGGGATCTCTAGTTAGCCCTCGAAACTCTCCTCAACTTTGGCGAGAGTACGGGTGAAAATGGCGTTCTAGAGTACCGATTTTTGGGATATTTTGGGAATTAGTCATGTGGGAAAACATTTTCCCCTAAATTTCTCTGAATCCATTGAGATGGGTCTCGGACCGGTTGACACCCCCCGGAGTCGCTTAAGGGTCAAAATGTACCTACCTGCCTATTGGAATGATTCTGGGACACTCCACACCTCACTGTACCCTCCATAATTTTGCCATAAGGAATAAGAAGATCATAAGATCATCAAGATCATAAGATTTTGGAAGAATTTTAGCGCTTTTACACTCGGTTCATGTGATCATATTTACCACTCGTAAATATTTCAAGCTAATTTGTTGGCGTTATGAATTTTTGGCAGATGAGAATGTCAAGTGAGATTTCCATAATATAATTTTGGGGTATCAAAGGCAGGAATATCGACTTCGTTGAGCGGAGTATCGATTTTCTAGAGCACTATCGATTGTAATGTGTTTCCGGTCGGTTGCTTTCACTCTAATGATTTACCAAATTCTTACTGTATCATTTGCAATATAAATCAACGTAGGAATAAATAAGAATCATAGGGGAAATTTTGAAGAATCTTGTATTGTCGTGTATTGTCTTGTATTCAGCGGACGTCGATTGCTTGAGGGATGTACGCCATAACGGCCGACGATACAGTCAGAATGGCCCTTACGCCTTCACTAATTTGTCAATTGGCCAAAAACGGGGTTATGAATGGGCCCGCTTAAAGATCTCGTGAAAAACCAAAAAAACGACTTCCCTCATTTTTTTCAGTTAAAAAATAAATGATAGCAATTGCAGATTATAAAAAATGTAATCATAGAGGTAGCCAAGTATTGTGGGTATTATACCTACATAAATATTTGACAATGTCTTCATTAGCGTGAACTTCTTTGCATAGCTACTCGTTTTCGGTCGGATTCGTCGTTTATCTGGTACACATCACCGATGATTGAATGGGATGATGGATTGGGAGTTAGGAACCCCTGAGGCGCCAACTAATGCAGTAATAGCGATTTGGCGGGATGAATCAACTTGAGCGTAATAATGTGGCTTCTACGGAGACCTATCTGGGCACATTCTAACTCCAACAATAGGAGGATCTCGCAAATTTACTCGGATAGCGGCGATGTAAGAGGGTTGATGGGGGGGGGGGGGGGTTAGTTTCTGCGACGAGTCTACCTTTGTGTGCATGTGTGCGCTTTTGCTCGCGCGAGTTTGATCAAAGATGGCGGATATTGTGCGGGATCCCTCCTCCCCTTCGTCCTACCCACGACTTCCTTCACTCTCCACTTCAGGGTCTCTGGGTTGCCTTTCCTTCCTCCGTTCAACCTCGGTAGCTACTCGCTTTCGCCACTGCTTCTGTCTCAGATCCAACTTCTGATCAAAGACCTTCCCTTCTCTCTTCGTGGCACTTCTCCTCCAGGGTTGAAGCATGTACGGACGCCCCCTCCCCCTACCTTCTGACTCCTACATCGCGTAGTAGAAACTCTCTTGCCCACTCCTCTCCTTCCTCCACACACACCCGCTCCAACAAACACACACAAGGTTTTCACCCTCTGTTTCCTTATTATAATGCGATGCCTTCGTGGCAATTTCGAGCCAACCCTCGCCCACCAGCTCCTTAAAGCAAAGGCAAGACATTAGCTTCCCCTTTCTCAGTACAAGTCCCCCTTATTGCTCAGGGACTCTGGCCCCTCCCCTTTTCCACTTCTGATTGATAGGCGGGAGAACAAACTTACTCTCAGCTCCTCGACCCGAAACTCTCACAATTCTCTAACTTGTCATGGCCACGCTCGCTGCTTTTTACAGTCCACTCCAATTGTTTTCAAATTACTTGTGAGACAGGTAAAAGAAAACGGAAAACAAGAGAAAAGAAGGCAAGGTCTCCTAAAACTAATTTCGAAGAATTTATTTGCCAATCCCTCAACCTTCAGTCCTCTAACTGCGAAGTACCGCTGACAACAAACTTTTCTGCCACCGTAAATTTCCGTTAAACACCATAACAGATTCAACAGCTCGCCTGAAACGTGATTCAGAAAGTCAGGGTATACCTGCTGAATGTTACTGAACAAACCCACATAACCTAGATCTAGGCTGGATTAGACGCCTATGAGCATGGGCCGAGATTATTAAATGGTCTAATACCGTCCCCGAAAAGCTTCCAAGTTGTATCGGACCTCAGAAACGACCTCTTAGACGGGATCGGTTGCAATAATTTTAGACGTAGATTCTTAGCAGAGTTTGCATTTTCTGAGACATCGTAGCAGCGGGAGCAATCATTTTGACTTCAAAATACAATTTTCTTACACTTCTGGGTTTTACAGCGTCCTAAGGCAACTTTCGTTTTTTGACAGGCTGCGTTCACATTTTCTTGCCACTGTAATAACTATCCCTATTGAGATTCTATTGCAACAAAAGGTTGCTGATATCAATGTTGAAGCATTTAAAAAGAAACTCCTTTTTAAACAATATTTGGGTCATTTATTAATTCGTTAATTCTTGGTTTAAAACCAACTGAAAAATAGACACTTCACATCGAAGGTCTTCGGTTCGTGCTGAGCGGGGAATCCTATAATTTTAGGTGTCCTCACTGCCACGATCATTTGGGATGTGATGAGGCATTTCAGCTCATTCCCATCGATTCCGAGATGGCAGTCTACATCACACAAGGATAAGAAGTTTGTGAAGCTGGTATTTTAAAACTTTACGACCGTTCTACGGTGACAGTTTGCTGAAAATAGGACAAACCACACGTGAAAAAGACACCCAATTGCACTTAAGCCCAGAGGCTCCACTGCCGCAAGACCGAAAGGAGAATGTTAAACATTAAGGTGGTAATTTGTATGTCGTTCATTCTGCCACTAAATGCCTTCTAAACGCTCAAAATGAAGCGGCGCCCCCAGCATTTAGGTTAATAACCCATCGCGGGTGGTTTATGGCCGAGTTGAGCCAAAGTAAGTTTTATGAGTCTGCTTGAGGAGCTTAAACCTCTCTGAAGATAGGTAGGGAATTGAACAAGACAATCGTTGTGTTCTTCCTTCTCGGCCCATTTCGGAAGTCGTTCGAATATACTCGTAATAGTCGAGGGCATTTTGAGTTCTTTTGTCAAATACACTCAGTCAGAGCGATATCGCATCGTGCTTCGTTTGAATTGCTGATGTGGAGGAGATAGTTTCCCATTTACATGATACTGAAATGATCACTGTTAATATGAATAGAATGTTACAATGAGAATGTAACATTGTTTTCAAATGTTGCAGCAACTCTGGGAGTGATCCTAACAGTCAACTGCGATTTCATCTCTTCGGGATTGACCATTCGTACATTCCCTGAAAAAGGTGTAGGGGGGTCCTAAGCAAGACGTCATCCCCTTATCTTTCTCATAAGTTATTTTTTTGTCGAAGTAAAAGATGTAATTGCTGGTTAGATTAACATATAATCGATGAATTATTTAGGTTTTACGTTTGATTTATTTAAATAACAGTTCGTATGGCACGTCACGGTCAATCTAACCGCACAACAACTGAGACTACTAGATGTAGAATCTATGAGAAAGGAAAAAGGAGAGATATGAATGACGATTAGACCTATGTAGAAGCAGAAGATGATGGCACCCAAACAACGATTACAATAATAATAATAATGAAGAAAATTTGACTTGTGTAAAACCCTGTATCTTTCTCAATGTATAAAAAAAGCTAATTCTCGAAATAGTAGGTAATGATAGCAAGGAAGGCGACATGGAATTAACAGTTTGAGAACTTAGATTCGCATGAGGATATTGTAGAACCTGTAGAATCGAGGAACGTCCTGAACTTTGGTTGTGCCTCTCTATGGACGGACATGAGCTCTGGGAATTTAAAAAAAAACTCAATGGTTATTCCCCTGATTCATCAAACCGATCCAGCATCCCCGTCGTTTTGAAAGTTGAAAACGGTCGTCCCGAAAAGGCCACTATCGAAACGACAATGGCCTCTGGCAAGGAGCAATCATCACCCGCATGACAATAAGTCCCCGATTTGACGTCATCGTCAGAGTTCACAGCGCACTTCAAACGTACCTATGCTATATTCGTCCTTATCTTCTCCAGTTCTTCGCATTAGGAGAAAGTCGTAAAACCCAAAAGCCCGAGCATCACCATCTGGAGCCGTGAAAAGACTTCGTTTCTCATCTCCTGAAAAAAAAAAAAAAAAAAAAAAAAAAAACCAGAAGAAGGATATCAGAAACCAAAGAAGGACGCTTTTCACCGCCTAGAAGTTTAATTTAATACGAATCAAACTCACAGATGTGACCCTAACCGCGAACTTTTTCAATATTGCTCCACGGATGCGAAGAGAAGCTTCAAGATTGGGTTTTGTGAAGAAGAAACTGAAAAGTTTTGCGGACGAAGAATGGCTCGGGGTTTTTTCGTGCCATATGTGAAAGAACGGGGACGGCAGATGGATAAGAGGCGGAAAAGCTCGAGAGAGTGGAATAACTTTTTTTGTTCCAACGAGCGGAATTCCCGGTTATATGAAGGGGGTTTCTCTGTTTCCGAACGTCGTGGTCTCTGAGGATGATGGCGTAGCCTAATTCACCTGCACAAGCAACGAGGATAGGCTCACAGCACGGGTCAAATCGAAGGTATTCTTCATTGACCGACACGGTAATGTCTCATGGCTGGGGATTTGACGGAATTATGTGCTCAAACTATCGATTTGAAGAAATGTTGCCAATTATTCCAAAATACGAGGCAATTTCCTTAGGGGATCTTATTTTTATTGTGAAATCGCGTCCTCACGTGTTGTTCTCATGATTTTGTTGGGAAATGACGCCGTAAAACTTTTCTCAACGGCGTTAAAAAAGATAAAAACCGAATAAATAAAGAAGGAAATCGTACAAAACACCTTTGAATGCCGAAAGAGTCAATTGGCCTCATGACAATGAGGATTTTCGTTAGTGGCTAGTAGATTTTGAAAGAAAAAAAAATCTTCATTGGAGGCAATAATATCACAAAGACCCAACCACAGTTCGGTCAGAGCATAAATCTGTCAAAGATTGAGACGTCACAAAAGAATGTGACGGAGCTACTCAAGTTTGTAATTGTAGTTATTCACATCTTCGATGCTACCGTTCCTTTTAGACTCTTCCAACCTTTTGTATCAAGTCTAGTAATTTGCGATAATTTAAATCATCTAAACGTTGAAGAGTCGATTTTGACAAGTTTGTTTTTTTGTTATAGTGATTTGTGCTGTTGAAAAATCACTGCTAAACCTTTGTGGATCTGTTGTTAGGATGATTCTAGCTGTGGAAGGGAGGGAGGGATCTTAAAGGCCACCAGAGTCAGGGTAATTACGAACAATGTGCTTCAATTAGCAATATAATTGTCAAATTAAATTTAAATGAATTATAATGAAGAACATTTAGACACAATTTTAAACATATGCTTCAAAAATACTCAATCACTAGTGTGGCCTCTCGACCACAGTTCAAAATAATAGGTTGATCTGGAATGTTGGTCAAACAAAGTATTCCTTCTTCGTACGTTTTGTCTATTTTATTGGACATCTTCTGGGCAGGACAGACAACCGTTGTAGTTTTCAATATCAACTTGAGGCATACATAAAATACATAAAAGCCTTTTCTGCCATTTATGCCAGAAATAGCTAAAGGACTAATAATACAATTGCCTTTGTACAAATAAATTCAACTAAACGTCGGCCGGGGAAAAAGGAATATTTTGTCTGACCATCAATACAGAACAACCAATATTACCCAAAACACTGAAATTCTTTCATAGGGGTTGGTTGTTCCTCGGACCAGGAGCTCAGAGACATATTCTTATCGATTCAGCGTCCAAAATTTCGTGAAAAATGACACCCCACACGCTCAAGTAGTAGAAATCTAAAAAATTCATTTTTCGAAAAAACTCATTTGAGTTAAGGCCGCCGGAAGTGGTGTGTTTATCATCGAGTAAGTCACTGTATTTCTGTTGACGTTGTTCAAAAAGGGTGGAATTAAGGAGGAAAATGATATAACCTCAATCTTTCGAGAAAAAAAGTAGAATCGGCCTCGAGGCAATGTGACCACGATCAACGGGAAAAAGACGGTTACGGAAAAGAAGCTGTATTTTATTCAAGAACGCGCTCATCCCTTCGCCGAAATTACATTTTTTAACCCGATTCATTTCACCCTGGCGAACTTGAGTTTCGGCTGCGAGCAATGTTTTTGGAACTGGTAGTTTCGTCGAGATACCGACGGAGGAAGGCCCAGCGTGCGGTATCTCATTGTTTTTGCTCGGAGGGAAAATTAATTTCTGGGGTCTCGCACATGTCCCTGGATCAATAGCGAGCGGGCGAAACCAGGTAGGATGACATGTGCGTCTTCCCCTTATAACAAACAGCCGCTTCTGTCGGGGATTAGTTAAATTCATTTCTTCAATATTTGTTGAACGATTTTTACAATTTGATTAGGGTTAACACATAAAGAATTTATCCATGAATCAGCTCATATTAGTCCTTTATAGCCCACTCAAATTTTAAGTGTACTAAAAGCGGAATTTTGAGCAATTAATTCGTCAAGCAATTTTTTAAAAAATTATTTTTTTGTATAATATACCCCACATTGGTGTTTCTTGCTAAAACAAAAACCGCGTGTCCTTGAAGTGTGAAGTTCCCAAACCCGAAAACGATTACCAATGAAACAAAATATGTTTTTACGCCTAGTTTTACCCAACCAACATTCCAATCCAGCTCAATCACAATATACAATGGGCAAATTCATTCATATTTTTCATTTTGTTGTTGTTGTTGTTGTTGAGAATAGACTTCCAACAGTATCACAAACTAGTGTGTTGTCACACATTCCGAAAGCATTTTTCTTGCCAATGAATATTTAAACATTGCGAAATAATTGCCAAAACTGTTAGTAGAAAACCAGGCGCGGTCCCAAAATTGAGTTCTGATTCAACTCGACCTGTCAATTTCAATACAAAGCTACTAGCTACAACGAAAACTCTTTCTTCCGTAACATCAATCATTCTGCATGTTCATTCATGACTTTTCGCTCATAAAGTTTTGTTCGATTGGAAGGACATTAACGAGGGAAAGTATAGTTTAGAATCTAAATGACGATCTCATCGCGTTAGATTGTTATCTAACAAGGGTATACATCACAAGAAATCTTAAATGAGGAATCAATGAGAATACTACAGTATTCTCATACTGTATTTATTTGGCCTGCAATTAGGCCAAAAGTCACTCATACGTAAAGTATTGTAGATAAAGTTAATGAATTAACTAATGAATCATTAATCGTTAAATCAGAGATTAAGAATCATTTCGAAATTGAAATCAAACTGTTCACGAATTAATTTAATCTTTATTTCTTTAATTGTTTTCTGGGCGTTTCAAAGTGTCGAAATAAATAAAAAAATGCTGCAAATTCCTTCACAGAAGGTTATTTCTCGGACCAGGAGCATGGAGACTCATTCCAATCGATTCAGCCTCCAATGTTTAGTGGAAAATGATACCCCACACGCCTGGGTACTAGAAATCCCAAAAACCCATTTGCGAAATAGGTAGATAGAGACCCATTTTGACCGGAAACGTTTTCCGTTGGGTAGTTTAGTCGGTTTTCGAAATTTCAGGTACCTAGGCGTGTGGGGTAACATTTTCCACTAAATTTTGGACGCCGAATCGATTGGTATGAGTCTTTATGCTCCCGGTTTGAGGAATAATACAGGTAGGTCCGTTTTGTTATGTAACGCATAATGTCTAATAACGTGGGTTATAGTAACACGACACACATGCCCATAAACGACGAATGTGAAGTTTTGTGAAGTTAATGAATACAAGGAATTAGAAGTTTTTATAAGTTCCAAACATTGTAGATTCGGAATGGATGGGGTAAGAGCAATTAGGATGTTACAAGATTCGATTTTTGGGAGCATATAGGAAAATTGCAGTTTCAGTTAACTTGAATCAATACCTGGGGCTGAGGTACCTACCAAATTGTTGAAGAAAACGTCGGTGACGTAAGCTCTTATACCTTTCCCTTCCGAGATAAAAGGCCGGAGGAGGCTTCTGTGTTTGCCGAGTTTGGAAGGCGGAATGCCCCCATGAAATGGCAATAGGGGTCGATGCAAATTTGAATGGGTAGAGGTCGAAGGAGGAAGAGGGAAAAGAAGGAGATGAAGGGCGAGTCGAGGGAAATGAAGGAGAGAGTGATGAGAGGAGGCGGTACGAGGGGAAGGGGAAGAAGGAAGGGCGTGCTCCTAATGGAAACAGCAGGTCTGGAAAGGTCATACATGATTGATAGGATCGGGCGTATAGAAGCCAGGAGCATGTTCTACGAAAAGCAAACATAAAGGAGAAGGCCCTGCGGTGGTACGGGGAGAAGGTTCTCATTACAAGGAGCTGGAGCCCCTTAGGGTCCAATAGTTACCAACTGTTTGCCAATTGCAAATTACCATGTATTGACTTAATTAGGCAGAGCTCCGTGCACATTGTATGTGTTGGGCCGCGGGGCTGTATTGACTTTTGCACATGTGCTAATGAAGACAGTTTCAGCTTTCCTCCATCCTCTCCAGTCTTCGCTTGTAATAAGTTCCTCCGCTCCTCCACAACTCCGACGCGCACTTTCTCTCCGCGTTTCGCAGTTTCCCGTTAACTAAGAGCCTCCGTCTACAACTACGAGGACAAATAAACCTTCACAGGGACGGTCACGGCATCCCAAGAGGTGTCCCTTTGAAGGAGCCCTGAATTAGGAGTTTCCCACGAATTACTTTCGAGGCCCTCGATCCGTATTCACGTCGCCTCTCGCTCTCCGTGATTAAAATACAACTTGGAGCGGAATTAATACCGTGAAAATTAGTTCGAGGGTTATTTTGTACGAGCCTTTCCAAACGTCGACTAAAACATTCTGATATTCCTTCTTGCACTCACAGATGTCGTTCGGAATACGTGCTCTTGCTTTGCTGTACAACAGTGTACTGAGAACGATACATAGCTGCAATTTGTCGTAAGCATTTGAAGATAAATGAATAAAATTAAATAGAATAAGCGGAAAATAGTTGAAAATTCAGTAGAATGCCAAAAAACTTCACTTTCCCGAATGGACCCATTCCCGAGAATCTCCTTATTGAACGCTACATTTCGCAACAACATAGCTAATTGTTTCAATTATAAACCACATTTTGCGTACCTTGTGCGCTCAATGAAGATTGACAATAAAAATAATAACTCCTATCAACTACAACGGCAGTACGCTGATTGAAAATTAAGCCATGAATCATGTTTTCATCAAACTACTTACCTAGGTCCTGCTTTCTTCTGCGTGATTCTCAATTGTGAATGAAACACAAATTTCTGTATGCAATTGATTGGAAATTGTCATGTTTGATAAAACATGTGATAGATAAAGTGAATTTACAAGTTCTATTGAAAATTTACAGCCTCTCGAGTAGAAATGCAATCATGTATACGTCCTATAGGAGAATAACCAGAAACAGTAATTGTAAAATTTGTAAAAAAATGTCCCAGCAGGTTTTATGGTTTGATTGAGAATGTGCATCAGGTCCATAATTTAACGGAAAATAGGAAAACGTGATCCAAAGTATAAAAAAGGGTACAAATTCTTTCACAGGAGTTGATTATTCCTCAAACCAGGAGCATGGAGACAGCCCAATCAAATCAGTGTCCAAAATTTAGCGGAAGATGATACCCCACACTCCTAGGTATGAGAAATCTCAAAAACCACATCGAAATAGGTAGCTAGATACCCATTTTGACCCATAACCTCTTCTGGTGAGCGCCAATCGTTCCGGGAACCATGTTATTGGATTCAGCGTACAAAATTTAGTCAAAAATAATACCCCTCACGCCTAGATCGCCAAAAATCTCGCAAATCCATTTTTTGAAATACAAATTTTGACCCCTACCCTCCACGAATTTTGACCAACTAGATCCAAAAATGAATCCCTGACTCACATTTCAGATTTTTAGAAAATGTCCACTACCAAAACGTGGACGGCGGACGGATATTTTCCTATTTTAATCTGAACACCTTGAAACACCTAGAAAAAATGGGCTGAATTGGAGAGATTGACATTCTGTATGAAAACATACGTTGATTATTCAAGGAATAACCAACCAAAACGAGGATTTTTGATGCATGGAGCCTTCGTGGGCTGCCGCAGCAAAAAGTTGATTTTTATAGGAAGAGATATGCGTACATGCGTAGGTAATAATAAAAGGACAGAAAAAATAGGTTCATTAAAAAAAATTATATAAATAAATAATTTACATGCAATAATAATTCATGGGAATTCAAGGATCACGATAGAAGGGCGCAATTGGCGACGATTAACCCCTTTTTCAATCTAATTAGACTCAATACTGTATTTGATCCAAAAAGTTCTACATTCTGCGAGTCACAGTGTGTACATTTCAAATTTAAAATGTCCGTCCGCCGTCCGGGCCAACTGTGAGTGCTCCTAAAACTGATGTTTTCATGCATACTTTCAGTTCGGGGCGGTGTATACATTTTTAGGAATCCGATTGTCCCAAACGGGGGCAGGTTACGGATAAAATAGTGTACTTTAAAAATAGCTTTCTAGATTTTTTGGGATCTAGAAGTAGAGAGGTATCAATCTCCACGGAATTTTAGATGATGAATCAATACAGGTGGATCCTGAACCGATTTTCCTACGCCTGAAAGGTGATAATTCAGAAAAGGTTGTTTTTTGGGGGGGAAAATGTTTGTAAACAAACTTTTTTGCATTCCATTCTAAACACGCAGGAAGATACCCAATCCAGTATCTCCAAAGTCCTCATACATGTTCACTGAATGCGTGAACGCACCAACAATCAGGTGAGCCACGCCGGAATATGCAAGTCGGTTGAAATAGAATGATTCAAAGATATGACCGATACAAAGAACCTTTCCAAAGTTATCGTTCTCGGTTGTAATCAGTTGAGGTGGTTCTGGTATTGTGCTTAAACTTCTAAGCCAAAATGGAAGATCCGATGCTTCCTCGGATTTCGGTATTGTATCGAATAAATAATTTCCACGGCAAATGAAATGAAAAGTACCTTACTAAGCTGTAAATTGAAATTACAACTACCTAGTTTAACATTTTATGCGAGATCGAAAGGTCTTGCTGTAGGCGTACTCCCCAAATTCCAGTAAAACAACGGATGTGGTTATGATAATTCAATCATCACATTATGCCACCAGGCGTTTGCCAAGGAAGGAAGATGGTTCATACTGCTGAAGAAAATGCACTTTACGTTGGTCTTTGTCAGGGGGGAGAAAACGGTTATTGTAGGAAGGGGGACTCAAGAAAAGGCGCACTTGTTCAGGAGGGTTCGCACCCAACTAAATCAATGCAGAGCCGGACGCAATTTTATGCGAAAGGGGGAAGGGAAAGCTCGAGGAAGTTGTCGAGGATCTTTTTCGGAAGGCAAGCAGTACGAGGAGGGAATGGATTAGGACGAGTGTTGAAGATGATTCAGAACCTGGCGAGGGATGACGGCCCGCCCGAGGGCGTAATTCCTCAAACTGATTTCGAAGCTTTTGTTCATGTTTCCCGAAACGGTTTGAGATTCAACCATAAGACCATTTTATCGCTAGAGAGAAAATAACCAAATCCTTCATCCGTGAATAATCATTACTCTCAAGCAGCTCGTGATCGTGAGGGAATCGTTTCTTCGATTAATTAATTCCAGTTAGTTGGACTTCATAATTGGTCATATTTTGGATTTTAGAACTATCAAGTTGAAGAATAGAAAAAAAATCCATTATCGGCGGAAAAATAGGTACTTCAAAACATTGGTTACTCGAGGAATCTTATAGAAGAATATGTCTTCGGTTTCCCCTCAAATTACCCACCTTCTGGCATGTAATGTTGGTCAGAGCCTAGGGAAAACAATACAAGTGATCTAAAAAGGTGAAAACTCAGGTGAAGACTCGATCCGGGGTCGAATGGTGTGCCTCACTAATTTTAATTCGAGCACTGCATCCCAAATCAGAAAAACCAGCGTTCAAAAGACAACATTCTGACCTAGGTGGACAGCGATTGGTAGGTGGGAGCGTGACTCACAAGCAAGTTGAAAAATTAAGTTCATGAGGAGCACAGTATGAAATTCGCAGACATGAAGCAATATAATATATAATATATTATGTTGTAAAATTGAAAAATATGTATACAGGGTGTCCCACGAGTTCCTTCACCCAACTCATCACCTCCTAAAATCGTCCACATGGGAGTCAATATAAAAATTCGCTATTAGATCTTCATATTTTTAGCAAAGATATCAAATATCATATTTGCGCACCCCAGGCAACTGTGCAACCATGCGCAGGTGACGTGCGCGAGTAATTGGTTAAAGAACCAAAATTTATGAAATTTTGAGTAGAATCCGGATGTGCGATAAAAAATTGGGGTTCCTATCAAAAATAGGAAAATAAGTGTCAGTAGTTGTGCGGGGTGCGCAAATATAATAATTATTTGAAATACTTGCAAAAAAATATGATGATCAAACAAAATTTTGGGTTTACCATTTGAACGATATTAGGATAAGGGAGGAGGAGGGGGGGGGGGGCTCGTGGGACACCCTGCTTTTCAAGAAGACAAAATTGAAGTTTGGTTTTCCAAATATACGAGTACGCAATTACAGTACGTAAATACACACGAGCTCTTCACCAACATGGGAATAAAGGTGAAGAGTTTCGTGATCATGTTACCAACTATTTTGTGCTACCCTTCGTACGGCCGTATTTTAATCAAATTCATACACAACCACCTTTTCCAGTAGGCCACGCAAGCACTCCACACTCGTAAATTGTCGAGTGAAATTGAAGAGAGCGATGATTTAATACAAGCAAATTTATAAACAAACGCAGACGGTAAAACTATACCGTTTCCCAAAAATTTTCACGGATCTTAGAAACGTATCTAGTGCATGAATTTCTTCATTATGGAAATGTAAATTTTTTCACACCCGTGGCAAGATCAAATTGCTTTTTATTTTAAATTACAGAATCGCTTAATATTATGAGTTGTGGTGGCTGCACTTTTGAGACGGTTAGTGAATGAAAGTGATGAATATTACAATAACCTATAAACTGTATTCATCCCAGATCCACGTACAATCCCTTTTTTACTTCTATCAAAAACTGCTAGACATAATTTGCGGAAAAAAATATATCTGCCTGTTTTGATACCGGGTTGGTTTTTGATAGTTAATCCCAAAAACTGCCTTTCTTGATACTTTCGATAACACGAGAGAACAAAAATCCGTTTTGGTTTTAGGAACAAAGAAGCCGATCGGACCAAATTGAGGGAGGGGGTATGGGCAAAATGTGTTTTCCGGAAAATGGATTCTCGAGATTTTCGGATCTTCGGAGATCTAGGAGTGTAGGGGATTGTTTTTCGCTTTATTTTGGAATTTATTGTTTATCTGCCAAAGTCATTCACAGAATTTTTCCGAATCCCTAACTCAAAAGTGACTCGTGAGCAAAATTATTGTTCAATTGCTTTTTTCGGAGTCAGCCTTCGATTCCGAGCTTCGGCCAAAACCGTCGGGACATTCAGCGTCGTCATTGTCGAGCCTGAAAGCTTCACTAGGACAATGACTTAATTCACCCCGTGACGTTAATTACTCTCGTCGGATGAGAAACAAAAACCGTCCGAGGTCCTATCCAACTTTGACCGTTGAGAGGTGAATGAGGCAGCTGCAGTAAAACAATGCTGGCCAAGTCGAGTCAACTCTTTGACTAATCACCCGTTGTTTGTCACCTCCGCGGGAAACTTTTGTTTTTGACCGTCCGTTGTCGGCTGTCCCTTTCAAACGATATGAATGAGACCGAAGTAAATTTCACGAAGGTTCCATCAGCAATTAGCTTGAGATGAGAGGGAGCGTAAGAGGTTTGATTTTGTCGTGTTTTGATCGGTTGACCGAGCAGGAAACTACGAAATTTTAGAAAACAAACATAGTGTCTATTGGTCTGGGCCAAAAAACTGGACAAGATTGAAATGTTTAGTGTCAATCGGCATGGTTAAGCAGCCTAAAGAGTGCACTCAAGAGAAAATTTACTACTCAGCAAACATAAAAATGTTTATGTCTCCAACGTATGTGAAGTGGTTCAAGAAAAGAGAGACCACTAGGTTTGCAGCCAACAAAAACAAGAAATGTTCAACAAATATGAGCATCAATTGGAAAGGTCATACGGCTTGAAGAGGCCAAAACTTGCGCATACAGGAAAGCAAATTACTATAATGGAAAAGGGACAGGAAAAGTCATAAGCGGCCAATACAAACAAACAACCAAGAAGCTATATGCTACTGACGTCACCGCTCTGGTCGTGCCCTACAACATGCTAATCCGCTCAACCACCGAATATCACGCCTCTTTTGGACCAGGCATTGGCTAATTGGATTTTGATCTCAATGGTAGCATAGAACTTTTCTATTTGCTGCCTTGCTAACCACTGCAGGCTTGGTCTCCAGAAGTCAGCCTAGGTCCATGCTGAAGGCTCAATCGTCGCGTGGCTCGTTATCGCTGTTTCTCGAGGATCATCTTCCTTCCTAAGGATTCTCGAGGATAACTTCGATACTAGTTGGCGATACTGGCAGCTATCGGTATCAATCAGCACTCTTCTCACCAGATCCACCGGTAACAACGACAAATCTTCCTTCAGTCGTTCCCACCCTTCCCTTCTCCTTTGGAACAATGAAAGAACTACGCTCGGCACTATCTTATACAGTGGGACAGTGCAAGCACACAGAAGCCCTCAATATTTCAAACCTGTGAAGATACCCCCGAATAAGGCGTCCAATCCCTGCATTCCAGGCCTCCTGCCATACCCTTAATGTATTTTCACGTTCCTCTCATGCAACTGCTCCTTGGTACTCAGCTCTTTCCTCGTACAACCGTTTTCTTTCTGCTGCCAGTAGATGGATGGGAATTACTCCTGCCAGTGCAAGGACTCTGGCTTTAACACTGTGCTTTAAGCACTCACAATTCTTAGCGCCTCTTTTCGTTGCACAGCCGGGAGTAACCAATACTCAAAACAACGGCCCGAACCTCCACCACAAAATAGAGATTTAAGTGAATTACCGACAGAAGTAGCCGTCTTTTACATGGCCTTGGGTATTGGCCAACTTTAGCATAGAAGTAAGCGGGAAAAACTCTGTACTTTCGACACATAGTGCGGTCAGAGGGCGCAGAGGCCGCTGATAATCCACCACTTTTTGCTGTAGCATTTACAGGTTAATTGATCTGCCGTCCAGGAAACTGAAACTTATCCAAGGCAATCAGCAAACCAGGCCTTCAAAAAATGTAGGGCCTTTATTTCTCTTTTGACAGTATATTTTGAGTAATTAGACCATCAGCTTTCAGGAAATTTCGAACACAAATTTTACATGAACCACATAACACACGTTACTTTTGCCAGCAATATGGCCAGGGAAGCGTGCCTTCGCTTGAATATTCGGACGGCGCACGCGCTTGAGGGAGAAGGGCCGGACAGATCATTTATAATCATCTAGGGTCAGCCGAGTCGGAGAATAATAAAGTACTGCGTGGACACAGGGCGGGCGCGAGCCCTGGTCAGCTCGTCTTCGGATTAGGGCGGACCCCGCGGTTCAGTGAAGCGACAAACGAGGATCGGGTTATGATAATGCGACCCGATGTTTGTGATGACGACCCCACAGTAGGAATATTATCGAACCATTTGTCATCCTCAGGGGCGGTACGCGCGTGACGTTGCGGTGCTAAGGGTTGGACATGGTTTTCAACAAATTCGAAATCTTCGAACTCTTCCAACCTCGAGTGTCTGCAGGCAGCGGGCACCAGCTACAGTACCGCTCAGTCCAAATCAAACATTTTCCAAATCAAGTTCAACATCATGCTAATATCATGATGATATGTATTCCTACGAAAATGAGGAAGAGTTAACTTAACATTTCACGGAATCACTCTAAAAAGTGATCTCCAAACTCTAAGCTTGTATCCCGGGAAGACAGGAGCAAGCTTTAAAATTTTCTAAATTCCAAATTGGAGCCATCGATGACAAATGGCAATTTAGGACGGCCATAGTCATCACGAACTTCTTGATCGTTGATCAATAGGAAGGAATGCGCGGTAAAATGGCGCACTTGGGATATTTCCGCGTCCATTTTTGTAGTATGATTTCTGCTCAGATCACTATTATTCTCTATTCATGTTAAAATGAGATTACAATTGAACTATATACCTATTTGTAATCACGCAAAAATTAACCTCGACTAATTACAACCGTCAAAATGTTTAATAACGATTGTCTTCGTTATTGTGTTCACAAAGGTTAACTGTTCATTACAATCGTAAATGTATTCACCATTATGGAAATCCCCGTTCATTAGTCGTTCACCATCAGTAGATACCGTTGAAAGCCATTTTTCCAATGAACTGCTGTTAACGTTGGGTATCCCGAAACCTCGAGAAAACGGAATTTATACTGCTTCCCAGATCTTTCGAACTTCTAATCAACTTTGATCGAAGAGAACTTTTCAAGTTCTCGACATGGTAAAAAGTTTCCCATGAAAACAGAAGGTAAGCTACCTGTAAGTGGGAGGGGGTGGACAAGTGGCTCAGGACATTCTTGGCGTGGAAATGGGTCGACAATAAATTATATGACCGAAGGGTGAGGACGAAGGAGAAGGTCGAAACGGCGCAATTGTTGCGTGAAGAAGGGAAGCCGAGTGAAAAGGGTGGGTAGGCGAGGGTGGGCCGACGGTGGGCGGGGGTGGAGGGGGCCGTTTTAGAACAAGATGGCGGAGCTGGACGGCCATTCCTGTCGGCCACCCCCACACACGGGGCGGCCACACACACGCTCGCCCCCGCTCCCCCGTGAAGACGAAGAGCTTCCACGCACACGCTCCCCCGGCCCGCCCCCACCATTCCCTCCGCCTCACCCCGAGCTGACACACGTCCGTCTGTCACCACCCCACCTTTCCCAGGTAACTTTCGAGTAGGTATAAATAATATTTGAAATATTCACTCCCTCTCTCATTACCCACCCCATATTAAATTGTATCGCAATTTGATCATCATGTTGAAGAAACCTAACAGTCACTGAAAGGGCGTTAATACCACATTTGTTGCTAATTAATTGAAGATAAATGAAGCCTATAATATTCCCCCGAGATCGAACAAATCGAGTATCAATTTCATTCAAGTTTAAATTTCATTTTTAATTTGATTTAGTTACATACCCCAAAGGAACCAACCCAATGTTTTCATTATTGGGATTAAAAAATCTCTCCGTTCGTTCAATGTCCTCCTTATACTCGTAAGTTGAACGTCCATTAACACCCAATCATTATTCAGCCTTTTACGTTATCGCTTGCGCATTGTAACCTGAAACATAACTAATCCATTAAGTAGAGATAAAATCATTCGGCAAATCGGTGCGAGGAACAGTCGAGTCTTTCATTTTGGATCGAACAAAAATTTTGTGAGCTTCCCACCTATGTGCAACGAGGTGAATGAAACATTCTACCTTAGCCTGCAGAGCGGCATCCTTCAAGGCCCATATTATTAACTGACAGTAATGGTACCTATACAATGGAAAAATTCCAGTCCAGATCAAACATTTTAATGGAAAATATTCTAAAATGTACTGTCTTTCATAAAACTCTGTTTACTTGAAGCTCTGCAATAACCTTTATATATATTTAAAAAAAAAGTTTGCGTCTGTTTCCAGTTATGTTTTAACGGTATTTGTGCCAAGTGAGGTGCCCACAATTTTCTTATTAATTATATCACGTAGGTGGACTCATCCTCAATATACGACTCACGCGTTCAATTTCAATTGTCCACCATAATTTATAGTGAGGCTACGACCTGATACGTAATTATTACCTAGGCCTACTGCTAGCATTTTAACACTGCATTATTATCACTTCATTTCGACTATACGTTCCACATTCAACCGTCTGAGAGATCCTATGACAGGTCACACTCGGAATATACGAGTACAAGCCTTCATTTTTCAATTTTTAATCGGGAAAAAATGGAAAAAAGTGATTTCTGAAGACATCGTGCATTTACTCAATTGATTTAATAAAAATGAAAACTCATTTGGTGAGTAACCTACACTAATGATGATGATTACGTTATTCATTCATGCAAATAATGTATTATCACTCTTTTTTTGTACATTATCCAACTTGAAATATTGCAATTTATATTAACGTCAGGATCATGATTGTGTGGGCAGATCCAGTTTTGGTTGGTTATTTTTTAATAACAGGTTACTTTTTATAGCCAGTGAGGAGAAAATAATTACTACATAATGAAGCAATTGATACCTACTCCCATTTTTGTCTAATTATTCAATAAAAGGTGGGCCAGCCTAATTAACAAGAGGAATAAAACAAATAGAAAATTTGCATTAGTCAACTTTGACCAATCACTGATCATAAATGAGTTGAATAATAAGTAATTCGCTTCAACTTTAGAAAATTGGGGATGTTAATGAGAAAAGTTGATTTTCGCAATTGAAATTCTGAGCGTCAGAATACTTTTTTGGAATGCAAATAGGCTCACAACACGGAAAAACGAGCTACAGTTGGTATTAGAACTCAGTCATAAGTCTCATCAAACTCAGGAAAATGTACTGGCTCAAACCAAGTTTTGACTTGTATTCAATCTATATTATTCAATCAATATTTAAAAATGTTATCACTCAAAGCAAAGGAAATGTTCCAAAAAAAAAAAAACTTTTAGGAATTTAGCTTTTCTGTCGAAATGTAATCTTATTATTTTGCGTATTTTGACGTATTTTAGCGAACTGAGGGGAATTCATTCTCAGCAGTAATTATTTAGGCGGAGAGGTTGTAAGACTAATAATCAATCTATATTATCGAATCAATATTGGTAATAAGTTATTACTTAAACAGTAAACATTTTTGAATTTTTTTTTTTTCATATTTGTTGAAAACTAAAGAGTTTACTATATTTAGTAGGCAGAAGTAGGCAGAATCATTAATGTGAAAATCGATTACAGTTAACACTGAATTAATTCAACCTCTTTGAAAAATGTGAAAATCTTCAGAAACGAAAATTTTCTGTATGATTGAAAAGTGAAGATTGTCATGGTACGGGGTGGGGGGTGGCTTTGGTTTTCACTTTAAGGGTAGTTAGATAGGAGCTCTGAGGTGGAGACAAGGATATGAACAGCGAGCATTTGTGATTGATGTTATTCTTGCGGCGCCGCGATGAAATATTCCCCGTACACGGCTGTAATCCCCGGATTTCGGTCTCTCGATTATGGGCTCGCACCCTCGACGAAAGGTGAGATTTTGAAAATTCCGTCCGCGCGTGTACACGGATCCCCGCGGAATTTCAAGTGCGAGAGCACATAAGAGGCGGACAGATTGAATCAGAAGCCTCCATTGTTGAAGGCGGCTATGAAGGGAGGCGAAAACTTTCGGCGGAGTGAAAAGGGAAAAATATTCGGGGGAGGCGTGCTCCGCATACCAGCTGGCTAGCATGCTAGCTCGGGACGATTCCCCTGTCCGGCGTCTCATTGGCTAGTCTCACCCTCCCGCGTGCTGGCCGTCGCTTCACCAATGGTGATCCACTCTCACCACTGACCTTAACGAGTCACCCACCATCTATTCTGTTGAACGCTTTCCATCAAAGGTACTATATTAATTTGTGTATTAATTCGTCGTACAATATTTTGAAAAAAAAAAAAAAAAAAACACGATTGTGAACTTGAATTAGTTTTTTCCAATTAATTCAATTCCTTGACACTGATGAGTTGGTCAACTCACTCCAGTTTAAAACTGGTCCACTGACTGAAGGGTGATTAAAATTTTCACGGATCGGTTCGGATGAATAATTTTGCCTATTTCTGACAAAAACGGACATTAAAAAACGGAGGTATCAAACGATAGTCTATTTCCTAAGGAAATTTATTGAAATGGGTTTCCACAACCTCGTCGCGGAAAATTTTATTCATAAAAACAGACATTAGCCCCTTCCCTGAGCTCTAAATCTCTCCAACAACTATATTTTTGAAGCTTTATTGATTCCATTCCAACGATTAGCGTTACTTCGAAATCTTCTCAGTGATTCATATATGAGTCAAATGAATCTACACCGTGTTTTATACCGTTCGGATTTTACACTATTGTGGAACATTTCATCTCAATACATTAACCGATTTTACACCTTTAATAATTTAAGTGAGAGCTTGGGGATGACAAAAGTTGCCACAATGAGCAACAAAAGTGGTCCTCACTGATTATCATTATTACTATTATTTTTATTGTGCGCCCGATCTGATTCGTCGTCATATACTGTCGGCCCAATTTTTCCTACCTACTAAGTAAGAACAACGGTTCTTGGGGGTGGTCCTGTTAGGTGGGCAGCGTCATGAAAATTAAGGGAAATGATAACTCTGGTTCTTCTTGAACTTTTTGGTCCGAGTCTTGCATCTGGCATTATCCGAAACATCATGACATTTTTGCTGTTTGAACATCGTTACGCGATTTAAACGCACTTAGGAGAAAACGAACAATTCCAAATTCTGCGTTTTGGTTGGTTATTCCTTGAATAATCAATAATCTTTTCATGCAATAGCTAATCTCTCCGTTTAGGCCGAATTTTTTTTTTCTGGGCGTTTCAAGGTGTCTAGATCAAAAAAATCTGCAAATTCTTACACACGGGTTGGTTATTCCTCGAATGGGGGAAACAGTGGGTTTGGCGGGTCCTAGACCCATTTCAATCGATTTAGGGTCCTAAATTTAGTGGAATATGATACCCCACACGCCTAGGCACCAGAAATCCTGACACATACAAAATGGGTGGATACATACCCATTTTGACCCATAACTTCTTCCGGTGGGTGCCAATCGTTCTGGGACACACATCATTGAATTCAGCGTCCAAAATTTAGAGGAAAATGATACCCCACACGCCTAGGTAGCAGAAATCCCGAAAACACATAATCAAATTGGGTAATAAATACCCAATTTGACCCATAACTTCTTCCAGTGGGTGCCAATTGTTCTGAGACCCATTTCATTGGATTCAGCGTCCAAACTTTAGTGGAAAACCATACCCCACACGCCCAGGTAGCAGAAATCCCGAAAACACATATTCAAAATGGGTAATAAATAGCCAATTTGACCCATTACTTCTTCCAGTGGGTGCCAATTGTTCTGGGACCCATTTTATTGGATTCAGCGTCCAAAATTTAGTGGAAAATGACACCCCACTCGCCTGGATCGCCCAAAATCTCGAAAAATCCATTTTTCAAAAAACACATTTTGACCGCTACCCCCTCCAAATTTGGTCCGATCGGGCTGAAAAGTTTCGAGGACCCATCTCGGCTGGGAACAGACCTCTGACCCAAATTTCAGATTTTTAGAAGATTTTCTACTACCAAAAACCGCGTGGACAATGGACGGCGGACGGCGGACGGCGTACGGCGTACGGCGGACGGACATTGACCTTTTTTGATCAGGACATCATGAAACGTCCAGAAAAAAATTTTGAGCCGAATCGGAGAGGTTGACCATTATCATGAAAACATAGGTTGATTATTCAAGGAATAACCAACCAAAATGAAAATGTCTGAGTCGTCCACGCCGATTTTGGTAGTAGGAAGCTTTCTCGAAATTTGAAATTTTGGTCATGGGTCTGTTTCCGGGTCTAGTTGATCCGCAAAAGGTTTAAGCCCGATCGGACCAAATTTGAGGAGAGAGAGAGGGGGGGGGGGAGTAGGTGTCAAAATGTGTATTTTGAAAAATGGATATTCGAGATTTTCGGAGATTTAGAGGCGTGTGAGGTATCATTTTCCATTAATTTTTCCACGCTGAATCGATTGGAATCAGTGCATCCTCCATGCTCCTGTTCCAAGGAATAATCAACTCCAGTGAAAGAATATGCAGCGTTTTTATTCCGGTAATAGTTTGGTTGGTGGTAGTATACTACAAAATAGGACTATTCACATTCGTGGTCGGTCACGGCCGGAACGGGATGACAAACTATGACCAAAAACCACCCCGCCAAGTAGACTACGTGCATTTAATGTGGGTTTTAGGTCTAATATCTGATTGTCATTTTTGACCCGGAACGTTTTTCTGGTCAAGGGGGAAGAGAAGAGGATGAGAATAGAATTTATAGTATACTTTTAATGTCCTCGGAAATACTTGGACGATCATTTTTACTGACGGTTTCATTGTTTAGTTCCATTTAAAGAATCAAAATCGAAAAACCGACAGCACCATGTAAATCGGCTTTGAAAAATGGTGATTTTTAAATGGAGTCTAAGAGCACCTATTTTTCCTACAACCCAGCAGTTAATGTGAAGGCAAGATAGCTTGTATTGAAACAAATTAATAAAACAAAAAGATAACATAATAAAGCGAATGATGAATGCTTGAATGAATAACGAACATTACTTAAATACATCTGGTGAGATTCGGTCTTCCTCGACCACTCTTACACCTGAACAGTTGTTGGTAGAAAGAATGAAATTTACTGTTTAATTCGAATGTCCATAACAACAATTGGGGGTTACTGAGCGCAAAAATGTTGCGGATAAATTCCTCGTAAGATTCCTGAAATATCAAATATGCTGAATGGCACTTTTCCATGTTTTATAATGCGTAACTAGTGGGAAGCGCCCTATGTTCGATCGCAGCAGATGAAATCGCAGGAATTGATGAAAACATTTTGCCTTTCGAATTTCGACATTGAATACTATGAGGAGACACTTTCAATTGAAAACTGTTCTCACCATTTGAGTCCTTGGACGAATCTCGAATTCGAGCCAAAGTAGAGCCATGAGCCGCTGATTCGTCCAGTAAACTCAACACAAATTCCCAACGACGAGACACAGTTCATAAATGAGGAAGCAGTTGCCAGAAACACGAGTCGCATGCAAACTAAGGGCACATCTCCCACCTCTGATATAAAAAGCAGAGCAACCCTTTCCTGCCGGTGCATATGTGACAACAACAAAAGAGACGGAAGGGGCCAATGAGGATCGACCTTCAACCTTCCCTACGGACCCCTTCCAGCTTTTCCCGTGTATAATTAAGTATTGTTCACCTTCTACCCTCGATTTGGTTACGGGCGAAAATCATCTGCTCGAGAGAATATGTATGCGAGAGGATTCCGAAGGGATTTTCATTACTAGTAGACGTAAGACCGTGTTTAATGAGGAATATTTTGACTCGTTGTCAACATTTTTCGACAAAATGCCTTCACTACGTAGCATTAATTGGGTAATTGATCGCAAATCAGGTGTGTGGAATGGAGTGCAACCGTCCGATAGTAAGGCAAGTAAATGAACCAAAACCTCAAGTGAAATCATTAAATAAACCTCAGGGTGAAAATAAAATTTTTTTTCTTGCGCGGGAACCACAAATTAATAGAAACATTATTCTCAAAACAAGGAATAATACCATAAATTTGTTGACAAAAAGTCTGAAAACAAACAGCCACAACCCGTTTATGCATTATCAGCTTAGGGCCCAGCTCATAAATCAATACTTCAATCTTTGCAGCCCAAAAGGCTCTGATCGAGGTTTCCTTTCATAAAACCGTTCAAATACACAACTGAAACTCCGCTCAATGAGTTTGAAGTGTATAAATTGTTTTGACTGACTGAGCGAACCATTGTTTTATAGCTACAAAATATTTTTGAAAAGCATAATTGAATGGAAGATTTAATTTGGGAGCGAAGGGCAGAAAAGATAATCTCGTTCTTTTCCTACTATGTATTGATTGAATTTGATTTTTGATTTTAATAAAATGATTGCATGGCGTAATAATAATGTCTTTAACTTTCCAGGGTTGATTTAACGGAGGGCCTTATGACCCTAATCAACCCTCGTTTCAATCAATTTTGAAAGAAGCAGCACTTTGGCTGCTCACAGGTTTCATTTAAACTTGTGGCATTACACAATAACCGTGAAGAAGTATTTTGTGCACCTCTCATTTTGACAAGCGTAATTTTTGACTTTTACTTTTAATGTCAATTTAAATTTGATTGTGTGGTAATTCAAAATCTCAAAAATGTTATTTTTTCGAATTCATTTTTCAATAATTCTCGGCATGAGGTAATTGTAGTGTTTTTGTATAATTTCTTCTCCTCGAATAAATGTGTAAGCCTCTCTCGAATTAAAAGCTGTTATAATTTTAATTCGGGTTTCTTGGGAGAATTTGGAAGGGACCTAGCGAGAGGATACGGGATGTAAGTCCAAGACTTCCGACTGAGCAACTAGGGATACCAAGGATGAGCAAAAAATAACACAAGGTACACAGCGATGCTTAATTAGCTTGAGTCCTTTATCTCATGGGGAACACAATATTACAGCTTCAGTCGACTTCAGCACGGTAGCAGAGTTCACTTCAGAGCAAGCACAGGACAAAGCCAGGATGGACTGAGTGAGTTGCACTTGCATGACAGGTTACAAAAATATATATGACTCCGATATGTTGGGCGCCTCGGCGACGAGGGGCGCCTCAGCAACGACTGCCTGGTTGGGCGCCTTGGCAACGAGTGCGTGCTGAAGCTCTCTCTAAGGCAGGAGCTGCCCGCGCATCCTGGCACATGCTCCCTCCCTTCTGGTTTTCTGGAGGCAGTAAGCCTGGGGGCTTACAAATGGATTAATAATTATAATGAAATTAACTTTGTCCGTGCAAATTGGAGCGTCAATCTTCTTTGTCTGTCCTCCATCCGTGCAACAGTCTTGCTCGTTCAAACACACTACTAATGAAATTCGTTCTTATTTCAGCGTACTTGCTGTAGGTAATAAGATACGTCTGTTGTGTATAGCATGAACGTGAAGGAGAAGTATGCCTGTATTCATACAAAACTTTGGTTTTGTGAAGAACAATTATTGAGGCTCTAATGGAAAGAAGACGAGCAAGTAAACCTGCGGAAATGGTTGGTTAGACGATATTCATGTTCATGTTACTTAACCGACTCAGCTAAACTAAAGGGTTGATATGACGAGGTGGGTTGTTAGCTGAGGAGCGTTTCTGACTTGGCGGTATCAGTTTCTCTTCTGAGCTAATGAACGTCCCCCTCCTCTTCTTCGCAGGCTCGCGCTTCATTCAAAGGGAAACCCAAAGTAAACCTACCCTCTCCCCGAGTTGTCGGCGAGAGGGAAGCGAGGGGTGTAAGACCGTTCTCCGGGAAACCCAGGGATTTCCGCAGGACTTTCCATCCACCTCGGGTGTCGGATTTCACTTAATGAACGGCAACGGGATGAGAGGGGAGCCGTCGTGTCAGCGCGGATGGGATCTCCCGGTGAAGCTTATCCGTCTGCTCGCGAAACACGGGAGCTCCCGAACGAACCCCTCATCCTGGCACGGGTAATGGGATACATTATAACAACTTCTGAAAACGCTAATCTCGAGCGCGTCAGGTGGGATGGAGGATGGCGCTCGTGTTACCTCAGGAGCCGCACCCAACCTCGGTCAGGAGATCCGTCTAACCGCCCTCTGCGCCAGGTCCTACACCCTCGATGCTGCGCGCTAACGTGAGACCTCCTCGTATTCGAGGCAAAGGTTAATCCGAAACGACCAAGTGAAAATGACAAGTGAGACTCCATTTGATTGCAGCTCGGCTCCCTACTGAAACCCCTCTTGCGTTGTTGAATTGAAGATTACAGTCGTGATTTTGAACTAAGACGACAACATGAAATTACTGATTGTCACTCGAATGAGGCGAACACTCAAACTCAAGCTTTTCTCCACTAAACACGCTGATGCATACAAGGGAGGAGTTGTGCTGTAGTTTTAAAACATTCATTTCTAAAAAGACAAGTTTTCTATTAATTACCTCCGACGGTACAATAAGGAGAAAAATTCGCTGAAATCTAGTATGGAGATTCCCAAAGCTTAAAATGTGACAAATACAGCAGAGATATGACCGATCCACGTATTTTCAGCATCATTCCGGTTGTAAATCCGCGAACGACGAACGATATCAACTACATTACTACGAATCAAACTGTTTCGTGCGTTTGCAAGCTTCCTCTCACTCGCTTTTAAAACACCATTTTCCTGAAATTCGCCAATATCTACTTCTCCAATAAATTCGCTTTCTCTCATTGAATCTGCTTTCAAAAATTATCAAGTGACAAATTGGAATTTTATAACGCGACTTTTGACTGTCAAAAACCCGCACTCCGATTCACCCAAAATTTGACATTTTCAAGACTACTAATCAAAAACCCAAAAGTCCCTGCCACGCCATTTTCAGTTGTAGAAAACGTGTTTTTTGAAAAATCGATTTTCGAGATTTTTGGGGATCTAGGCATGTGAGGTATCATTTTTCATTAAATTTTGGACGCTGAATCCGTTACAATGGGCCCAAGACTGATTAGTGCCTACTGGAGGGGGTTTGGGTCAAAATGGGTACCAATTTACGTACTTCAAAAGAGGGTTTTCGGGTACCTAGGCGTGTAGGCTATACTTTTCTACAAAATTTTGGATGCTTAATTTATTAAAATGAGTCCGGGGTACTCTACCTGGATGATGGTCCGAGGAATAACCGACTCCTGTGAATGAATTTGCACTACTTTACTTTATAGAATCTAAAATTACTAGCATTAACGTCGATGTTCGAGATGAAGGAGCAAGGTCGTACTGAGCGTTCCTGATGTTGTGTAACAATCTAACCACCTACTCAAGCGTAGAACAGGTAGGGGGAGGGTAAACAGGTGTCTATTTCAAGATTTCTTAAAAAACCAATCATTTTTAAAGGTATTCCATCTCGGGTGTCTCTTCAACGAAGAAATTCCAACTATCGAGTTCGACGAATAAATTCAAAATGGTTTGGCTCCGCCTACCTGAATTCAAACCATGGCATGTACCATATAAGGGGTGCAAGATGTATATTATACAGCAGGTAAATCAAATTATTTAGAGGACGCCGGTGGGAAAAATCACAAACAAAACATCGAAGAACTTGAATTTACTATTATTATATGTTCAGCATCGAGTCAGCACTATTGTTGCTTCTAACGAGAAAATAGCCGACTTAAAGTCGAGTATGGTGCTACAATTCCTGTCTCTGAGATACTTCTAAAAGTTCATACCTCATCAAGGTTCACACGTTCATCAACAAGATAAACGAGTTCCTATCTGCTTACACAGACAATTCGTTCCTATTAGGTAACCTACATTTCTTCAAACTTTCTAGACAATTATCGATATTAAATCGAGACATTCGATTATCTCGATAATCGAGTTCACCAGACGTATAATACACTAATACTTTTAAAAGTATGTTTTTGACCACTCTCTTCTCAGTAGTTCTTTTATAGACGAAGCTCAACTAGATATTGTACTAGTTCACGACTTTTCGTCAACCAATATGTTGATATTTCAAGTGGCATCCAACACAATCCCCGATCATACAGGAAACTTTCCGTTACAAACTACTCGCGTACAAGATGTGAGACCGTTGTCGATGTCTAACGCTTTCATACCTGAGGATACTGCCGCGCAGCCCCAGTAATTATGTCGCGATTGAAGGCCTTTGAGCGTCTTGAAAAAAATGTCAAGCAGTCAAATCCGCGTTGACAAATAGAACGAAGAATCAGATTGAAATGGGACACATAATGAGAGAGTATGAAAATGCGGAAGTCGAAGGGTGACTGGGGACTTGGCAAGGAAGGGTTCTCAAGACCTTTGTCACACCCTTCCGTCCCCGGAGGGGTCACAACGAAAAGGGTTTGCCTATTTTCAATCAATAATCCCAATCGATGTAGATTCATGCAAAGGATCCGAATCCCTCGTAGGTAGTTCTTTGTGTCTCACGCAGACGCCCCATCCGAAAAAATTAAGTCCCTGTGGGAACCGAGTGATGCAAAGTGTTTCATCACGTATTGTATAGTCACAGAGGGACAGCCGATACCTGATTCAATATCCCGGTACGTGCCTTTGTTCTGGAGCGCGAGAGGTTGAATTTTTCTCCTTTTATCGAATTCAATAGACGAAAAAGGCAGGTAGCAGGTGCTGGGGATCTGCTGTGTGACTATGCATAAGGTGTAAGAATGTTATTAGGCGAGAGGTTTCCCATGTATTATTTCTCCGCCTGTTATCGATCTCTTCGCCTTTTCGGAGTCTTCCAAGGACTCGCCCCTACGCTCGTAAGGGTAAGGTACGGAAACGGAGGGTGCGATTTTAGCTCTTTAAGCCCAACCGCCTCTCAAGCGATAAGGGACGGGAAATCTTGACAAAAAGGGAAAAGAGTAAAGACCATCCACGTTGTGCTGAGTCGTCTGAGCACCTTTTCGAGAAAATTTTCATTTAAATGGATCTCGGGGGAGAAATGTTTGAGTGCAGTAGAAGGTGCGTGCGCCCTCGGCGAGGATACCAAGGAAAAATATTATCGTCCATCGAAAAATTCATTCGGTTGGATGCTTGGGGAAAGAGTGACATCACATGACTTGTGACTAGCTGTTGGGTTGTGTACATTACCTTCCAGTAATATATTGGCGTTTATTAAATTGCTCCATGACCACCCCATCTGCGCTTTTCTCTTACATTGTTAATTAAACGAATAACTGGAAAGCACATTTAAAAAGTACGAAAAACTGTCCTTATGACCATGACTATAGGTGCGCTCGTGAATATGACCTCGACAAATCGATTCGTTTGAATTCAGCGTTGAATGAGACTGAACTTTTGAGTAATTTCTCAGTTAAAAGAAGATGATGTTGAAGATGAAATTCGCTACCTACACAACCTGTACCTTCTGAAAATGGCAAAACGTGACCTCTATGACTTATCGAGCTGATTTAGAGATTTTATTTCTTGAACATTGAACCCACTCTAGATGTTATTGTAAGCTATGTATCGCAGTCAGGAACAAAGGACACACTCATTGCCTGGACTTTTAAAACAATTTATTGGATTTTCTTTTACTCCTCAAGAACTACACAATTAAAATGTTAAAAAACCACACAATTAAAAAAAAAAAAAGATTCGGACAAGTGGCCGAAAATTGTTTCTCACTACCTCTACCTCCTTCCTCAGAATGTTCACTTATGTGTTGTCTGAGGGAAGATGGAAGAGAGGGCAGCTAGGCCCTAATCTCCCTTCATGTTTAAATAAAAAATTCAATCAATCAATTAATCAATCAATCTTACAAGAACGCCAACTTTGTAATCGGTTATCATTAAAGACACTATGTTATATTCAGAAAAATGAACTTGATTCAATCAATGAACTACTCCAGAGAGGAAAGCTCTCGTGAAGGAAATGCCATGAAAGGAGCCACCTGTGAAAGTACTCCAACTATAAACTTCAAGCAAGGAATCCCTTCATTTTTCCTTGAACATGAGCTACCAAATAATGAGCTACCAAATTGTTACTTAAATGATTACCCCAGCTAATTTACATTTATTATGCATTAGCATTGGCTCAATCAGACAACTGTGAAGCGATAAAGAAAATCTTAGCGTAGGAAAAATTACGTATAAATCATTCTCTCCTAAGAAAGTTCCCGACGGGGAAAATATTTCGGAGGGGGAAAAAAGAAGAAAACGGCGATGAAGGAAGTTAGAACATAATTAGGTGTGAACTTCGGGAGTTGGGGGTTGAGTGATTATGCAAATAAAAACCGTCTGGAAGTTTGTTTTGACTGCGAAAAGGCCTTCGCGGCTAAGACATCGATCCTTTTTTCGCCCTTCTTTTCCCACCCCTCAACCCGCCGTCGTACTTTCCACTTGTACTACGAAGGGTTTCCCTTCTTTTTTAATTGCGACCTTGACTGACTTTTTATGTCGGAGCCCTCCTTTTATAAAGCAACTGAAGGAAAGAAAATTTTCACCGCGATGCCGTGGATGATGCGCGCATGCGCCGGGAGGTTGAGGTTTCTCAAGTTGAATGAATCCACTACGCTTCCCTTCCCCACTTCTTCCTCTCCTTCTTTTACGAGCTCTTTTCCGCGTTCCTCTCTTTTCTCTTTTGACAAAGTTTTCATTCATTAACAGCCCCGGCCCTCGGCTGACTATTTTTCTCCTCTTCGTCTCGGGACCTGATTGCCTTACACTTTTACGGGTTGAGCTTCTCGTCTAAAGATGCCGCCACCCCTCCCTCAATTATGAAACTCACTTTTTATGCCCCCTTCCATCTCCTACCGCCGAACTTTTTCATGAATGAAAATTTCCTCGTTGACGTAGTACGATAGGAGTCCCTGAATGGGAAGGGAGGGGAATTAAAAAGGCTAATGATTTTCGTCGAGAACAGCAGGCAGTGACGTCACGTTCTTTTGAAGGTTTCTCCGTGACGTGATGAGTTCCTCTTGAAGGTGTGCATCTAAGTCAGTACTGAACGTCCATGGTAGAACAGTAACGGATTAGATAGAGCACGCACCGTGAAATCATGATTTTCCATCGGCAGGTCCTTCGGAATATTTTACTGCTTCCATCATTTTGTTGGTAATCTGATTTGACAGCTTCTTCAAACAAATCTTCTTGTGTCCCGATTAACATGGAAAACTTGGTGACAAACTGCAAACTCAGGACAGCAAGTACCACTGTTCTGCATTGACGCTCAAAGCACTCCAAAAAAACCTCTGAATTGCATTATGGTTAACAGTTGTTTAGACTTTGAAAACCAGATCATGAAGCGACGAAGACGTTATTCATTCTATCCAAACTAGGGAAATAAGAGCAGGGTTCCGTGACTGCACCCGAATCTGTGGTAGGAATGACAATTTTGATAGCGAGCTCTTACAACTGCGAGATTCGGCAGTACAACCAAGGAAATCCGCACTCAACACAGGAAATTTCGAATGGGGGTATGAAAATACCGGGACTTACTCGATCCCTTCGGAGGATCCATCTTGAAAGAGAAAAAAATCCATTTCCTGACCTGCTGCGTGGAGCCGAAAACACTTTGGGGGGGAGCAATATGAGCTTTTAGGATTTTCGAAGGGGATCAGTCAAGAGGGGAGGGGAAAAAGACTTCCCATTACGTTAGCGTGCGTACATTTTCGTTTTTGCCTCCACGCGAGAGAGTTTGGGAATGAAAAGGAGGAAATTTAAAGCGACGGAAAAGGCTGAAAGCCCAGTGAAAATGTGTAGAGCTTCAGTGTGCACATCCTAAAGGGGTTCGGCTCTAATAGGAGAGGGATGAGGGAATGTATTTTTCCCGAGGATGTTGAAATTGAAATTATTCATCCACACAGTGGGACTATACTCGTTTCGTATGTACGTTAAGTTGGGTTGCTCTAATCTCAAATAAGGGAAATTGTTCATTACTGTATTTATTAGATTAGAGGAAACGTATCTATAGTGAAACTATTTTACGCATTGCTTTAACCAATTATCATTTAGAAAAGCCCCTTACCAAATAATCAATATTATAGTGATTTTTACACACTATATCATGTATCTCTCTGTTAATCGAATATGAAGTGCATTCTCACAGTTCCCTCGCCCTAATAACTAGTTACATTCAATGGCTTCTGATATAGTGGATTCATAGTCTCGGGTTAGGGCATGGTGATCATTCTTGAATAAATTTGATCTGTTTGAATTTTTTTAATCATTTCAATTCCTTAATAAATTATTTACTCATTGTAATGAAGGATCACCACAAGAAGTATTATATGTTCCGTGTTCCTTGACATTCCTGTTTTCATTATGAAGAAGAGCAAGATAGGGTGAGGACGTGTGGCACGTCAATGTGACTGATAGCGGAGTGCATGTAAGGGTGCACTTCTTATTTCATTACCTCATGCTTTCACTTTTCAACACTATTCAACAGCTCGCAACCAACAGAGCAAGTTTCGGAGGAATCAAAAACTTGCAAAGCCGCAGAGGCTGTTTTCAGGTCCCCAACGTCTCGTTACACACGGTAAACACTGAATTATGCACTATTTACCAGAGCCTAGCGCTCGTTCTGATATTCAAGGCTCTACCTACATAATATTCCCCTGGAGAGTTATTAGAACCACTGAAGGGTTTGTTCTCGTGTCAGTTTCCTCCCTGAAAGCAATAATCGGCTAATTGTTTGAGCTGCTCGGTGTTTCGTGAAAATCAAAAGACGATGTTCGTGTTTTACAAGAGGCGGAGAGTTTACAAGGGCGTTATACGATGGAAGTGTGGGAGAGGGGAAGGGGGTTGCGAAAAGGATTCGTTCGAGGAGGAATGGAAGTGGTGTGGCGCGGAGAGGGGTGTTATTAATTATCTTTTGTGCTCGCTTTCTAAATGGAACCAGAGGAAATGAGGTGCGCATAAATACTCGGAGAAATAAGCGGCCGACGAGGGTTTTTGGAAGAGAGATAGCCTTATAAGAAGAAGGAGTTCACATAATTCATGTAACATTGACAAAGGGGTCTACCATTTGAGTTGGGAGCGGCTCATGTGGAGGTTCCGAGGACTTCGGAAGGGCGGTAGCCAAGGGCTGGTTACCAAGGGGATGCGGGGGCAGGCGTATAGGTAATACATCTTGTGTTCCCATAGGAGCACATCACTCACCCTTATCGACACAAGGCCCATTTCCCCTTAATGGTTGGTCCCCCGTCCCGGACGGCCATCTTGTTTTCCCACCCACTCTCGCCCTCCGTCCGTTCTTACCCCGTCGGACAAAAGGGGTGGGCAAGGGGGTAATAAGCCTACATGACATGCGCGCCCCGAGAAGAGCCGGTGGTCAAAAAACTCGCCCCCCTTAGCAACTACGGTATCCAAGGGGCCACCGCCCGCCACCCACCACCCTTTCCACCCCCCTCTACCCTTTAAATGGATTTCAGTTTGATGGTTCCTCCCTCTTCATCCTTTTGGACGTTTGATGTTCACCACCCTCCCATTTATTCTCCCCTGTAATCCTCAATATAACTCCCAGCTCTCTCGAGAATTTACATAACTGCATTCACTAAAGGGAAAGTACGAGATCGAAGGAGTTTTCAAAAGAAAAAAGAGCTCACGAGCGAGAAGGAAGTTTTTAAGGGATGCGTTCGGGACGACGAGCAGAGTGCAGGGACGTGCAGTGAAGGAGAGTGTAGAGGGTGAATTAATTTTGTTCTCTTTTTTTTTACTGTCAAAGCAGTCGTGTGTGCACGTGGAATGCGTAACGACCCTCTCGCCGAGCATATGGGAAGTGAAAATAAAAATGTTTGTGTGTTCTCGGCTTGGAAATCTCTGACAGCTCTAAATCTTGAAGAAGTCATCGGTTTCGGTAAACAAATTCCATACTATGAAACTATAAAATGCATCTGGTACTTACGGCACTTTTGCACTGAAGGATTCCTTCTTGGTCTCGGATGTAAAGAGAGGTTTTACCCTGAAAAAAGTAAAACAATCGTGAAATAAACGACTTAGTCGTGAAAAAGACATTTTTAGTAAGAACAACCCAGACAAATGCATTTCAACAATTGAATGTATTTCAATTTTACCCACAGCTACTGTAAAGAAGATATAAAACTTTGAATTGTCAGCTGGCAGGATTCAAAAGGTCCGTTTTTACTATCAGTGTTAAGGGCTACCTGCGTGTTGAGAAATCTGACACTCGTGATTTGTAGATACTGAGCAATATGCAAAGGATGTTCACAACTTTCACCAGGAACAACACTAATTCATTTCATTTGAAATATAAGAAATATCTGTGGCTATAGATTTCACTGCGTAGATTGGGGAATGGGTCTCGTTAAGATGTAGAATCCTCTCTTCAGTAGATAAGTTTAACTACATAAAACAAAAATTCTATGTTCAGCAAAACCGTGTTCCAATGAATTGACGGACTCTATTCAGGGGTTAATCAGGTTTATTAAATACACCAAGAAAATTTCTAGTTGGTGTTCGTTCTCGAACTATTTGATACGAGTCTGACGAAAGGGTTGATCTGGAAATATTGGAAGAGCTTTTTTACAATATTCTCTGTGTCCAAAACAGCTAACTTTCCGTGGCTGTGACGTGGTGGTGGGGGCTTCGCCTATTATCACCCACATTACATGGCTCACATGCATCCGTCGTAATACGGCATGTTTTAAATTCAAATCAGCGTGATAGTTTTACCTACTACGAGTAGGTAAAACGTATTTCCACTCTCCCATCAACAGGCAGGTAAATCCTGTTCTGCTCAAGTCAAATGGCCTGGATTTACACGGGTCTGAGCTTGCTAACTCCAGTCTTTGGGGGCTGCTTGCTAACTATGCGCTAGTTCCCGCTCCTTCAAAGCTGCTTCCTCTTTAACTTGTTTCTCCTGGACGGCCGGTACAGTTCGTACGGTTATAATACAAGTCTCATACAAAACATGATCTCTAAAATTGTCCATCACTCGGATGTATCTAATTTCTTCAGAATTCTCTCGAATACCAGCATGCAACAACGCTTTCTAAAAGTATATTAAAGAATCATTCCCTCTCACGTTTTCCATTGAACATTACTATTGTACAACACCAATGTTAGAATTATTGCGCATTAACGAATGGGACTTGTTCTTACAATTAATAGCCAGAGCCTACGGACCGTGAAGACGGTGACTGTTTGCAATCGAATAACAGACCGTTAAAAGTGCAATAAACTCTCTCGTCAAAAATGACAAAATCAAAATCTCATTCTACTGAGCTCCGATCGAACACCTGATATTCCGGTTCACCTTTTTCATTGAAGGTGTTTTGAATGTCGAATTGTGCCACCTCAACTTACTACAACTAACTAATAGACAAAAATAAATCAAACGTGAGGAAATATGACAAGTATGGCATTCACCATCGACAACAACCTTTTTTTGTACACTAGGTACCCAAGCGATAATTTTTTCTCACATCCGTTGGTGAATATACCTGGCCTGCAACACTGAGTAGTCATGCGGGCTGAGGGTCTGGCGTTTCCTGGTGAGTTGGGCGTGAGGCTGCGGTGGAAACCATATGAATGTACGAGTATTATATATTATAAAGTACACGGTGATTTCTAATCTCTTACATACTTCAACCTTCTTAAGTATTATTTAACTGGCCTTAGACAGGCCATAAGCTGACGAGGTGTCAAGTTTTTTTCCTCCGATGCGGGAACACTACAACGATTGTTGGTCTCTCACACAAAGGACTATCATATATTCGAAATAAAAAGCACAATTTATTTGACGTGATGGTTAAATGATAAAATCAGTAAACGTACGAGTCAAATGCTCATAAAGAGTACGGAACATCTATCGAACCACTTCGTGTGTGAATGTGTTTTTATAAAGATCGTCATTTCTTCTATAATTTCGACGTTTTGCCGGCGCCTCGGCCCGTATCAGGACAAGCAACCACAGTTTCTCGTTATCCTAAGGACATATATATTTTATATTTAATACCCGAAATCAGTCAGTTCTAGTTTTAACGAAGCCCCTTTGTATATTGAAACTAGGAATCCCCACTGATTTAATAGTCAGTCAAAATCGAGAAAGTTTCAGAGTCCACCTCTCCTATTGCACAGCTGCAATGAACGCTTCCACAGGGCCCAGTCAAGGCTTCTTGCAAGAAATGTTGCCTGAAAAATAGATGCCTTCGCACGAAGAAACCATTTTACGTTACTCCAAATGCCAAGAAGGCTTGACATGCTGCAATGAGTGAGTAGTAATGCTACAAATAATATATATGCATTTCAAAAACCTTATTTTTTTACTGTTTCTACGGTTCACTAGTCAAAACGAGTTGTATCAAACTTTCATAATCACCTCTTTCACGTTTTATAATCACAGCTTCTCACTAGGATGTTCTAGTTTTGCCCAACGAATTTCAGTTAAAACTAATGTTGAAGCCATCAAGATTGGAAAAGGTTAGTAACGATAAATTGTCAAGGAAAATACTCATAGAATTCAGAGTGCAGTTATATAACAATAGCATTAAATTCATTTATCGCAATATGTGGGATAGCACCTATGTGGAACATTTGGGGATTTAGTAGGAACCTTATTGTGGAAGAGGTGCAGAATGCCGACCATGAGAATGAGCACCACGATTTTACTTTCTTCCAGCAACATTTTGCTCAAAACAACCATTGAATGTATTAATACTAACAACCTCGATTTGTTGCTGGTATCACATACTGACTTTCTCACGTCTCAAAGTACTGCCTAACACTTCCTCTTGTTTCTCAGCTCATTTTTGGACCTCCCGGGAACATAAGCAACGAACAAGTAGCCAACAAACGTTGTTGACTGTCAACTTATCGTGTGAATTGGTGCAAAGCTGAAGATTTATATTTATATTTATTTGCTGGGCGTCCAGTAAGAAAATTTAACACGATGATGATAGACCCTCAAATGAAACCTCGTCGAGCTGATCAGACCATTAAGATCACAATTAAAAGACATTCTTCTAATCTTTTACCAGCGGAGTCTCGTTAATAAAACATCAGTCGTTAATCGATGAAAACCAATCCAAACATGCGATTAAAATGACCAGAAGACTGACTTCGCTGAATGACGAAACAGATCCGTTGAGAATGCATAATGGGATTTGGTTAGCAGACAACCTCTCGTGCATTTTAGAAAACGCTGCAAATTCATTCACAGGGATTGGTTATTCCTCGGACCAGGAGTATGGAGACTCATTCCAATCGATTCAGCGTCCAAAATTTAGTTGAAAATAATACCCTACACGCCTAAATTGCCGAAAATCTCAAAAATCCATTTTTTGAAAAAATATACACTTTGACCACTCCCTCCCAAAATTTGGTTCCCAAAGTTTCGAGGACCAACTAGAGCCAGAAACGGGTCCCTGGCCAAAATTTCAAATTTTTAGAAAGTACTACCAAAAACGGCATGGACGGCGTACGGACATTTGCTCATTCTGATCTAGACACCTTTGAAAGCCTCAGGAATATATTTTTTTTGGGCCGAATTGGAGAGATTAACTTTTTGCATGAAGGCATAGGTTGATTATTCAAGGAATAACCAAACAAAGTTAGAAGAAAAGATCGTTCCGGACGTATGAACCCCGTCGTGGCTTGAACCACCATTTTTGGTGCCTACTATGATGACCTAAACTCATACGCTCCATAAGAAGAATTGCGCGTTTTAGTTATCATACTTGATGGCTATAGAAGGTCCACACATGATCTCAAATAGTGGCCGCAAAGTTCCATACATGTTCAGATTTAATCCAGTCGACAACTATATATTATGCTGTGATTTATTTCACGCACTAAAACTGCCGAAATTCGCGTGATGCAGGGAAAACGATCTATCTACGTTGATAGGTCCTCAACGTTAGCATTTAACTTTTTTTCCTCGATGCTCTTGTCTCTTGTCGTGAGGTCGTGTTGTTGAGGCCAAGCAAAACAGAGTGCAACGAATAAGAGTTTTGCGAGTGACACGTCATTCTAGTTTTATGGATTCTCAGTTATTAAAAATACACCTAATAGCTCCCCCCCCCCCCCGAATACACCAACAGATAAAATATTATGATGATACATGCACATTGACTAATTGAAGTCCACAGTCCTGAAATCCAGGAAATATTAATACGATTGTCGGAATTTTTGTACTTCTCCGAGGACCTGACAAACGATTACGCATTGCGGGCTTAGTGGCACAACTCGTTGAGGGGGTCCCAAGCGAACGAGCGGCTCTGAAAATCGGAGACGAACATCGTTTTGAAACTCGATAGCCGCCATCAAATGAACAACATCTTTGAAGTAATTATTAATTTAGATGGAACAACTATTGATAGTTCTAAAGTACCGATACTTGTACGTGTCGACAACAATTTTTTATAAAAAGTCTACTAAATTCGTGAGTACTCTAATCATTTGTAGCTGACCGTAATCGCTTCGCTGTGATTTTGAAAGTAATATAAATTTTAAAAAGCTTGATTTGTAAAATAATATTCAAATTATTTTTAAGCATATCAGTAAGAAAAAATGTATTGAAATTTGTTGGATTATTTTAATCAAATTGATTCAAATATGATTTCTCATTATCGAGTTTCCTTTATGATGGAAAGGCTGTTTCACATTCATAAACTCTTATACATTAAGTCTCAACAGCTTTTTAATATTGTTACCAATATAGTCATAATTTTCCAAGAAGTTTTTGAATTATAAGTATTTATTTTCAAAACCTTCGTCGATGTTGCACAATGTTTCCCTTAAGTTGAATTTTGACAGGTCATGTAGTTTTGAAATGCTTATGGGAGACATTCATTTTTATATGTATAAAAATCATATCGATCAGTTATGTACAGTATTGACGGTATTTTTACAGGGGAAAACAGTCGATTTCCACCTCTTCAACCTTGTAATGTAGGTGCCATAGTATAAAGGAGGGATATATGAGTGTGTAGGGAGGTTTGTACAACAATCAGAATATTCTTAATATGATCATCCACTGTGCTGCACTCCCCTTAACTCAACATCATTCCCTATCTACCACTCACTCCTGGAGGCTTTTCGTCTCAGAGTTTGACAATTACTCTCAAACCCGTTCTCCCATTCTGAACACAGCCGAATCTCGTCCGCGTCAATAACTCTCCAACACACTCCCCTTTTCAAGACAACCTCGTCTTTCCTCGAAACTCTATCTATCAGCACTTACAACGGTCCCAATACAAACTTTTCAAATAATCACTCCTGAAGATGAAGTCTTTTGTACGAGAGGTCGTGGGTTTCCGGGCTGATTGGTTTTTCCTCCTCTTCGCCTTTTCCAGGCCTTTTGACGTTATACTTTGCCATTTTAAACTTTTTTTTTCCACGATTGAATGTTTGCTAAAGGCGAATCCTCCTCACTTGAGTGATGTGCTTTTCTTATATTTTTCCGGTAATGCACGCCTCTTTTTATTCTACAGTCTAACATATCGAATCTCCATGTTGCTTTCCGATCCAAAAAGGCTCCTCTTCCTGCAATCATCCCGTCAATAATAATCCGTACTTCGTCGCTACCACTTTCCAAAGATTCCTCTCTTTTGATGGCTCCATACTATGATGATCATGTGAGAAAAAAAAACTTATCATCTCTAATAAAGATGTTTGTTTCATTCACAAGAACTTATTCCTCTAAAGAAGTCAGAAATGGCAGGCGAAAGGCCCATAATAAAAGATGAAGCAACAGGGAAAAGTGTTGGGCTCCGTTTCTCAAGCACTAACCACTGAGCTGAATGGAGATCGGCAAGCTCAATATCATCAAGAATAACTTCTTCCTTCCAACTCCCGCAGGTTAAACTCGTTAAATTCACTGCCCCGCTCTGATTGAGGTTCTTTACTTTGTTCAACATTGGATAAGTGTTACCCTGGAGGACATAAATACGTGGAACTTTCCTCACGGCTTATCCACACAAGTTGCTCTCGAGCATAGAGGCTCCTTCTCGCGGTTATTTCGAAATCCGTTCACAACACCTATAAGTTCATATTAAATATAAAAGTAGAAACCCTTGTTAGCACGGCAAATTTAATTAAGAAGTTCGTAAAGGCTTAGCTAGGGCGAAGTTCCTTACTCTAAGTTTTCATTCCCTTGTAATTAGGAGAGCTTATCCTGCCAAGTAGGCACCTACGTAGATTCCTATGTTCTCTCTTTTACTGACTTCTATTACTTAGGTGACTATCATTGCTGTCACATGCACACTTGGTTCACCTAAATGAAAATTTCCAATAACTAGTGTTCTGTGTTCTTAGTTTAAAAAAACATCCGACTTCCCGCATTTCAGGTTGATTTTTCTTTTCAATATTATTGGCCAACAGATAGATGCGATTAGTGTGTGTACATGATTCTGCTCCTCTCTCTAGGCCAGAAAATGTGCTTGGGGGTCTTATTTCACAAAAATCACGTTTCTTATCCTATTTGGATGGGCTAAGCACTAAGCAAATGGCATTTTAAATGATCGGTTCGTAAAAAGAAGTGAACTCAGCGGTATTGAATTGGCCAATTTTCTACGGGCTCTTATTGTTAACTCTGACACTGATACACTTTGGAACATGTGCGCACGATGATAAATTCTGGAACATCGATGATTGAAAAGTGAGGAGAGATATCACTCATGGTAGTGATAAGTGTAATTCGGAGAACTACATTTGCAATAAAAACAAAGAATTTCAAATGTCACTCATCGCCGTAGGTAACTGGTATCATTGAACTTTATGTGGTATAAAACAAGACTGATTAAATAAGTTTATTTGTAAGCAAAACATGTTTTCCTAAAGTTAACTACGATTCATGTATCCTTATTTAATCTCTAAATCCCGCTACACACGCACAATAAATCGTAACAGCTCATCGCTAGAACCATTTATCGTTTCGTCAAATTGAAACATCGTAGCGATTTGTTGATTCCACCCCGTATCATATTCTTGGAATCCTATCGACTTAATTCACATTGTAAACGGTCACTTCAGCGTTTAGTACAAAATCTAAGTAGGGTCCTATGTTTCTAAAGAGTTTTAACTCGGTTGTGGGCTAATACGAACAGGATCAATAAAGATCCAGAGTTAAATAAGCGTCTCCACATCGAACTTAGATTTTGTTGTTTTTTAATGTTTTCAGACAAGGGACCGATCAATAAAAAATTATCTTGAACTGTCTTTAGTGTTCAGTCATATCAATTAATTGGAGCTATTATATTTACCTTGAGCATTAGGTTATGGACGCACTCATATTCAACTTAGCAGGCATTTCTATAATTAGGCATATTCGCGGGCTTTTACGAATTTTTCTTAAAGAATGTATTCTAGATGTATGGATGGCAAATAGTATTGCAAGTTGCCCTATTGGTTATAACGATGGGATTCAACATTTCCACAAACCATTATAATTTCTCTGAGTATGCGAAGTTTTTATGAATCGCAGCACGTTCTTGTTTCATGGTTACATCGTACTAATGCTCTATGATTTTTGACTCTGTTCCAGTAGAATTTCCAAGTTGAGGAGGCAGTAACCAAAGGCCCTGATTGCAGCCTTCAAAACGCATCTCCGGGACACGCAAGGTAGTAAAGTGTTGCGTGTTTGTCGACCTGACATCTGCCCTCGTGCGACTGTTCGTCGGTACCTGCCATCGAACCTACCTCGTACCTGAGCTCAGATAGGGACGCCACCCGTGCGGTGCTGCCGCCAGTGAGCGGTTTCTCAACTAACGCACCACCGGGACGTGACCACCCGCCAATTTCCAACCCCCAGCTACCGAGCCGAAACCCTTTTCAACTCTTGTATATCCCCAAACACATGGTAAAATAGACGTGTGCTGTCTCTGAACGATAAAAGATCAATTGTTATTTGTCCACCAACCTATTCGTATGGCCTTGAACAGGATAAATAAATAGATAGTAATGAAAATGAAACAACGAATGAACAAATGAAATAAAAATTAAATTAAATTAATTTTAATTAATTAAAAAATTAAATTAAATTAATTATATATAAATAATTAATATATTATATATAAATTAATCATATTAAAAAAATTATTAATTAATTAAACATTAAAATAAAACAACAGATAAATAACAAAGGTTTTCCGAAGTTCCGGATTGTCCTTAAAAAACCTCTGAAGAAGTCAAACGAATAAAAAATGTCGCATATCGACGCCACTAAATAGAACTTTATTTGTGCCCAACTCATTTCTCAACTAAAGGGAATAATGAGAATAGCGTTTTGATCATTTCTGCAAGTGATAAGAACGAGCGGCTGACAAGTTTGAAATTTTTTGGAATCAATTGAATTTGGATCCGGAGCTTATGGTACTTTATAGGGTTTCCTAGTCACCTCGAAGATATACGATGTCCTCCACAAGCAAGGCTCAATAAGAAAACTTTCAGAAAGAATTGGATCAAAATCTGGAATATTTGAGAATCTACGTTTTTGATCAACCACGACCACGACCACGTGTTAGATCAGTGGATGTTGAGCGAATCAAAGTGACTAATGCTTTGTTGGTGAATAAACTTTCTTCTATCTTTTCTCTCCCCCTCTCATTTTTATAACAGTCGAAGGTTAGAGCAAAGTCCACAAACGGATTTAGGCAATTTGCAGCTTGTAGCGGTATTTTCGACGGCACATTTGTGACGTGATGATTGAGTCGTAAGTTTGGTAGTAACTTCGTGAAAACTTGTTGTGTGACAATCTCATTTAAATCTTCCCGTCTAGTTGAGGTTGTTGTATCGCATTGAGCATCCGAGAATAATGCGGGGGAAAGAAAAAGGCACGAGGCCACGTTTAGAAAAGTTGAAGGGAGTTGTAAAGAGGAAGGTTGGAGTAGAGAAAAATTAGAGGAGCAGTGTGGGCCGGGGGAGGGTAGGTATTAGTGGAGAAGGACGGGGTCGTTGAAAAACGAGCGGGAGGAAGTGAGACAGAGGACGAGCGTGGCTCAGGTACGTGACCTGTCAAAGGGAAACCGGATCAGATACTCGGACTCGGTGTTGGCCTGTGCCCGGCTCTCAGCCATTAGACCGCCCCCGTTCGTCCGCCCCCGCAACGCGAACCAGCGACAATTATTCTTTATAGTCCTCTGAAGGGCCGCGGAGTGAAGGATGAGGAGGAGGGGTGGGTTTTCAACCCCTTCCGAAGGTCGGTTTGATGTATAGGGTGGCGTGTGAAGGGAGGAGGCCGTGCCAGGCACCGCCGCGTGGGGCACCCCGACCCCGAGGGGCGAAGATGACCAAACCTGGCACCGACATCGATCCCCCTTCGGTGGCCTCTGACCTCACGACGAACTGGCCATTTCGTCTATTTTTTCGAAGCCTTTTCCGTAATTTTGCCGTAACTGCAATCGAAACACTTGATTGTGTCAGCCAGAAATTATTCCAGAGTATATTTCTTATTATAACCCATGATAGTTACCTACGAGCCTTTCTCACAGAGACTGCAAAAAACTTGAACACAATTCAAAGATAACTGCGCACATTAAATGGTGAATACTTTGAGCAACATCGTGGCCTCCTCGAAGAAATATGTCAAATTTAAGATTCAGAAAACTATAAACAACCGCCTCCTGCGTCAGGGAATTAACTAAATTGGGTGCCAATTTTATTTATTTTGAACCGTTGAACCGTCAACTGTAATATAATACAAGACTTGAGCAGCCGTTGTAAAACTACCCAATAAACCGATTAAGGACCACCTAGAACTGAACCAGTCAATTTCTGAAGGTTTTATAGAAATTTGGCGAAACGTGGAACCCTGAAAATGACGGAGTTATGACCGCAATAAGAAAATAACGTTCGCGTACGACCTGCACGTATCGCTAGGTAGTTCCATATTATGATGATACTGATAGAAAACGCCATCGAGAGCTGAGCCCGGCAGTTCATAAAATTTTGATTGCGATTGGAGCACAATCGTGGATGTTACATGGCTGGGCCAGGAAAATTTTGCAAAGAGGCGTAAATATGCAAAACCAAATTTGTTCAAGTGGCTCTAAATCTTTGGCTCCACTACTACACGGCCTTGAATTCAATAAGAACATACCGATAAAGTAAAAGACAAAGACGAGGATTATGAGGACAAATTCCAATGAAAGATATTTTCAGATCTGAAAAATTCCTTCTTCGAAATTCCAGGCAATTTCTTCGACTCTCTCTACGCTGGTAAGCTGATGCATCCACTGGCTCATCAGGTACAGGGTTCTATTCCCTCGTTGCATTGAGTCCACCCTGTTCAGCTCTAACATACGAGATACTTGCTTTTTACATGAAAATCACAGATCGAATGGTAAAAAATGTTCAACGGCTCAATAGTGTTGGTGATGATTGACTGACTGACTAATTTATTACCTGGACAGTTCTGGGCATATTGCTGCTAACTCTTGCAAATTTACAGAAATGATATATCAAATACGCATCTTCATTAGAAATCCTTGAGGGTTCTGCTATGAAAGAGCGACCCATGGCCTTGGTCCTATTTGGAATTTCCATTTTGGTGGTACCTGCTCTGGCGTAGCTGGAATTGGTACTGTTTTCATTCAACTGGTGGTAAGTATCTGTTATACAAATAGGTGGGTTTTTTGGTGTTGATGTATATTTAGAGTTCCTCTTTCTTTAATTTTCAGCCATCCAATTTTTCTAAAGAAAGGGGTCACGAGCTCATCAATATGGTAGTCCAAACGTATACGTCATTGCAACATTATGAGCATTTGGTAGGTCCTCATCCTGCTGCTTTTGCGTGTTTGTAGAAGTGCAGGAGCAATATTCAATGTCTGCACCAGCCTGATCTTTGAAGACGTCATCAGTGTTGAAAGGGTTGCCATGCTTTGCTCCATTCCACTAATTCTTTAATATCAGCGGATCGGAAACGACTGGGAACAGCCAGATAAGTGCTAGTGCTACAACTAATGCCTCTGGCGATGTAATTGAATAGAATCTCTGCATATTTTTTTCACAAAAGTTCATCATTTGAACACCTACAAAGACAATCCTTTGGATGGTAAAATGCGAACCGGTTTTATGCGTATAAGTACGAGTGAGGACGACTAGATCAATATTTAATTGTTTTGGATAATTCGCAGTTCTTATTTTAATCGATCTATTTCTCTTGTGCAGTATACCATTGCCAAATTATTGGTGTTTCTTCTCTGAATTTCATACACATGAAACGAACCACTTCTTATTCATTTTTGATCTATGAATATGGATAATACTGGATTTGATAATTGAATAACACTTCGTCCCTTGCACGATCTATATTCTTGGTTCTCAACGAGTTCAGAACCACAACAGAAGGACGCCAAGCATCAGAAGGAAGAAAACAAGATGGCCTCGCATGGACAACTGCGAGGTAAACTTCATTATTTTGATATAACATTATAAATTAGTATTGCTTGTTGTTTATGTGAGAGTAATATTTTTTCTATATTTTCTTGAGGTTTTTCTTCTATCAAGACAGGTAGATCATATCTCAACGAAGTAAGGATTTGACTGGTTCAGTAGTTGATCATCCTCCCGCTAGGTAGGTTGTTGGTGCACGGAGCAATTGAGCTGCTCTGAGTGGTCAAATATTTAACGACTATTGATCAAATAACTATAATATACCATGACTGAAGATATATCAGATCACTGGAGCTGGTAACAAGGGTTTCTAATGAAGGATTCACCACCTTCCGATGACTAAGAAGTGAGGCTGAATCTACAATTTTGTCAAAGGTTGCCATGATTCGAAGTAGGAACCCCTCAGGAACCAAAATACTTAAACAGTCAAGTTTCATCATCAGTGAAAATTCGCAGAATTTCGTCTGTCGGTCCCTCAACTTCGAAATCTAGATTGAAGCGGCGGCGCCTCAATCGACCAAGTACGGAGGCAACTCAGTGCGCTGAAAGGATCGACTCAGCTTCGTTCAATCGAGACGACTTCGTATTTTCCCTTTTTTGTGGAACCCCGATCGATTTGCATACAAATGAAGGTCAGTAAATCCTTCATTTGTCTCACCTTCACCGCGGACGGTCAATCCTTTGGGGAACAGATCCGACCCGCCCGATAAGCTCTTCGAGTAAGTAAAAAGTGAGTTTGAGTGAGTAGAAAACCGTCCAAATTCGACTCCGTTGCTAAGTGCGAGGGCCGGTTCTTCTGTCTATGGTCAACTCAGCGTCCTGCCTCTGCTCTGCCACTAATTAGAGTTCACTCAGCCTTTGACACTTCACTCCAGCCCAGTGTTTTTAGATCAGCGGTCCACATCAAAGGAGACCGTCTGCATTATTCAGAGTCACGAAGTTGTTTTTCCGTTTTTCCCACAAAATAGAAGAACCGAAAAATCTGCTCGGTGTTGGAATCTACTCCGTCTCTTGTGGAACATTGATTCGCTCTTAACTTCATTGGTTGACTTCCGATGAGTGAGTCAATTTTGATAGAATCCGTATACCCGCCGCCCTCAACTCTCTAACACCGTTTCCACGGATCAGTCAGCGCTGACTGGAAATTGACCAAAACGAGGGAGGGTATCAAAATGTAAGATAGATACAGGTCGACTGGGGTGGAAGGAAGTCATGCCGAAAAGCCTATGGAAACTGGGCATCTAAACAAAGGGGACAAAACACCGCGAATTCCTTCACAGGGGTTGGTCATTCCTCTGACCTGGAGTATGGAGACTCATTCCAATCGATTCAGCGTCCAAAATTTAGTGGAAAATGATACCCCACACTCCTAGTTTCGGAAATGACGAAAACACATATTCGGTAGATAGATACCAATTTTGACCCATAACCTCTTTTGGTGGGCGTCAATTGTTCTGGGACCCGTCCCATTGGACTCAACGTCCAAAATTTAGTCGAAAATAAAACCCCACTTTCCTAGATCGCCGAAAATCTCAAACATTTATTTTTGAAATCCACATTTTTCTACAAATACACAAATTTCCCACTACCAAAGTTGGCGTAAGATGGACGGGCATTTGACTTTTTTGATCTAGACACTTTGATACGCCCAAAGAAAAATTTGGGCCGAGTCGGAGAGATTGACTTTTTGCATAAAAGCATAGGTTGATAATTCAAGGGACAACCAACCAAAATGCTAGTATTCAATGAGATTCTTTCGTGTCTCATCTGGGTCTGGGCTGAATTGGAGCCCCCCTCCCCCCTCCTTGCAGCTTCTTAAACGTAGATGATTAGTGAAGAGTAAGCACCTAAACAAAGAATAAAAATCCGAAAAGTTTCATTTGACGCGTTCTGATGAATTCAAATTACAACCAGTTTCATCCATCCTTTGTGGAAGGTTTAAAGCAGAGATTGCCGGCAGTCTGCACTGAACCAATACAACAAACTGAGCAGTATTTGACGTTGCAGTGGCAAAAGATCATTGGCCAAGACTTGCGTTCACAATTATGGTTTCGTGTGAACGTATGTTGTCTTGTGGGAGTCCTCTGAGTGAGTTACACAGAGTTGGTGCGGTTCCTCTCGTGATCACAACAAATTTTCTCGATGCTAATCAAGTTGCTAGTATAGCACAATAATTTATTTAGGAGCCTGAAATTGAAAGGTTATGTTGGAAGGTTCTGTGTTGTACAGAAATGTGAGATCATTGAGTTGGGACGTTCATCTTCTCAGCTTTCAAACCCGTTGGCAGTTGTAAACGTATGTAATCGTGAAAACCACAACAAGTATCAATGGTTATCCCGCTCAACCCCGAAAAAGTCATTGCGTACCGGTTTTCTGTCTCTACTTTGACAAAATCTGCTCAAGAACACCAAAATAGGGAGGGGAATCAGAGTAACGCTACGCTCCTGCTCATTGTAAACTATACTTAGCAGAGGGTGATCATGAGGCTGGTGTACTAGTCGCCAGAGGCCAGAACCGAACACAGGCAGATAGTTCGTTCGGTGAGGAGGTCAGTTCCAAAATATTGGCCATCTTTGAGCTTCATGTGTCCGGTATGTTACGCCCGTGGTGCCCCGCTAAATAGTTTCCGGATAATAGTTATTACCTCCGCTATTTACTCAATTTTTTGAGTAAATGGCTATTGGAACGCCTACTAGCGTCAGATTTGTATACATCTTGTCATTTGTGGGAGTGAGGACACGATGTTCGGTAGGTTCCCGCTCTGAATCCGGAAAAAAAAATATATGTTCAAAGAATCCCAGTGAGTTGTAGGCACTACGTTTTGAGGGTTTATGAATATTTTTGAGAATTAATTTGGCGGATGTGCTTGTTGATTCAAAATGTTGAGGTAAAAATTTATGTAAATTTGGTAGGGCAACTTAACAAACAGCAAGACTTCAGACTTTTCGATTTTTATGTTTTGAATGTGATTTTTTATCAGGGAAGCTCGTAGCGGAACTGCAAAAAGGACCTGAAACGTCGGCGTCGAGTCGTTTCAAATTTCGTCAATTCGTCGCCATCACGACTGAGGAAACCACTCGATCCTTCTCACAATGAACCTGGAGTTTCCGCCGAGAGTTTCCTGGCCTATCAATTGAAGGCGTTCCGGAAGGAGGAGCTGGGAACATTGTCGCAGAAGAGTTGGGCACCGGTGCGAGGGTGGAACCCAAGACGCCAATCCCGAGGACGACGGCGGACGTTCTTTTTTGTCGACGAAACGAGGGCCCCGCATCCAGTGGTTTTTTAGAGGGTCACCATTGTCCTTCCACCTGCCCCCCACCACCGATCATTCCCGTTCAAAATCGGCGAGGGCTCCTTGAAAAAAGCGAGCGATGTAAAAGGGGGGAAAAAAAGAAAAAAAATGGCCAGCCATTTTTTTGACGAGCTGAGAAGGCGTTCCGCCTAAGTTGGTCCCAATGGTAGGAAATCTGACCCCTTTCACGAAGAGGGACAATGGGCTGCCAAGGCCTTCTGCACCTCCTTAAGGGTTTTATGCGCGGCGTTCGATCGACCGGCATCAATCCCCTCCACCTCTCACCATCACCCTCACCCCCATCACCACCTTACACTTTAAAGGATTTCGGACCTAATGCCAAGGGAGGACAGAAGAAGAATAGACTCCCCGCCCTCACAACCGTCACCCTTCACCCCCTATTGTGCTCCGGAAGGTGGTCGCCGTCTTTGGACCGTGCGACGGGATCGAAAAGATGACAGCTCACCCCTAACACCGTCTCTTTTGTTTGCAATTTTTTCGTCGCTGAAATGTTAAGACTAATCGAGAAAAAAAATTCCAGCTTACTATGAGGAAAATATCGCCACAGTGACATCCGTGGTCCCGCTGTTAGGGAGTTGATTCATGAACTAGAATTGGACTGCTCAATGGAATTGAAACATCTACCTGAATCACCAATCTCCTGAGATGAATTGGGAGTTGACAAATGTTTGAGGAAAAATCTGATGTATGGCAGAGCCTCTTTATGGTCTCTGATCCGCTAACAATGACTAGACTATAACTGAAGGGGAAACATTGGAAAAAATGGGCTATTCTTACGAGCTTCTTAACGACATTGATTCATAGTCAACAGCGCCGGTTTTAGAAAAATTATTGATATATTTTTACATTTGTGTTGTGTGCTAAAAATCCTTACGCTGTAGCCATCAGGATCGAATATTTTAAGGGATATGTACGTCTTAAAGTGGATTACAAAATATTTAGATTCCTGGTGTGGATTCTGCATACGTAGAAAATGCACGTTAAATTAATTTGTAAGTAGAGGGTAAGAAAGAAATATTCGAAGTTTTCCTAATCTAGAATGATGACTTGTTCAATAAACAGAATGTAGGTAGGAACAGGGTGTCTGATAGGACTGTGAACAGGAACCTCCACTTCCATCAGTCGTTGCCCATTCTCGGGTGTTGGTTTTGTAAGAAACGGTTATTGCGCGAGGGCTCTTCATACCGGCGCACGGCGAAGAGCACAGAAAAAGGGATTGAGGGTTGAACTCATGAAAAGAAATTGGCCAAGTGAGGAGCGATGAGCACACCTGACGGAGGAGAGCGCTCGGCCTATTTACCTTGGAGTCTCCGCCGGTATCACGTTCTCATGAGTGTAACGGGGAGCAGTGCCACGATCTCCGTGATGTGTCTCTTCAGAGGATCCAACACCTTCTTTCTCTTCATTTGGAGCAGGGATCACGACCCCGGGAGAGATGAGGCTTCTCCTCCGAACTTCCAAACCCGAAAACCCCTTCCCCTTGAAAAGCGATTTCGTCGTCCATGTCTCACGTGCATGTGCACAACACAACTAACAATGACTGCCACACGAAAACAGCTCCCTCACCACCGAGAAGAACAGGCTCAGTACATCAAAATGATTTCGTCTCCCAAAATCCACCTCAAATTCGGACCGAGTTTTGAGGATCAACTTAAGGCGGAAAAAGGTCCCTGGCCAAAATTTCTAAATTTTAGAAAATTATCTACTTTAGAAACGGCGTGGACGGAGTACGCCTACCTACCTACCTACTAATGGGATGAGTCCTGGAAACTCAACACTCACTGATTTCCGCATACTCTTGCTCTGAGGAATAATAAACCAGTCTGGAATAATTTGCTGCGTTCCCGGTCTAGAATTCATGAAAAGAATGCATAAAAATGCTGCGAATTCGCTCACAGGGGTTGGCTTTCCCTCGGACCAGCAGCAGATAGGCCCATTCCGATCAACTCAGCGTCCAAATTTTAGTGGAAAATGATACCTCACACGCCTAGATCGTCGAAAATCTCGAAAATTCATTTTTTGAAATACACATTTCCCCCCCCCCCCCCTCTCCATCCTCCCAATTTGGTCCGATTGGTTTGAAAAGTTTTGAAGACCAACTATAGCCGGAAACGGGTCCCTGACCCAAATTTCAGATTGTTAGAAATTTTTTTTTATTAAATCGACGTTTTTTATTAAGCAAACATTAAGCAGACATTTAATGTCCATCCACCGTACGCCGTCCAACGTCCAAGGCGATTTCAGTAGTAGAATATTTTCTAAAAATCTGAAATTTTGGTCAGGGACATGTTTCTGGCTTTAGTTGTTCCTCAAAACGTTTCAGCCAGAGGGGATGCGTATTTTGAAAATTTGGTTTTTGAGATTTTTGGCGATCTAGGCATGTGGGTATTATTTTCCACTATATTTCGGATCTGAATCGATTGGAATTGGTCCGGAACACGCCAAACCCACTGTTTTCCCAATTTTTGTCCATGTTTTCCGTGAGTTACTGTCAAAGTGAAGTATGACAATATGATTGAAACTGCATTCTTTTAAAATCAATACATAAGTACAGCATGTTTACTTTTTTCTCTATGTACTGATTTTACTTTCTCCTGTCATTATGTACGTTATAATTTACGCTTTGGGCTAAGAAAACAAATCTCTCCTTAGGCCTACACTTGGCGACGACCACTCATCTGGTAACGGCCTTGTTGAGCAACTCACAGGCAATGAACATGAATAATGTCAGTTCCTTTTTACCATTTAAACTCATAAATAAGATGAAAAAGAAGAAACCGAAGAGCAGTCAGGTGGCCTTCAATTAAACAGAGGAAACGTGAATGAGGGGGTGAAAATAAGATCCCTAACCACCCCCAGGATGTCCGTGGTCTGTGGATATTTTTAGTCAGACATCTTACCCTAACTGATGCCCTTAGCTGTCCTGAGAACACATTACGAAGTGCAGTTAGAGATGGTCGGGGCGTCGGGGTTTAATGCAGTAGACACAGGAGATGGTTCCAATAAGAGAAGCTGAATATTTCAAAATTAATTGAAAAGAGCGTATTTTTGGATTCATTTTGGGCGTAAAAAGATGATGTTTTTTCTTGATCTATAAAAGCGCTCACTTTGAACTTTTTTTCAGATTATTTATACGTACATGAATAATAACAAAAATAAGTTGGTTCCGAGAGGCCATGTAACTCCACCAAATATTTTGGGTAAAGCGGATGCTCCCACTAATGTAGGTACATGAAGACGTACTTACCTTACGTGAATTTCAATCCAGAATCAGTAGACGCCAGCCACCTGTAACAAAATTCATCATTCATTCAATCATTAATTTATTTCAATGATCTAAAGCCAATAAAGCTTAAAAAGAGTTCGGCACAACTGTAGCTCCTAAACTGAGGTTATCTGCGGAATTCTACAGAAAAAAGGATATTTAATTGCCTTAAATCTTATTTTTTAGGTGATAAAAAGCCGCCCCCGCTCATCACTCATGATTTTTCCAACTTTTTTTACCCGTTAGACATAGATAATGCTGTTTTCCGAGCACCTATGATCATTTCGTTATTTGGTTTTCATTGACCATCAAGATTATTTCCTAATGATAATTATTATGAAGCTCTTGAAAATCGTGGTCTAATGATTATTATGTATTTTTCCTTCTTGTTCTTCATGCATGCGTACGGGGTTTCTTCACTCTCGAAGGGATGTTTCCAGGCTGTTTGAGAAGAGTTCGTTGGTAGTTCTTCAAGTTGACGTGTTCAACGAAAGTAGTTCTCAGTGGGAGAAGGGAGTTTGGCGTCCAGGGATAGTTTCCTGGTCATTACTGCACGGTCGACTCGACTCACACTGACTCATTGTCCTGCAGTGGGATCGCCGAGTTGACATCTGATCTTTAACATCGTGCCGGAGATTTCTCTCACTTCTGGTTCAGATATGGGCATTTTCCACCCCCCGCACGAAGACTCACTGAGCCTACTGATGCGGCCTTCGTTTTCCATCTCCCTGACCAGTTCGTGTCCACGGCCCAGGACTCCGGGACAGGAACCTAGTTAAAAGTGGGATCCTCTTCCCGGCCTCTCCCACGCTTCCGAGGATGCATTATTCATTTCCCAACAAATCCCTTCATTTGTCCTTTACGAGAAGTACGCTTCTCCTTTCGTTGATATCAACATTCCCCTTTAGTTCTTTTCTCTAAAAGGAAGAAATGAGGCCTATAAATAACTCAGGTTCCTGCTCGGGATTAAGTAATCATTAAAGCCATTTTATTCTCCTTCTCTTTGAGGGTTTCTGAGCAACGTCTGATTCACCTTTTTGAATAACGTCCAACAGAAATCAGTATTATTCAAATCATCCAATCACCGAACCCAGCTCCTCTCTAGGTACAACGAAATTATCCCCTGCATCCGTTGGTAAAACCCAAATCAAAGTGAAGTGCGATTTTGTCTCACCAAACCTCAAATATCCTGGTACCTACACTGAATGTTGAAACGACGGGTCATTATGTGCAAAAATGTATCCAATACCAGAGTAATATTTGAAAATAATACCATAATTCCGTATACAGTTGGTTCGTTACTATTGGTCTCGACGTAATAATTAACATTTTAGACTGGGTTTTTTGGAAAACGCACATATTAACGGGTGGTGGCACCAGGCATCAGACAAAGTAACTGATTCTTTACAATTTATTGCCTGAAGAGAGTAATGAGAATATGAAAAAAATAATATGATAATAATAGAGATAGAATAATAAAGTAAAGTAGAATGTTGTAAGCAAATTTATAAATTTAGTCCACTTTATCTGTAGTGAGTATCATGATTGTGGTTTTAAATTATTAAATTTTCGTTTTCCATAAATATGTTGTGATGCTAGGATTTTTACACGGTGAGGAGAAAAAGAGGCCTTCCTATATACGCGTGTCTAAAATATATATTACTTGGCCGAAAAAAATTCCCTCGCTCCAGCATAGAGCCACCTGCCAAGGACTGTTTTTTCCATCGTTCCTTCGAAGGTCCTTTTTCACCTCTGTCACTCGCGGAGCTGAGATTTTATTACTCCAAAACCCGGAATCCACCTGCCTCCGGTCCTGTAAGGTCCGTGAGAAAACCTTCGTGGACGAATCGGACACTCGATGTCACAATGGCTAAGTAGCGTGATATAGGAGGATGAGAGATCAGGGGTCAGGATCTGGGGTACCTCCAGGTACTTGGCCTACCCTGGAGATAACTGAGTTATTCCTTTATCTGCTCCAACACGGCTCCGGCATTTTAAACAGAGCGGGAGAGGACGTGTAACGACCACGACCACAGAGAAGACATTCAGTGTGAACAGTGACTATAGTTTTACAGTTGGATTCACATTAGAGAAATGATTTCAAAGAACCTTGCTGGTTTTAGATAATAATTCCTCTAAAACTAGCAAGTTCCTTTAGAGAATAATTTATCTAAAACTGAGTGGTGATGGGTAAACAAAAATTTCATAATATCCGGTTTTGATACGAATTCAATTTGAGGATTTTCAGTTCAACATCTATTTTGAAGATTTTCTCCAAGAAAATGAGGGGAGGAAAGGTTGGTTCATACGGTTCACCCCTAAAAGTGTTGAGCAATCCCTGAGACGTACGAGGGTCGGATATACGAGAAGGATCAAGTCTGCGTTCTATAATTAGTGGAGGAGGGCCTTACATCACATGTGCCCTGCACCCCGTGGTCACGGCTTCCTATATTTATACTTTAAATAGAGACCAACCTGTCCCAACAGTAAATAACGCGGGGAGAAACAGCCATCAGGCTTCTTTAAGCGCCATTTACTCCGAGAAGGAGCAGCTGCACCGAGAGACACCTCTCTCATTCTTCGACGTTATTCACTGACTGACAAAAATGCGGTTAAACGACAAAATTTTGAGGAAAAAACAACTGATCGTTCGACTTTCGACTATCATCCTTTGAGATAGCACTGTTCCAAACTTCTTAGTCCAACTAATTCATTATTTTAGAACAAATATACCGAGAAACTTGGGAAGACCACCAGACATGAATTTGTTGAACTACTAAATTTGGTCCCATTTTGGGCTGATTACTGTTTATAACGGACACCATACTTTAGAAAGCTTGAAGCTCTTATGAAAACTGTTGTCTTCGTTCTTCAATTGTATGGCGATTTACAACTTCCAAATATAATAACCATACTTGAGCTGCAAAAAAGGACATTCTGTCCGCATTTTTCCAGTGATAGAACTAAAATTTGGCAGGACTAAGCAGGGGCTGTATGGTAAGTAGCGTCCATATAAATGTACTAATCTGAGGCCGAATTTCGGTTTGAGAAAAACTGACAAAAGGACGAAAGATCCGCGACAAAAGCTGAACGTGAAATGTGATGAGACTCCTACGGGAGCAGAAAGAGCATTGAGTCCGTTCGATTTCGAAATGTTATTCATATTCATTCTCGAATCCGGTCACACCCCCCTCCACTCCTAATTTCCTATGCGATATACGCCGTTGCGGTTCCTTCGGGCGGCATAGGTCGAGAGGATATAGATAGGATCTGTATCAATCACTTTGTAGTTGGAAACTTGCGTGCCCACACAATGGAGAAGGGCCCTTTCAGATAATCATTGGCCGCGACATCTGCCCCTGACAGCTTTTCGATTTTGAGTTCGTATCGCACCGTCCCCGCCCAACGTTTGTGGTCACCGGACGCGAGGATCGGCATCGCCGTCAGCTATGTGTGTCTGCTCAGATAAACATTTGAAATGTCGACCAATATGTTTTTACCGAGGGGCAACAATCATTAGACGTGGCGTTAAAGGTTGAACCCTCGCACAATTCCTACGAGGTTCCAAATGGCAAAAGTGAATTCCTGATTCACTCCCTACTTTCGAATCGTGGGAGTATTATTTCTGTAACGGCCGTCACTGAGCTATACCATAATATTTAAGGGTCTTGAAACGTATCAAATTCCTCCTCTTTATTCATTTAACGCGAATAAAATCAAAATTTTAAAGGCCTGTCAGACTATCCTGCCTGAAAATGCTAAAAAAAACCTTGTTTAGAGATTTTATTTTGAGGGTCTACTTGTCAACTGAGGCAAACCGTGTTCTTCTAAATTAAGGACACTTGGACAACTTATTAATATTGGAATGTCTAGAATCTCACAAATGCGTGTAGGGTCGATAACTCACAAATCAAAATGCGATGGCAGTAGATCACCAACTAGTAACTGTGAGCAAGAATCACCAGATTCGCTACCTAAACATACAAACCATTTTTGAAAATCAGGGTTCTTTGATTACAGAACGGGAAGAGTTTCAGTCAGGTCAACACTGGCGGAGACTTAAATCGCTGCCTCACTCTGCAATTTTGAGAGGCTTTGGGGTGTTTTGCTCCCTTACTAAACATTTGAGGGCCAAAACAACGAGAGTCAGTGATAAGACTGAGGCCCTCTGACATACGGGAACAACCCCATCGCTGATAACAGTAAAAAACTTCCTCATATACATGTTGAAGCAAACTTGAACGGTCGTTTTTTCTATCAATCCTGTATTCTTGTGCGTAATTTAGATTTGTTATCATCTAGTTCAGCCGTGCACTTGACAATTTAGTCCGTTACGGAATAGATAAGGCGTCCATAAAATCTTTGTTGACAGTAGAAACGTTCGATAGTGGGATTCAACGTGCGCTTCGAACCACCTGCTCAGTTGAAAAAGTCCGCTTTCTCCTATATTTGTCCTATTCATTGGTTTATCTCCTAAAAGAGAAAACATCTCGCAAAGAGGACGAAACAACAAAGCGAACAAGAGAAAGGAAGAAAAAGTAAAAATCAGTTTCGATGCCTCCAACGGCTCACTGGGCAGAAAAGCTGAGGCTTCTTATCGTGTCGGGAGGATGTGTGCTGGCGGTGCGGTCTCACGCTACAATGAACCTCCTGTCTTGTTTACACCTACGATAACTTTCAGTGATCTTCTTGTCCGGCAAACAGAGTTATCGGACATGAGGAAAACGAGGCTTATCCTTCGCTCCGGATGTCCCTTCTATAAAACAATATACTGGCCCCAACCTGACGTCAACCTGCCGCTTTCCCACTGGAAGTCCCCAACTGGTGGAAGATGTCGAGGCTTCTGGTCGAACCAATGAACTGCTACAATATCGAGCCAAACAGGAAAAAACCAAAATGTTGAGTCCAATTCAGCCATGCAACGCTGTCATATTTTTTGAAATCTCAAAATGACGGATGAGATGCGCATGACATTGTATCATCAGTGCAGTACTGCATTCTCTGATGCATTATTTTATTACAATAAGCCAATGACTTAAACTTTAATTCGTTGCCATATTTATTGAAACTGAGTGAAAACCAATCACGATTACAGGAAGGGTCAGCGACACCATTGTAAATAACCGTACGTAATAAACTTGATGAAAAACTGCAACTGGTTATGCAGTATTGAATAATTAAGTACTGGGGTAATTTGTACAGGAATATAAATCCATGTTTTGAAGTGATGTTGGCAATCAGTTTACAGCTCACGTCTGCAAAAACCATTCAGTACGGTAGTTTCTCGGGTAAAACTGCGATTATGCACCTACTGAAGAGACTGAAATGATCAAGATAGATCCTATTAAGTTTGGTTACTCCTTGAATAATCAACCCATGTTTTCATGCTCCATCCCCAGGACCATCTAAAAGTCCAAAATTATTGTCAAAGACGCGTTTCCAGCTCTAGTTGGTTCTTAAAATCTGTCAGCCCAATCAAACCAATGCTCGGAAGGGAGGGAGGAGGGGGGGGGGGCATATTTTGTTTTCTGAAAAAGGGTTTTTCGAGATTTTTTGGCGATTAAGGCATGTGGGTATCAATCTCCATATAAGTCGATGGTGAATCGATTGGAATGAGTCCGGGACACTTTTCCCATTTATCCCCATGCTCCTGGTCCAAAGAACAACCAACCATAACTAAAATGGCCGTCTATACATACAAAAGTCGCAGATATAGGTAACAAATGGCCTCATCCTTTACCAGAACGACTCACCGCAAATGGAAAAATCTCCGTGTGGGTACATTATTCTTAGAAGGACACTGAAGAATTGTAATGAGTATCTGATAACCTAACCGACCATGTGTAACTTCATGGAATAGGAACACCTAATTAATAAATTAGAGCCCCACAGACATCAAAGAACACAACAAAATGGCACAAAATGATAATAACAGGCAAGTAATGAAGAGCATCTCTGATTGAGATAAAAAGGTGGGTAATTTTATGCTAAAATTGGATGATGACTTGTCGCGAGCCGGTGATAATGTCCGTGACATGCAGAGGACGCGTACTAATACCTAGTTTTATAGTCCAATCTCGGCAAGGCATATAATAATATAAGCAATAATTTTCAATAGCTGTCAGGGTAGGCGAAGGATCTGCAATGATTCGATCGGAAACTAGTTGGCGGTACAGCGACGAAATAATACGGCGAAATAATACTAACCCGGCCAAGGAATAACCAACCCCTGTGGAGGAATTTGCAGCGTTTTTTATCTCCTATCATATATGTTCTAATTCCCATTTTGCAATATTCTTGAAGTCGTTTTACGATTCCTTTTAAAGAAGTTTTCTTTTGTGTTGTGTACGAGTTCCTGTTTCAAATGTAACTATTTACTTCAAGATGCATTATTATTAGTCAAATGTCATTCGATTATAATTTCTCATAAATAAAACATTAGCACTCGAAAGTTACAAAATTAATTGTGAATAGGTACCTACCCTAATTGTGTTTTAATTCGAATTAAAATTTTACCCTGGCTTGAAACTCGCCTTTCGCCTTTAAAAATCAAAAGTTGGATCAGCCGCACGGGGTGAGGCGCGCGCCCGCTCACAGAATCACTTCTGGCGAGCCCGCCAAAAGGTTAAAGAAGAAAAATGTTGAATATTTCAGCGATAAACTGATTGGTTGGAGAGCGATGACCTCGGTTCTTCCTGGGGTAGGTACGAGCAAGCATTGTGAATGTGATGTGCGGAACGGTGATTGACTATCACTGAGTGTTGTTGAGTATATTTCTAGATATTTCACTAGCATTGAATAGTTTGAAGGGTGGCACGGGAAGGAGGGGTGGAAGGGGCGAGGCTTTGGAACACCCTTCCGTGAAACGACGTTGGTCGGCTCGAGCCCATTTGAAACGATACGGTCCCCAGGGCACTGACCCCGACGTCGTTCCGCTTTCAAAGCTCCACTTTGTGTCCGCCACAATGGGCGAAGAATGCGGTTATCGAATATGGATTGATCAGCTTCATTCGGCGTAGGCCTCCAAATGATTTGACCGCAATACTATCGCGTATCCGCCTCTCCCGTCCTCCTCTGAGGGTTCTACTAAATAAAATGACGCTATCATACCTGCGGTCGGGTTATGAGGGACTGAATAAACTACTGAATGTTGCAAGAATCATTATTTGTGCACCGTTGGGTACCATAATACGAGTTAAATGCATAAGCATTCAACATTCGGCCCGGATCTCTGTTTAATAGCGATTTAAAGGCTGAAAAAATACGATTCCTGCTCCTTCTTTACGCAACAGGGCTTTTTATTAATGGGCATGCATCCGGTATTGCTTCTCATCCACATAATGACTAAAATTCTTGGCTTTTAGGCCATACAGTGCCTTACAGTGTGAAAAGTATCCATCATTCGATGTTTGAACTACGCGTATAAACGTTATGCTCTAAGATGCTTAAAAAGTCAAATAATTCGTGCGTGTACATGAAAAGGGAATTCCAGTGTTACAGAGGGTTGAAACCATCAAATGAAAAATGTTCAGACAATCTTGAGTGGCCTCGCAGACGATGGGCGACACTAAAATGGCCATAACGCGGGCTCAGTCGCGATGACCGGGTCGTTTAGCGATGACACAAGCTGCTGAGAAAAAGGTCGAAAAAGTCGTAAATTTACATAGAACCAATCGATTCATAATATCCCGATTGTCGTGGACCCATGTCCACGTAACGGTGATATCTACGAGGACTCCAGGTCAGCGCCTTGCTGCAGGAGAAGGACTCAAACTGAAACGTCAACCTGCCAAGATAACAGGGCGTGAAAAATTGAATTCCTGCTTTTGGATGGTCGAGATGGAAGAATCTCGGAAGTGAAATGAGAAAAAATGACGTCACAAACGCTCAAAAGGACATAATCTGGTGTCACCGGTGAGAAGGCATTCTAGGCAGTTGATGTCCGAAATGTCCTTCCCATTAGCAGCGGGTCTGAACGAACGAGCTTTTCAACTGTGACAAATGACACTCTCAGGCCTCTCGCCTTCCAACTCGGCTGATGTCATTATCGTCTGAAGAGCGAACAAACACGGATGTTCGTCCAAAGACGCGGTCAGTCGCTTCATTAAGCGACCATGTTTCATCCTCCAACTAACTCAACCCATTTATGATAAACCTCACCGTTGAAATTGCTTTCAAAGAACGATTAGATGATTATACATTACAACGGAAGCAAACAGGTGCACATCAAGGCGTTACCATCTTCACGCCTTCAACAATGCACTGATATCTGATTTTAAACACCTGCAATATGCATAGTTTCAGTTCATAATCGGTGCATTTAATCATGAGAAATTCACATAATAATTATAGAAGAGAGCTCTTAGTAGTTGTTTAATTGCATTGCGGTCTCCGGGCAATAATTATTGCGCTTTTGCTTGCGACACCATGAGAATCACTGGAAAGTGCTGAAGCGCAGTGAAAAGCTTTTCACTCTTTTTTTTCTGACATAGTTTTTTGAATTGTGTGATATACAGGGTGCCCCATGAGTTGCCCACCTTATTGACATTTTTGGCCAAAAAAAATATTTATTTTTAAATTTCGTAGAAATTTGATGGATTAACGTATCAAGCAAACATACGTCAACCATTCCCTGTGTTTCACTTCATAGTTAACAAATTATTATTGTTGCCTACTATTCGCTTCGTCTTGGACGAACAATAAAAATGTCTGATATGAAAAATTGTAATTCGGTTAAGGGGTACATCGCAGCTCAATAATAGAATATTATCATACTAAAATAATGGTTCAAAATGAGGAAACTGTTTTGGAGCAAATACGAGAGCTAGAACAGTTGAGAGAAGTGCCCTACTCACTTTAAATCATGTACCTGTCGAACTTTTTTTCTAAAGGAGTACTTTTTAGTATTGAAAGACTATAGGTATTTCAAAATTGATTTCAACCCGACGACAGCAATCGTGATTTATGGCGCGTTAATGTGTAAACCCGAGAACCAGTGCTGTCAGAATGGGATTCAACAGTTGTCGGATGCCCCAAGTTACGACTGTGGTGTCTGTTTACTTTTTCTTCTCACCCTCATCCTACGGGCAGATGGATAGCGGATTTTTTCCCCGAGAGTGCGAGGGATTAAAAAGGGAGGAAGTTGGAAGAATGGCCTAAAAAAACACACCTTCCCGGAAACTCAGCGCACGGCCCTGTCCGACATTATATCATTCGGTGTGAATTGTGATTGGCTGTATGATAGACGTGGTTAGAAATATTTTTGTATTTCCACGAAAACACACTTGTTAAATCGTTTTTGGCGGTTAGTGCAATGTACTCATACAGTAGCGGCCGGAAACTAGTCAACATTGTATGTTTTCATGAAAATACTAGACTACTATATTTCTAACCAGAAGAAGAGAAGAAGAAGATAGTTCTTCTGCAAGCGACATTATTGGCTATAAACTTCCCACTGCAACTGTGGACATCCTCCAGGATTCGGTTTGGGAATTATGGATTATAAAACTTACTTATAACTTGCAATTACTGCAAAAAATAAATAATAAGGAAGATGAGTACAATTTGTGCACACGCGATGCAAATAACAATACGTTTTTGACTTAATCATTATTGAATTTAGCATACATTTTTTTTTGTATATTGGAAATTGAGCGTCAGGTCAAGGCAACCCACAACATTTAAAATAAATAAAAATAAAAATCATGTATTGATCCGATTTTCAGCCTTTGAGGCTCTTAGGTCTCAAGTCTCGAAATCAACGGTGGTCTCATAGTACCACTAAATGAACTCACTGAGATCTTGTTCAGCACAAATTCTGACTTCCCAACCATCTTAAATTCGACTTTTTCACTCACTCTCAAGTGATCAACAGTCATCTTCACCCATTAAGCAAGGAAGAAAGCAACTGCCAGCAATGCGTAAGGTCACTAAAAATTCAATGCCAACCAGAAATTTCCACTTAGTATACAGTGACGAACTCAGAAGGCCACATTTCGAGGACTTCAAAGTAATTGCCAAAGTAGTTATACTCATTTTTTGGAAAGTTCAAGGGAATGATTTAAATTAGAATGTATACCTTAGGGATCTGGCGCGGTATAAATTTCGAGTGCAATGAAGTACAATGTAGCAGCATGACATTGAGGCTGTGAAATTCACGACTCTTGCGGCGGAAATAGCGATCTTTTGAGGTGTAGGAGGGAAAAGAGAAGGACCCGACCCAGACAGTTTATTTAGTGGTGGGAGCGGAGACGGAGGCTGTGACACGACTCAGGCTGGACTTCCTATTCCACATCTGCTGCGAAGACGAACCCACCCCTTGACACCCCAAGGAACCCGTGGTATCAATTATTAACAAGTGTTCCGTCGCAGCCACCGCCAGGAACCACGCATGGCTCGTTTCCCAAAGACGGGACAGGACTGGTAGTCTAATTGAAGGGACCTGCAGAAGAGGCTCATCAGCGGAAATGAAGCGGAACAGTTGAGAAACCTTTGACAATCGCGTATTGCAACACTATGTCCTAATTGGAACTTCATCGTACGAGCTTCCGCCCATCGGACGTCGCACGATCGTACAATCGTAAAACAAACACATGAAATATCCGGCATGTGTCCGATTTTAAGTCGGAACGATGGGAGGAGAACGTAAGGGTTGTTTGGTTCGAGATTGCATTAAGCACATCGTCCAACCACCACATTACAGCACGTAATCAAACCTTTTCCTAGAAGAGTTATGTCCGAATTGATCAAGGAACTCCAATCGCCTGCCCCATTTTCAATCGGGCGAATGCACAAGATCAAATCAGTTCGGTTTTGTTTTGTCCGATCTCCGTTTAGTTTTGTAGTGAAAGCAGGAATTTCAAGGAAGATTTGGTCTCTCAGTTTGTGGGAAAAATTATTACTAGGTGATGAAGACTGCTAATCCATCCACGATGATGATTGATGATTCCTCGGAGCAAGACTGGACTCATTTCAATCGATTCAGCGTCCAAAAATTAGTGGAAAATAATACGTCACACGTATAGGATGCCAAAAATCTTAGAAAATCCATTTTCTCAAACGACCGAGGAGAAGAAATTGACCCTGGCTCAGTTTCCGATGTTTGATCGTATATCAAACAAACTATCGGATATGCGGCGCTTATTTGGTCATTTTTATGTAATATATGAGTCAAATTTTGAATTGGATAGATGATAACTCCGACGTATTGATACCTATTGTGTAGGTGCTTAACTCCTAGGGCACTAGCTGATCAAAGCACTTCCATTTGGTAATTTTACGAGCTAAGTTTAGTCCTATAATCAATTAAAACTATGGATCCTCATCGCACAACTGAGCTGACCCTTTTCTATTTGATCACTTACTGATGAAAAAAGGACATTCTTCCAATCAGACAAACGCCCACTCTCGCTTGACGTTCCTAAAAAAAACCTCTGCCTGGGGGCAGTGTTCACCTACAATGATGAGAATGGATACTGTACCAAAGAACAAAACAAAAAACGAGAGGAAAAAAAGCACGCAATCAAGTTCAATATCAGGTGAAGAGCCAAGAAAGCTGCAATTAGCGAGAGAGCACTCCCAGTCCCCGTCTTTCACATTTCCCAGATTGACCGTCCGACGTCCTAATCCCTCCGTTGGTGGATTACCACTGCGCTCTGCTTCTACAACCTCTTCAACAAGCCACCTAATCAAACCGAGTGCTTTTCACTTCTCTGCCCATAGGTCAGGAACGACGTTCTTTCCGTTTTTTTTTTAATCTTCATATTTTATTTATGTCCTCGCTTTATTCGTTTTTGTCGAATCTTTCGCCTCTCCGCCGATTCCACGTGGTTTTCACTTATTGTGGAACTTCTATTCAACCTTTGAACTTTTAGAGCGACGCCAAGGCCTTTAATTTAATTGTTGGAAGTTTGCAGATCTCCTTTTTTCGTGCTTCGTGACTAGTGAGTCCATTCGCGGCAAGATCTTGGTTAACAAAATAGTGCAATCCGCTCACATTTTGATTTGAAAACGAAGGGTTTTAGAGATTTTTCAAACTCATCATTTAAAGCTGCTCTGCAACGGTACAGGAAAGGCGGGATTGAATCACTAATAATAATAACAGTGGATGTGCTTCATTTCCCATTTGAGATCAAATTACTATAAAATAAATACGAAAAAAAATGTCAACATCAAAACTGATCCAACTTTCATATTTTATTTTAATACATAACAAGATTGAGAAACTCTGTAACGGTTAGTCGATCAGACATTACTACATTATCACGATTGAATTAGAATTTAAAATGCTTGCCCTGAATAATTCTCTTTATAGATATTTTCTTTTAACAATTCCATCTACTTATTTTCAGTAGTATTGTCACAGCGACAATTTTGGAGTAGGAATAACCAGGAAACGTTTTCTAAAAATCTAGCGAATTTCAAGTTTATTACCGTTTCTATATCGATGCCTTGCATCAGGGAAACTAGGGAGCAGGGAATCCCAAAGAAGAGACTCCTGTCGAGTGTCATCCCATTTCTCGACCCCTGAAGACCGTTCTCACGGCTTTGGTGTTTGTTATCTTTAGGCCCAAGTGGTCAAGTCTTCCCCTTACCGTCATAACTGCACCGGTCACAAAAGCGAACCTCATATTTACCTCATCCGGACAATATGTCAAGCGAGGAGATCACAATGCAATAGGGCTCGGACATCGGAGGTGTCCTCTTCAAACATCCTCAACAAAAGCCAAACACCAGCACCTTTTTTTCCGTTCATCTTTTCCTTCGATTTCCGGAATATCGGTTGAACTGAGGGGAGAACAACGGAATTTACATATCCTCTTCTCTCTCCCCCCTCGGACGTTTTATTGAGCTCTCATATTTTCTTAGAGGACGAGGCGATCATTGTGATTTTTGGGATATTTAGGAAGTGAATGAGGTCAAAAGATCGCTAACCGTAAAATCCCCACGTTTCTGTCATAGCCCAGAAAAAGACACCGTGATAGATTGTTATTTCAACCGCTAAAGAGCGGAAACCATTCAACCCTCCGTATAATACGCTACTTTCTAGAAAAAAAACTTACGTCCGATTTGAAGACGTATTTTACGGTTTAACCGCCTGAACGAAAGACAAAGTTCAACCTCATTTCCATAAGTAAGCAAAGGGATGTCTAAAAATGTCACGTGAATTAAGGGGAAAGCTGGGGAAATAGACAAAATTGATAAAAGAACAGAGTACGAGAGTGCCAGGTGAATTCACCATCAAATCAGGGTTCATAACTAAAATTTTTGAATTGAGATTGAAGTTTTTTTGTGTTTTCACAATTAATACTCATAGGGTTGTAGACACCTATGTATATTATCATTCGCCGAAAATTTGGCTTTATGAAAGAATACCTATTATCTCACAGTATATTTAAAATGTAAAATTAAGAATTGCTGAAAGATGATGCATGCAAATAACAAAATATACTTATTGAGTGATTCAGTGAAATATTAAAAATAATATAAAATTGGAACACGGGAATAAGCAAACTCCTGAGCAAATGCGCAAGAGCCAACCCATTCGAATGGGGATGAACAGAGAAAAGAAATAAAACGTAAGAGAACAGGTAGTGTTTCAATCTCCCTTTCGAATTAATTATCCGCTTGACAGGAGAAACGGTAGCTGACGAGAGTATAATGCGAAAGTCGACCTAGTACTAAATTACTAATCGATTGCGCCCCGAATAAAGCATTTTTGAAGAGAAAAAATGATTTCTCCAGCGCTCTTTCATACAAACCAGAAAAAGATGATTCCATCGGTCGACTAAATCGCCCAAGTTCATCTCGTGTGAAAGCAAGGTGCTTCTCATACAGCTAACGACGTTTCCCGAACAATGGGCTCATTAAGTTCTAAACAGAGTATTTGGAATTAACGGGACAGAGAACCAGGTTTTTAACATGAGGGGAAAATCTACATGGTTGCCGCCCCCAAGTCCCAGCAAACATCCGAGTTAAGCTTCCAATTAGGAGTAGATGAATATGATTAGAAACGCTTCATAAAATCTCAGATCGGAACCTCCTCGGAATAGCTTTAGCATGCAGAGGTGGATAGCGGTTTTTGTTTAGATATGGAGTAACAATTATGAGCGGAAACGGTTTGTTTCCGTCAACGTTTCACGTATAACGTGTCTAATACCTCTGGTTTGCCTCTAAACTGGACCCGTGATGTTGGGAAACGGTTGATACTTGAACGAGTCTTCGTCACTAGTTTAATGAAAATCTCATCTGTGCATCTCTATCGTGGTTAGTGATGAAATTCCTCCACTTCTTCCGTCGAGTGACCGGTTAAAAAGATTATATTGATAGCTGGGTGAAATCCAACATCTAACTCAGAGACCAAATTCCCTTTCTTCTGATTTTATATCAATTTGGAAATCAGTTACCGAATAATAACAACTCAAGTTATCGTCGCCTATGCATCAACAACAGAAATCTACTATATAGTACCTATATATCAGGAGAGCTTAAAAACCGACATTTATCTAACTTTTCAGCTGGTCTCCTCAATCATGAACAGCAGCTTTCACTGTTTGATATAGCATCACCAGTCGGTTTTTCACTAGAAGAATCAAGAGCCGTAAAAACCCAAAAATTACCAAAATCAGTGATAGATGAGAGTAACACAGAGCTGATACTAAGCTGTTAATATTTCAATTTTGTATCAATTCTTGATATCCGAACAAATCGTATTCGTTAATTTCCTGCCGAAAAAAAGATTGCTGAAATTCAAGCAAATTCAAAGTGAATACAATGTTACTAACTGTGGGTAAGGAAGCCATGTTAAAAGCGAGGCTTGAACTTTGAAATTGAGCACTTTCTTAAAAATAAAGACATTTGTGGGATTCAACCACTGTCACGAAATCGAATGAGAGGAAATTGGACGCAATGCATAGTCTACCTAATGTTACGAAGGCGCACGTCGTTAGCGGACTACAGCACGAAGTCGGACGTACTCGGAGGATACGGTGGATTATTATAATTCGTGATTTTTAGATATTTCATAAATTCGAAAGACATAAAGTGCTCAAATGAACCAAAATTACCTTACCAGTCATGGTAATTGATCCAAAAACTCAATCGATTCGATTATGTGAAGCAGCTTTCTTTCAAGAAACATTTTAAACTGAAAAGTTCCGTGGACCATTCAGAGCCAGATAGTAGTCACTGTATAAAATTTCAGGGTTTCAGAACATTCCTACACCTAAATAATAGATACCCATTTTGACCAATAACCTCTTCCAGTGGGTGCCAATCGTTCTGGGACCCTTTTCATTGGATTCAGCGTCCAGAATTTAGTGGAAAATGATACCCCACACACCTAGATTGCAAAAAATTTCAAAAATCCATTTTTCAAAATACACATTTGACCCCTACCCTACCCAAATTTGGTCCGATGAAAAGTTTTGAGGACCAACTAGAGCCATAAAGGGACCCCTGTCCGAAATTTCAGATTTTTAGAAATTTTTCTACAGCCTAAGTTGTTGTGGACGGCGGACGGACATTTGCTAATTTTGATCTAGATACCTTGAAACGTCCAGAAAAATTTTTTGGGGCGAATCGGAGAGGTTGACTTTTTGCATGAAAATATAGGTTGATCATTCAAGGAATAACCAAGCAAAACGAATAAACGGATGGAATTCCTCTTTTATTCATCCTGAATCATAAGAAATGTCTACTTTTCTATCTTAATTGGGGGAGATCAATCTCTTGGACCAGGAAAATTTCAGTGTAGCGAGGGCTTCAGTTGTTCGTTTTTGTTCGTTCGTTTTCAAGGGCTGTAAAAACGATATTTTGTTGATATTCGAACTTTTAATCCCGCAGACGTAAAAGGTCCAGTGATCTGAATATGTCACAAATGGGGATCGCTCGAAATGACAACCAACGCCGTTATGGCATTAAATGAGAGAATAGGAGTCGAGCGCACTGTCCTCGCTCGATTAGGTCCCCACATGCAGATGACAGACTTCCCGTAGAAAAGATTACACCCCAAAAATCCAAAGGGAGGAGAAACACAAAAACGAAACAAAAATCCACGGATTTATTGTCGGAAGGGGAAGAAAAGCCTAAAACGGCCGGAACCTCCCCGCCCCTCAGCGTCAGAGACATTTTTCGGGGGTGAGACAAAAGACGGCCTCTGACCTGAGGGGTCATTTGTTACCGCGGTCGCTGACCAACAGATGGGCCTCGCGCTTTTTGTCGAGGGAAATCACCGCGTTCTTCCGACTTTTGGCGGATATGGACGATTTCGGGGGAATCTATTGATTGATTTCAGCACATCGGCTATTCGAGCTATTACGGGCCAAACATCTGTCAAAGCCGTTTTTAGAGGGTTGTTGTTTGGCCGGTGACGCTCGCGGTGCATAGTATAATTTGCGATGTGGAATTTCCACCCTCCTTCGATTGAGCAAAAGTTTGCATTATCACCAGTATTCCGCACGAGCCATATCGCAGCAGATTGCTCTCTAAGTAGCCTACAAGTGAAAGACATCGGTGCTGACGGAGGTACTAGTGTCGATCGTCCATAATCACGGATCATTGACGGGTAGCTGATGGTTGATCATAAGAGTGCATCCGTTCGTCGATTCCAACACAATACAAAGTTGTCCCATTCCTCTCTGGACTTAGTTATCTGCCAATGTAACTCCCTAAGCTGTGAGCTAAAGACGCAAGCGACAAGGCGTGTAAGACACCTATCATTTTGCGTGAACCAGATTGAAGACTTCGATTAATTTCAGGAAATCAATGAAGGAACTCAGAGAGGACTGGATTTTTGACCAATGCCAAAAGAGTACGATAGGGCAAGGGGAGAGCAAGTCTGACAACAGTGAAGACACTGATAATGAATATGGCCTGGTTTCGTTTCATATGGATTCCAGCGTGGCAAAGCTTATTCAAACTTCGAGTGAAATGAAGAATAGAAAAAATCGGAAAATTACTACAGAGATGAAGTAATTGACATAATTTCCCAAGCAGATTCAGAACTTCGAGAATTCCGAATACCCAGCAGAAGGTTGAGTGTATGTAGCTGGAATTTCAAAAGTCGAATGTTGAGCTGCATGGAATCTTGGAGACGACCAACGAAAACTATGTGGAGTTGGTGAGAGCCCTAGCATTGTTTGCTGATGAGGACTGCTGCCCGAAATATGCCCTTTGCGTCGGGAAGCCAAGAAATGATTGCTCACGAGTGATTCTTGAGAAGAGGGCTGTGAATTGAGAAGGATACTGCAGAAGAAGTTATCCAGATTTGACCTGATTTCCGTATCTATGCTGAGGAAAACCGTACACCACTAAAATTAAAGCTGCGATTATATGGAAATTACTGTCAAAACTGTCGGTTACAAATTTTGTTGATTGCTGGCCTTCGACGTCTTCGGACAAAAACACAATGATTCCATCGGTGATCTTGATGGAAGAAGATCTCGATAAGTTGAAATAATCGACCGTAGAGAAATATTTTCAGCAATGAGTCATCATGAAAAGCCTTCAAGAAACTTTGAAAGATTATTTAAATATAAATCAAAAATTCATTTATAAGAACGCGTTGTTCGTTGAGTCATTTGAGACGTTTCAATGTGAAATCCGTTTTATAAATACTACTGTGAATTAGATTATTCTATTAAGAAATTATGTGTGTATTATAGAAGGGGCTAAAAAACTCAAAAGTACCTATTATGAACTTTTTTAGTGGGTCATTATTGCTTCCCAAGTAATTCCCATCCTGTTGTTCCGAAAAAAATTCGACAGACGGTCGGAAACAAGTGCAAATTCGTTTAAGGCTCTAATTCAGAAGATACATTTTTTTAAAACAGAATTAATGAAAATTCTGGGAGTATATCCTAAGAGAATGAATTATTCTATTCGTCTACTTATAATCGCTTTAAATCTGGTGGGCATGACTATACAAGCCAAGGACTTGTTTGCCTCGAAAGATCGTAATGGGCAGCTTATTCGTCCAACTGAAAGACAAAGGGTACTGGAAAACTGAACTTAACTCCGACAGTGATCCTCATTGTCCGTCGAGCTTCTTTTTCTTAAGTTACGAAGACTTCACGGTGCCCAGACGGTCTCATCAATGGTGTCGACCAACGACCATAATCATCCTACCTAACCCAGTCAAATAATAGTCGCCGAAGGCTCACAATAACGTGCAAATGGAAAATCAAGACGGTGGGACTCAACTTTTCCCACATGATTCCTCTAAAACCCCCAAGAATAGCTGTCCTTCCTGAGCGTATTACTGTAATTATTTGTCTGGTGCGCGTTCCTCAGCTGATGACTTATCTTCGAAGGTTTTATGTTGGTTTTATGTTGATTGTGGAAACTCACGAAGCACCTAAGAGTTTCGACCGTTTTGAAGAAAGTACGTGTGGGCCATGAGCTAACTGATAACAACTTTGCGGGAATGAAAGACAATGTACTAACTGTAGTGAATCTTACAGTTGGGTCTCAAGGAATTTTCACTTTGGACGATAATCGGAAGTGAAAAACGGAAATAAAGTTGTGATGATCCTCACCAAATCCTGTTACAAATATACAATGCACTGAAAAATTAATAGATAGGGCTGGTCCTGGGTATAACTTACACCACTACATCAAGCTCACTGTACGCTAAAAATCAAAGTTAGTGTGAAAAGGTTGACGATTTTTCTTGAAAAGTCTATCGTTCAATGTGTACATTGATTTTAGGAGTGTCGAAAATGTCTCTCCTCAATAATTCCTTGCATTTCTGGACCTTTCATGGCGATGGCAGTTGCCATAGAGCAATTTGGAGTTCCTTAGCATGTAATGATGGTTATATCTCTTCCTTGTGTAGTTGTGAATATGAGAGTGAACATAGAAAGCGTTCTGCATCATGTAAATGCAAGGAAAAGAAGCCCTCCTACATTCAGTTTTATAGCCCAAACGAGAAGTAGCTTGATTCGCACGACGATGAAAACGGAAAACGTCCAATGTTCCGGGCATGTGTCTCCAAATCTGCACAAAATATACTGTGAATGCACTCAAATTAAATCAATTCTCAACCATCCTCACTGAATCTAGGGGTGAGTTGACGATGCTAGAAAACCAGCAAGCTCGACTGTCACCAGCCTGCCACAGTGGTCATACTACGCGACACAATTTTCCATAGACTCAAGGCAGAGTAGGAGGCTTAATATCCTACTTCTCATGTTTTATGTATCCAGCTATGAACAGTGCTGATTATACTTCGTTTGAAAAGGCTCTGAAACATCCTTTGGGAAGAGACCTCAAAGCGGCAGATGCAATATTGTCAATGATGTCCGTAATTTACATCATTTACTGCTATATTATCGGTCCAAGGCATAAATTACTATTCACCGGTGTTTCTTTTCAATGGAGAATGACAGTGTTGAAAGGGTTGTGTTGGCTGGTGAATAGACGTAAATATTTTCCATCGTCATGTTTTGAAACATTTTTGTGCAAGAATAATATTCGTAGATGTAAATGGACGGAATTCATTGCAGTGCAGTGGAGCAGAGACCGACGAGTATCGACAACGGGATTATCCGCAGATCGTGTGTGGCGGAGAGAGGCGTTGGGGCGCTCATTGAGCCGGCTCATAGTAATTACTCAATGAGGGGTGACGGAGGGTTTTTTTCCCGTTCCCTCCGGTAAGAGAACCGATCGGAGGTATTTTTCTCCGCTCCCCCAGCTGCCCCACATTTATCGACCAAACTATTGCGATTGCCCCCGAAGGCCCGGTGTCCATGCGTGCCAGCCCGTTGGGTTTCCGTGTCGTCGGTGGGTGCCCCCGGAAGTGGAGTTGGGTTGTGGGGCCGAGCTACGGGATGGGTGAGTCCCTGTTCGAGCTAATGAGCCCGGATAAGACGGTCCCTGATTGCTCCACCTGTGCCGAAATGAGGGACCGCGGGTTTTTGCTGGTCCGTTGCGGTTCTGGGTTTTATTTCATTACCCCCGCCGCCGCCATGGCGGAACGTAGAGGCGGCCGCAGAGCACCAGATGATAGACCAGCGGATCTCTCCGATTATTCCCAAGTACTCCACGATCCTACACGAACAACCGATGGTGCAAGCAAAAGGCTGCTGTACACTTCACGATGCAACGGTTAAACTTGCACAACCAGGATCAACTGCCTTCAAACAATTGCGCTGTAAATCGACCAAATTTGTCAGAAAATGCTGCTCACTTTCTTTCAAAATGTTAATTTTAATTGTTAGAGCAAGAGTGTGAGGGAAGAAATAAGGGTACAGGACTCGTTCTAATAGGTAGGTGCCCATTTTAACGCATACCCACCCCTAGTGGGCGCCAACCGGCCTGCGTTGCATCAAAATAGATCTGGAGTCCGAAATTTAGTGGAAGTTCATGCCTAGTTGCCAAAAAGTCCCGACAGTTTCAAAAAATTGGTGGAAAACGATACTTACTCCACTCACCTAAGTAGTCGAAAATATCGAACATGGGGAAAATGGGAAAAACTGCGGAAATGTGGCGTATCTCGGAACCATTCCAATCGATTCAGGGTCTAATATTTCATGAAAATTATATCCCACACACCTAGGTACCGGAAATTTCGAAAAAAACACATTCAAAATAGGTAGATAGACACCCATTTTGACCCATAACCTCTTCCAATGGGCGCCAATCAATCCGGGACCCGTCTTATTGGATTCAACGTCCAAAACTAAATCGAAAATAATACCCCGCACGCCTGGATCGCCAAAAATCTCGAAAATCCATTTTCGAACATTTTTAAGCCTCCCCTCCCTCCCCCAATTTGATTTAATCGGGCTGGCTAAAAAGTTTCGAGGACCAACTAGAGCCGGAAACGGGTCCTCGACCAAAATTTCAGATTTTTAGAAAATTTTCTACTACCAAGTATCCACTATTATCAATCAAATGATGAGAAGGATTCTATGTAAAATTTAAATATTGCACTCAGTTTGATGCAACGGACCGGAACACCAGTGCCACCAACAAATATCAGTTTCATGTCGTTGTTATATGATAGCAACCCGAGGTAGAAACACGATTGCAAAAACTGGCAGTGTTATTGGCCTCATGCTGCAATCATATTTTCATCTAGACATCATGAAACGCCAACTGTCAAATTTTGTGGCCAATTGCTGAGGTCGACCTCTGGCATGAAAACAGACTTACGGAATAATAAACCAAAATTGATAAATTAAGAGAAATTCACAGTCAGGTTCATGCTGGAATCCTTCAGCTTTTGAAAGGGTCTGAACCAATTCCAGGCTAACTTCTCCTGTGGACCACCACCGAGTAGAACTCGCCTGCTATTACGACCTGACATTCGTTTCGTTAATAGCTGTACTTACTTTGAGAAGGCATCGAGAAAAACAAGAATGAAGACATACAGCTCGACACTATACAGCGATAGTTAAGTCAATGAGAAACTTCAAAACACCCATCGCCGTTTCCAATATCTACTAGTCTTTTAAACGGTAGCTATCTCCGACATTCCTTCATTTCGAGCCATTTATACCTAAGACGACTTTAAGAATGTTCGTTGACCTTTTAACATTCAAGGACTAAAATGTACTATCGTAACGGCGTGCTGCAATATTTTTTTAGTGTTCTTCATTTGTTCTCAATTCTTCTTTGAGTTCATACGGTAAACTATTTTCAGATACGGCTGATTCTTGTTATTTTCGTAAAGTAAACTATGCCATTTTCAATAGAAAAAAAAGTGTTTAAATTTAAACACTAGGTACACATTTTGACCCATAACCTCATCCAGAGGGCGTCAATCGTTCCGGGACCCATTCTAATCGATTCAGCGTCCAAAATTTAGTGGAAAATGATGCCCCAAACGCCTAGATACCAGAAATCTCGAAAATCCATTTTTGGAACCACACATTTTGACCCCTACCCCACCCAAATTTGGTCCTGGGAAACGTTTCGAGGACCAATTAAAGCCGGGAACGGACCCCTGACCACCAAAATTCAGATTTTTATAAAATTTTCTACTACCTAAGTCGGCGTAGACGGCGTACGGCGGTGGGACATTTTCGATCTTGACACCTAGAAATGTCCAGAAAAAAATATTGGACTTCGGAGAGATTGTCTTTTTGCATGAAAACATAGGCTGATTATCCAAGGAATAACTAACCAAAAAAGGAATAACTAATCAAAAAGTGAACGAATGATAAAAAAATAAGAATTTTCCAGGACAAAAATCAGAAGGATATTTATGAACCAATGTGTTGAATCGTGGTCACTACGCATGTGTTGTGTCGTAAACAGCTTAATATAATAGAACAGCTGGAGGTATGCTATGGCTTCATATCATTCCCAATTCCACCCACGTTTGATCAAAAATTAGCCCTTTTTCCTTTGACTTTTCTGTCAGTATTATTATTTTAAGGGCTCCATTTTAATAGTTTCAAGCGTTTTCTGCGATTTCCGAGGAAAGGAATCTGATAACCTGTGCTGACAGTAGAATTTAATTCACAAGTAATAAGGCTTACAACGTGGGATCCTCATGATATTTACAATACAACGATTGGAATGGCGCTTTTGGTTCTTGAATATACTGCGACTGCCGCAGATGCGGGGGCCTAACTGGACGTTATCTAGGATCGAATGCAAAGCGGGGCTTCGATTATAGTGATATCCGTTCATTAATAATCTTTCAAAAGAAGTGAGAGTGGTGAAAATTATCAACACCTGCAGAGTGAATCTAAAAAAGCACCTTTAGCAGGACTGAATAGTGGGATTTTTCTGCCAGTATCCTTTGCAGGATATTCAGAAGATATAGTTTATTTAATATTTTTATTTCCATTTTGGTTTGTTATTCCTTGAATAATCAACCTAAGTCCTTATGTCAACCTCTCCGATTTTCCCCAAAAAATCTTTCTGGCATTTCAAGGTGTCTTAATCAAAATAAGCAAATGTCCGTCCGCCGTCCACGTCGATTTTGGTAGTAGAAAAACTTCGAAAAATCTGATATTTTGGTTCAGCCCGATCGGACAAAATTTGTTTTTCAAAAAAATAATTTTTGAGATTTTCGGAAATACATAGAAGGCGTGTGGGGTGTCATTTTCCACTAAATTTCGGACGCTGAATCGATTGGAAAATGTTTCCATGCTCCTGGTCCGAGATTTTCTCTTCTTTTATTGCTTCTGACCGGTGTTTGCCTGCACTCAGAGCTGATTACATTCAGACTGATAGCAAACAACTAAAAGACTGGTAAAGCTTATAATATTATTTGATCTATCTGCGAGATGAATCGGTATTAGTGTGCATTCCTACGTTATTCGTTCAACGACTTCTCCCCTCAGCACAAGCCTGGCTTGGGGAGTAGCATTGTACATGATAACGGATGTATTTATGAGGTTGTTTCTAAAATAAATGCAATCAAAAATATAAAATTGTGGTTCCTTTGATTTTTTTTTTTAATTTTAAATGAATTTTGAAATGAAAAAACTGAGAACACCCACTCCCTCCTCAACCCTACAAACACAACATAAAATCATCACCTGCTTCTTCCTTTATGGCACCAGTATAATATAAATTGTGGAATCTGGTCCATTGTACCCGAACAAGTTTTCCTTGGTTGGCGTAGGAGGACAAAATAAACAACATTGGCCACACGACGTGGAAACGTCCTCAAATCCCACAGAATGAAAAGGCAGGAGGCAGGTGGCGGTCAGGGTTTCGACAAATCCCGCGTGTGGGGCCCACATTTGTCACGGAATGTTTGTAAATAGTAGCACTAATCACAGAGGTGGGCCTTTCCGGGGAGAAAGAGGGAAAACGGGAGAAATAGAGAAAGAGACGGTTTGAAAATCCGCTGAGAGAAAGAGAAAGAGAACGGTGCGGGGGTGTGGGTCCGTGGAAGTCTAAGTCGGTCCCATGAGTAGCTCGCACGACCTCGGCCGAACGTGAGGGAAACAATCGCCCGCGAGGTCCCCCGCATAAACCATCCCCAGTCACCTACGACCCCCCCCCCTCCCCCCACACCACCGATGCTCCGTAATCATGATAATCATGCGACTGGGACATAACAAAATCAACGACGAGAATAGTGGGATGGCGAGTCTTCACCAAAACCTGGGACGACTTAGGAGGAAGTGGCACACGTTTCACGATCATGTTCCAACGTGCGGTATTGCATACGATCAGCGTAGCCCCCCTTAACCCGGTAGGCACCGGCTTGGAGGCTCTTGAACTCGTCCAAAAATTAACACTTTTCGTAGAAGGTGTTCACTCTCAACTAGAACATTCTAGAATCCAGCAGTTTTACAATAATGCACTCTTCATTTTCCTCCATTGCTCCAAAACTGCTTTTTGAACATTTTTTTCCAAATTCATTTATATATTATTTGTTACTAAAACCAGGAGCATAAGCACTCATTCAAATCGACTCAGCGTCCAAAATATCGTGAAAAACGTTACCCCCACACAATTAAAATATCGGAAAATCTAAAAAAAAAAAAAAAACTTATTGATCCCTCCCCCTCTTTATGTCCCGATTGGGTTGAAAAGTGAGGACCAACTAAAGCCAGAAACGAAGAAAACTTTGTACTACAGAAAACCGCGTGGACGTCGGATGGAAATGGTATCTTTTGGTTGGCCCCAAAATTTTTTTCTGGACGTTTCAAGGTGTCTAGATCAAAATCGCCGTCCATGCCGACTTTGGTAGTAGAAAATTTTCTAAAAATCTGAAATTTTGGTCAGGGTTCCGTTCATGGCTCTAGAAGAATAATCAACTCATGGTTTCATGCAGAAAGTTAACCTGTCTGATTTACCTCAAAATTGTATTAAGGACGTTCCATGGTGTCTAGATTAAAAAAGCAATAGTCCGTCCACCGTCCACGTCGTTCTTGGTAGTAGACGATTTTATAGTTTATGGCTCTTCCAAAACTTTTCAGCACGATCGAATTTGGCAAGGGTATTTGAAAAATGGAGATTCGAGATTTTTGTCGACCTAGGCAAGTGACCACTAAATTTTTTACGCTGAATCCAAGGAGAGGGGCTCTGGAACGATTGGCGCCCACCGGAAGAGGTTATGGATCAAAATGGGTACCTACTTTCCTATTTCGAACGTGCTTTTTCGAGATTTCTGTTACCTAGGCGTGTGGGATGTCATTCTCCACTAAATTTGGACGCTGAGTCGGTTGGAGTGAGTCTCAATACTCCTGGTCCGAGGAATAACCAACCCCTATGGTTTTGTTCTAGACATAATTAAACGTCCAGAAAACAATTTTAAGGCCGATCGGAGATGGTCGACCCTCCGTGACCTTGAGCATTGATTTTTTATGAACAATCAAATCACTACTGCTACTTAATCAAAATACACGTACTATCTACGATCACAACTACTAATCATAATGCGCAGCACTCACATAGAGTACCCAGCTCTAACGTTGTAATTCGTATACGGATGAACCTCAATAAATGAATCACGCAGCCGATGACCTAATAGAACTTTATCTGCGCTCGATCGACGGCCTTTTCCGTCTATACGGGTTTGTAGAAGAATCTTTAACCTTTCAAAGATTCTCGATAGCCAACATCAACACCGTCTTCTATTTAACCGTTTTACTTCAAATAACGGAAGAGGATTGCATGATCCTTTTCAGCAAAAGACACATGCCGCTCACGTCATTTCCTAACAGAACCTTCGCAGTTGTGGTCATAAACCAAGTAAATCGAGAAGGCGTTCGAAACTCTGACCTTTCGTGCTCACGAGTAAAGAAGAATGAGTTGAAAAAAAAAAAGTATTTCATCCAGCGGCCTTTTTTGAGTGGTGAACTTCAAGTTGTGGGTGGATATTTTCCGTTTTACTGATGAAAGAAATTGAACTGGTGAGTGCTAGGAGTTGAATTGTTGATGTAATGGGTAGTTCTGTACCGGACAGATTGCATTACCAGCTTAGTAGTGAAAAATAAGCAAAAAATCTTCCTCCTTCCAGTAGATTGGATATTGGAGAATGTTATAAAAACTACAAATGTACGGTTATATACTATTATACAAGGAGTCATATATAACATGGTTGAGTAAAAGGGACAACACAAAAATGAGAACAATCCAATACAAACAGTCTTAAAAATTGGTATCAATCTGGTCTAACTTGAAAAGGAGAATGGGACACCTCATTGGCCAAGTGATATGATATCTACATGGTATCTACACAAATTCTGGGCAGTACTCAAGGCTCAAGAGGTAGATTTTACGAATCATTTGCAACAGAAAGCGCTCCTTACATTATTTTAAATATTTTTTTTACTCAACTAAAACTCCTATTTTTGCCACATTTAGATTTTTTTTCGTGTATCCGACCTTGTCTCAGTAAAACCACTCTAACGCCTTTCAATTAGTTACTATGTAAAATACCGATGGAAAGAACGTTAAATTTCCTTCGTCCCTGATATGAAATCTGACTTTTTCTGTTTCGTCCTGATTGGTGAACAAAAATGGCTTAGTTAGAACTCCTAGTAATATTTTAATGAAAATGAGATGCCAAAAAACTAATTTCTCCTTAATTGACGACGCGTGAGAGTGTCACCAATTAATTCTGCGGAAATAACGCAAGTTATTGCGATATCGAACTATTTTTCATGAAGAGAATCGGATCTTATTGCGAAACGATGATTTTCACCTAAAAACCCGCGTTTTTTCGCTTCTTAAATCGCAATTTTATCACGAACATTTCCTCTAAACCCATCTTTTTCTTATACCAGTTCAAAAGCTTAGATTCTGTTCTAATAGCGCAAAAACCACAGAAAAAACGTAACAAATCTTCAAATTTCGAACATGGGCCATTTCTGTTCACTAATCAAGAGGGAATATAAAATCGGATTTTATTTCAATATGGTGGGAAATTTAACGTTCTTTCCAACGGTATCCTCAACTTTTATTTTACATAGTAATTGAAAGGCGTTAGAGCCGTTCTACTGAATTTGAAAATACAAAAAAAAAATTCTTAAAAATTCTTAATTTCTTAAAAAAATTCTTATTCTTATATAAAAGTAAGGATTTTGTGAATAAAAAAACAAATATATATAATTAAAAAAAAATGAAGGAGTATTCTTTGTTGCAAATGAGCTGAAAAAACGACCCCTTGAGTTTGTCCTATAAATTGTGTAGACACCCTGTATAGTCGTTTCTGCTCAAAGAGTGGTTTCTATAGTCTCAGTGATCCAGTCAGTGAATTTGGCCACGTCGGTAAAAACTAAATAGTTGGACAAATCGCAAGTTTGTTTGAAGGGGTCCAGAAGCGACAGAGACACGATGCCCCGTAAATACCAGGTGGTTTGGTTGTCACCGCTCACTTGGGGCAGCACCAACCCGCTCCCACTGTCACCGTTACAGGGACCCGTTCCGTTCCGGAGGCCGGCGCACAAAGTTGTTCCCGAAGTGATGTAGAAGTAGTCTCTCCGGCTCCTGAGGCACTCTTCTTGGTCGACCAGAGGGAGGAAGAACATGCGAGGTTCGGCGTTGAAGACGTCTCTCGACGGATCTCTCCCCCATCCGACAACTGCGCCAAACCGGCCGATCAGCGGGAGCAGATCAGGACCGTCTCTCCAAAGGCAGACCGGACGGACGAAATCGTTCAATTCGACGCGTTCAGCCAAAACCATAATGGCCACATCCGAAGTGTAAAACTTCTTCACATAGTCCGGGTGTAATATGATGTTTTCCACGTCACGAATTTGAGAATTTTCTTCATTCCAACGATTCAAATCGTATTTTCCCAAATAAACGACAAAATTCCTGGGGGCGTATTGTCGCCCGAAACGAGTTTTGATGCAATGTGCTGCTGTTATGACGTGTTTTTCCGTCAGGAGATTGCCCGTACAGTGAAATTCTAAACCGCCTGGGTCTGTCAAAAGTATGGCCACCAACCATGGCCACTCTCCAAACCCAGAAATTTTAAAATTTTGGTGAAGCTCGGTGGTTTTTTTATGTCCACAAACATTATCCGGAATCGGACTTAGTGATAATGGAGGGCGTTTGTTGAAGTAGTAGGGATTCGTGGGGAAAGTGTGTTCTAAAATTATATTTGTGATGAGTCCGTAGGGCTTAGCGCCGCAGCAGCAGATCGTAACGTTGTTTACCTTGATCATGGCCAGGGCCGGGATGGGCTGGGGGAGAGGGAAACGGATCGTGTAGTTGATCACGGGAGCGCCGAGGTTGAGGATGTTGTCTACGGCGATTTCCACGGGGTCGTCGAGCTCGATCAGACCGGCGTATCTGCTGCTGAGTGCAGTTTTCAGAGTGAGAAACACCTGAGTGAACACGGGAACACCGTCACGAGGCACGGGCACCGAAAGTCGTCCCATCCACACGACGCTGTGGAAATAATCGAACAACCTCGGACACGGAGAATCCGGAACTTCCACACAATCAGATCTCAACACCAACAATACCAAGTACACCAAAGCAACGTTCATCATTCGAGAACGATAAAATGATCCTTCCGCGATTTCCTAATTGGAGAAATACGAGCTGTTCGCCATGACGGCCACTTGATCCCGACTGACTGACGGGTCACTTCCCAGGTGCACGCTTTAGGGTCATTATCCTGCTGGGAAGGCGAATTTCTTTAATATGGTTATGTGTGCGATAACACTGCTGATCCGTAGAAGGCGTGGTCAAGGCGAGGAAGCTCCATTCGACTTAGCGAGAGCCTCCTACAAGGTCAACAACACCGCTCGCGTGGAAAAATCAACCAAGTAAATACTGGTACAATGAACAATGACGAAAATACTTGTCACCTTTGCAAACTTGTCCTACGATGGAATCCCGTTCATCCTTCTCCTGTGAGCTCAGCTGACACCACATTTGAATTGCATTGACATATTATATTCCATTCTTAACTCGACTTGAAGGACACAGTGAAACAACTGATTCACCGTAAAATGAAGGAAATCTAATCTAAATCGTTTTCCTCCACTAGCTCTTTTCTATTTTCCTTCCGTACTGATCGGAAAGAAAATTGAATCATAACATAAAACCAAAACACAGAGTCAAAATCACAAATAGACTTGTAAACTTACCTGTCCAGAAGAATTATTGAAAGATGTCTTCGTGTAGCGACCCAACTAGCGTGTAGGTTGTATGGAAAAAGGACTTCACCCATTCAACATCAGTTGAAATCAATTTCAAGGATTCAAGAATTCTTGGAATCATCAGATCTTGATCATCCGGTCCCATTACTCTTCAAATTATTACACTAGGATTTCTTGCCTTAGTTTGATCTCTCTGAATTGCCCAAAGGATCAAATGTGTGCTTCAAGGTATCTAGATTCGAATCCTTGGACCAGGAGCATGGAGAAGATGGAGTAAAACAGAGAGTGTGGACTGTCACGGCCTCATTCCAATTGGTTCAGCGTCCAGAATTAAATGAAAAATAATACCCCACACGCCTAGATCGCCAAAAATCTCGAAAATCTATTTTTTGAAAAACACATAATTATTGATTCCTCCTTCCCCCTTCAAATTTGGTCCGATCGGGCTGAAGAATTTCGAGGACCAACTAGAGACAAAAACGGTTCCGTGATCAAAATTTTAGATTTTTAGAAAGTTTTGGACTACCAAAAACGGCGTGGACGGAGGTGGTCCTCTCTTTGGTTGGGTAATTTTTGAATAATCAACCTATATTGTCATGCAGAATTCAAATAATTCAAGAAATGGTCAACCAAAACCGCTCTATCTATAATTCGAAAATTGCTTCTACTCAAATATATACATACCTAGGTATTCTATTCCATAGATGTCAAAAGCACGCTTTCCGAAACAAGTTCAACTAGATTAACAAACCATTGTGGAATAATTTGCATTGTTCTAACTGCTACGGCATAAAGCATCTTGAAACATAATTTGAAGCTTTACTTAAAAATTGATGTCATAATTAACTGGCATTTTGCTTTTTTTTCAAATTAATAGAAGTCCTCATTTATAAGTGTCGACGAAACAATTTTCACTTATTGAAATTTTGATTAACTTACGTAGTAGACATCCAAAAGTTCACATCGTTTCAAATGGGACACATTAGTTGATTTTGGAAAACCTGTTCGTTTTGAGTAATTTCGCTGATCAACGCAAAACCTAGCTTCATCCGCTTTGGGTGTTCAGGCGAATGAAACTAACAGGTGTGGGTCAAAATAAGTGTCTTATCTTTCTTGATATGTGAGAAAAATGATTCACTTCAGAGGAGTGAGGGTGGTTTAGGAGAATTGGTTTTTCACACACGCAAATTAGGCCCACATTTGGTGGGTCCTGGTGATGGGACAATATCATGATCCTGAAGATTAGGGGCTTGAACCAGTGAAGTAATATTTCTTTCGTATTAGGAAAGAATGTTATATTGCCTAACTTGCCTATTTATTGATTCAACAAAAATTTTAATCTCAGAAATCTTTATTCCTTCCAATCCTCACTATAGGTGGATGTACACAGGATCCGAGCGACGGTGTTTCTGTCATGCACAGGGGGACGAGTTCAAATATAATTAGGATGTACCTATTTCTCCGCGTGAGGGCGTGTTGGTGCAATGTCCACTTAAGTGGAGGTTCATGCGGGGGACCCGTCGATGAGAAAAAGCGGCGGGGTAAGTGATGAGGAGGAAGCGGCTCTTTGGAGTCCGGCCTGCTCCCCAATTAACAACTACCCGTTCACGGCGTTCACATTAGACTAATCAGAGTAACCGGACATGGGGACCCTCGGGGGAGCTCGGCGGATCCCAGGATCATTGCCACCCATTAGCGGGGGCGCCAGGTCGGCCCGGTAAACTGCTACCGAGCCTGAACTATTGCGGTAACGCCCAGATTCGTCTACCCCACCCCATGGGGGATTGGTGGGGCACAGTGGGTCCCCATTTTCGAGCAACCCAATTCGGTAGATCCAACAGCAATGTTTAAGGAGTACGCTTACTTGACAGAAAACAAAAACATTCCAGACAATTCAATAAAAATAAAAAAATTAAAAATTATAATACAAAATCCCAACTTGCTGTGAAACAATGAGCCCTCCAACAGAACGCCAAAATACATTAAGAAATTAAAAAAAAAAGTAAGTAAGAAGTGTGAGTTTGACATCCAATGAGGAAATGACGATTTTGGCGAAGGAAACACCAATTTTATTCATACGAAGCCAATCAGCACGCTGTGATTCTCATTAAATTACAGTAAACTCCCTTCATTTCCCACGGCCCAAACAAATGTATTGTACTGTACGGCCTAATCCATTAATTGAGCGATCCCAGTTGACTCTTCCTATAGCGGCTCCAATATTCGGATTAAAGCCATAACATTTATTATCCGCCTATTAATGGATTAAAAACCCGGGATATCGTTATGGATGAAACGAAACCGCTCACAACAAAAGGAAGGGAGACGAAAAGAATTAGCGAGTGATCAACAGCCTCACCCCGGAGGATTTTTTTGGATGTTACGTTTTTTTTGCTCAGCCGTTCGGGGACCCTTCGATTAAACGCGTACAAAGAACACAAAGACCATCTTTTTTTTGTATTTTCATTGTCATCCGTGTAATCCCGTGCGCTTATGCATAAAAATGTGTGTTTTTCTAATGCCCTTTCATCGTGAGGAACAATGAGTCTTTGCTTACTCGTAAAAAAATAGTCGAAAAAAACTCATCGGGGGTGAAACTCTACACTGCGCGGGCCGGCGCAATAAATATTATCCTATTTACCCGGAAAACACTGTTGACAGGGTATCAAATTACCGCATTAGCATGTCAATCGAGCCATTGATAGTTTTTTGTCTCGTCATTAGATCACAATCGTGTGGGAATCCAGAAGGCCATTGCGTCTGAAGAGTTAATAGCGCGAATAAAGTGTTAACCGAGCAATCAGAGCGAGGTAATTAGGGCAACTTCTCTCTTTGGGAAATGGGAGGGGAATTGCCTTTTTCCCCTTTTTTCTCTAAATTCATTGTTCTTATCCGGCGGATATTAATGGCGTGTTAATGAGGGCTCTCGGTATTTTTTTCACATGCGTTACTCTCGTTCATGCTCCGCTCATTTTTTCACTCTGCGGGTTTTCTGTCGATATTCTTCAAGGGTTACGAGAGATTCGAGTTAATTGAGCCACTAATCGAGATGATTATAGTTGTTTAGGAAGTAGAATTTTCTATGGTTCTAGAAAAATTGGAGCAAACAACTTGATTGTTCTCTGTGAATGGGCAGGTCCGTTTCATCGGTCGAAAATAACGTAATTTACGAATTAGTGAACTGAATATTGCGAGCAGTTGGGAGATTTCATAGTAGAACGACTCATTCTCTACCCAGTATCAATATTTTGCTCATGTGAAATCTCTTCAAAGCAAGCATGTTGTGTGAGGATGTAATTAAGTCTCGTCCCACAACTAAACCTGCTGTCAGGAATAATTGAAATATTGGACTTGATGCAATACAAGGTGTCGAAATTCGAGCTCGTATATTCCCATACGTTCTTCTATTCTAATTGACCACTAGCTTCAGTCTTTTATCATGGTTCATTCGCTGAAACTGATCAGTCATTTCGGTTACTGTACATGAGATAGAGTTGGAGTAGGTACGTGGGCAAACAGTAACGTCAGTACAGAGGAGGCAAAATGAAACACTTCTACGTTGTTCACGTTGATAACGAAAAAAACGACAAAAGAAAGAAGGATCTCAAAAGACGATGTTTCTTCTGAGAAACGGGACATCATTTCACTATCTCAACGAAGAACCAGACGTTTTCAGTCAGGGTATACGATCGAGAAATGCTAAAACGCCCTCGATAATCATTTTAATCAGTCAATGCCATAACGACAATGACAAAATTGGATTGAGAGGGGTACTGAGGAGAAAACCAATAGCGTAAGGAGCACAATTTCGATTTTCGAGAAACAAATTGATCACGAATGGTTGCAGCCCACAAAAAATTGAAGTCCAAGAGGAATTCTAACCCCAAAGGAATGAGAATATCGAATACAAGAGGAAAAAAGTAAATAATGAATAAATTGATTGAATAGATAAATAAATAAATAATATTAATTGGGACACAACATTTAATTTAACATGAACATTTAATTTACTTTTTCATTCCTCTTTAGAGGTTTATGCCAAAATACATAAAACTTAGATTTTGGTTGGTTATTCATCGAATAATCAACCTATGTTTTATTTTCATAAGCTTTGAGAAGTAAATAAGCAAAAAATATTAAGATGTAGTTTTTTCCCCTTGAAGTGGAAATCACGAAATTATCGTAAAAAACATTTCCAAGCCAAAACCTAAAAGCGGGTTAGGCTCAAATAACTAGCGACAAATAAAGGCAGGGATGAAAAAAACTGTGAAAGGCTAAGTTTCAGAACATTTCGTCCCGAAGTTCATACATAAACTAATAAATATAAAATAGGACATTATCCGATTGTTCGTATCTGAAGTGCACAAGGATAAACAAGAAAATTTAAATTGTGGATTTAGTTATCTCTTATGAATACAGTTACCAGCTCATGGTGTTTCCAAGGTATGATTACTGACCTCTGCAATCGATGCTAGTATTTAATTATAATTATGTCATAATTCTCATAAAACTTGATTATGCACGAGCGAATTTCCAAACAAATCTGCTTGCAGTTTAATTCAAGTATTCGTTCTGACAGAGTTAGAACTTCTCTCGACCAATTTATCAACATAGGTTCTGCAAGAGATTTTTCGGGCTTTCCAGGTTCACTAGAACATGTTAGATTAGTTGTATTCGATTTCTAAAAGTAGTTTCATCTATTGTAATATACCTGTGGGCTCATCATCATCAACTGATTATAATTACAAATCTACATATTCGGTTCCGTGATATTTTGGTGCCAGAAGTCGTCAGTGATTGCAATCCTGTTGTCATTTATTGGTGTGGTAATTCATCCAGCCGTCACCAGTCCTTGGGCCATATCCTCAATTAATTTAATGTCCTGCATTATTTGCGCTGACAACAATGAGGAAATCGACGTTACCACGACATCCGATTTATATCCGAGGCTGCATCCGTTAGGCGATCAGCCAATAGAAGAAGATCCTGGAGCCCCTTCCGCTTTCTCATAAATCACTTCCTCAGCCTATGGACGGGAAGGAAAACCGAAAACACAAAAAACTATTCACATGCAAACACCTGACTGCCTAAAAAACGTTGGCCCCTCGTAAAAAAACGCGTTTTTTCACATGGTCATGTCCGTGGGGCCCTGAAAAAAAGTTAAGGGGGTCTTACAATGGGGTTAACCCTTTTCTGTGTAGGGTGAAGGGCGAATGGTCGTTTTTTAGGTGTCCCCATCGGTAGCCATTGTGCCGCAGGTAAGTGAAGGAAAAAACACTGTGCATACTAATGGACACTTTTATAAATTAACAAACAGGAGGGTAGTTCCACCCGAGGGGGCTCGGGCTCTAAGGGTGAGAGTAATTTTTTCTTCTTTTGCGCGTCTGGGTTAATTCAATTAGCGACCCGGGAGCTAACGACTCTTATATTTATTATATTGTTTCGGGGAAACTGACTTGAAAAGGGTGGGTGCGTATCTTGAAAACCAACAGTTGACAAGTTTGAGTGCTGTCTTTTTCCCGTGACAAAGTACGAATGAAGCGCGTTTTCATACCACGTCCCACATATTTCACCTTTTGCTTTCCGAAAAACGAAAAAAAAAAACTTTTGATCAACGCATAACTCCGTTGTCATGGCCAATTTTCATCTCAAAACAACGTTTGTTCGTTATTCAGCAGCCTGACTTCATTATTCTTCAACTACTTCAGAAAGAATCATGTTGGTGTTCGGTTTTTCTTGATGAAATAAAATATGAAAAACTACCGGATGTGAATGAAATTCGTGCAAAGTCGGGTGATGCTCATTTGTGATGAAGATGCGACTAAAACCGTGAATTTCATTAGCCCACAGATGAGAACAAAATAGTAGTATAATCATCAAGATCATTATCAAAGATAATTGAAAAGCGAATTGAAGTTTTACTACTTGATCGGAGAATATTAAAGAGTACATCCAAATGAGGCTCACCAGGCTCGACTAGGCCGTTAGGAACCATCTGGAACGTTAAAAATGTGTAAGAGACACTGGGCCTTTGGTGCCTAATATTGGATTATTTGCAGTAGCCAACTAACTCATTGGAAGAATGAATTGACGTGAATGATGTGTCCTGAATCTACTCATAGGATTGGAATAATCGGGAAATTGACTGAACGGTAGGTAACAATTATTCAACGTTTTCTCTCTTCAATTTGGAACGAAATGATTCACTCTGTTGGAGAAATGACATCACGTTAACAACAATCTGCTGACTTCATTATGGGGTTTTTGCCAGGGCAATAAAATGGAGACCAAACACCTACAGTTCGAAAAACATCATGAATGCCATTTCTCGTTAAACTCTGAAATATATTTCAATCGTGCGTTAGAAGAAATAATTGCATAATAATTATTGGAAATAATTGTTTAAAACGTCGCAACATATTTTAAACCACTACAGAAATGAGGTAGAAATTCTGAACTACTATGCGGAGACAAGGCGAATTTTGCCTGGCGAACTTTGACATGTCTGCTGATGAATATCCGAATGGAAGAAGGTCACATGACTCGCCATTCCTGCAGAAACTCCTACGAATTTTTTGTTGGAGCCATCAAGAAATCAAGTCCTAAAAAAAATGTAGGTGAAAAATGTAGTACATTTCAAATGTCAACGGATTTGTTTATTACAGAAGTAAAAGATCAAAATATCACGAGGCAGTCAAGAGCAATGCAGGGTGAATATTTAGGGTGATATCTATTCCATTGGATGTACCAGTTGTATGGGAAGAACGATAATAGTCAGTCAAAAAACGAGAATGATATTCAATTCGGGGTGATAACGACAACAGAAAGAGTGTATTGAAAAGGCCGTTGACTGTGGGTTCACTCCGAACACTCAACGTCTCTTCACTCGAGGTGCCAGATCGTCACCCTGCGCCAAAATCACTGACCGCATCTCCCCACAGAAAAACGCTGTTTCTCCTCCGCTTGCTCTGAATGCGACATTTTTTCTCCACACCAGCCTCTAAGGTTCAGGATCTAAAATGAAAACGTGGCACTGGCTGTTTTTTGAGTAGATTTGGAAAAGAGAGAAAAAAATTCCCAAAGTTTGAAAGAATGAAAAAAACCTTTTTTCTCCCTCTCTCGAGACTACTCGCTCCCTGGGCGTTCACACGGGGATTGCTCACTCAGATTGCCATCTCGTAGGTCAGCCACAAGAGGAGGCCGCTGAGATCAATTAAAAAACTGTTTAGAAAGTAGAAAAACAATCTCGTTAGTGAGGACCCGAGGGGATGCGCCGGCCCTCCTGGGGTGATCGTACGAGTTTTTTAGCCGGTGGCAGAAAAACATTGTATCAACGTTCCGTATCTTATGACACAGCTGCGCTAGGCTCTCGGGAAACATCGCTCCGGTCTTTGTTTCCTGTCGTCCGTTACTTCTTGTTGAATCGAAGACTTCAGCACAGAGTAATCCATCCGAGAACCACTCATGTACAAGGTAGGACTACCAACTGATCGTGATGAGGACACTAAGTAACTGATATCGAGGCTCAACCAGCTGAATCTTTGCATTCTCATTCATGTGAATGTAGCATAAAATAATAGGATCAGGTGGGTACTTGGGAAAACCCGCCTACCAGTACTTACCAGTGTCTGTACCATAAGGCTTATAAAAAAAATAATGTTAAAAAAATTTTAAAATCGAGTAACTTATTCTATTTGACAGCAGCTAATTTGTTATAATCCCCAGGATCTCTAATCCACCCCAGAAGTCCAAAAACGTAATTTTTTCGGTAGTTTTTTCTGCATTCTGGCAGATATGTACCCAAATTCTCGTGATTTTTCCTCGTTCTATTTACCCAGACACTATCACACACACCGCAAAACTCAGTATTGTTTTGACCTCGAATTTCGTGTTAGTATTCCTGCCTATTGATTTTTCCGACTGAATTCGTAATCGTCAGGAGAGGGCACTTTTAAAAGTTGGCTGTCAAGCATTTTTCTTTTAAATCATTAGTTAGTAACCAATCCACTACAAAAAAAGAATAGGAAAAAAAAAAATTATTTATTTTATAAGCCTGGAGCCTACGAAGTGGTAGTCAACTAACCAGGTACAACACTGGAAGATACATCAACATTTTGCATGTAGTGATGAACGAACGCCTAGCCAACGGACTAGTTTTGGGTTCGATATACATACAACCCACATTCCATGAGGCATTATGAAGAAAAATCCAAAAATCCGATTCGCGTAGAATGGTTTTTTCAAACCCCTTGCGTTTTTACGTCGCTCACGCTGCTAGCGGGTGGATTCGCCTCGCCCACCTAACTCCAGCTGGAGGGAAGAAATTGAGGAACGGCCGTTGATTAGGATGATTGGCGATTTCCACGAGATACAACACTCACCTCTTGTTCTCTTCATTGATTTTTTATTCTTTCTTTTGTTCCATCATCTTCTCAGTCATTATTTCCTTCTCTTCGACTCCGAATAAACCTGCTGCGATACTCCTACACGTCCGAGTTAGGTAAAAACTGCCTGTATACGTATTGTGATGACCTTTTCGACTCGACGGGCGTTCTATCCATGAAAAAAATGATGGATCGCCAATGAATGTTTGAGAGCAAGCACAAGGATGTTGATGGGGAAGAGCGCACACTATGCGATAGTTACGATGCGCCTTGCGTACCGGACCGTTACTCGGTATAGTGAAGTGAAGAGATTCATCCCACGACTCGGTCAAGGCTGGAGATTGGATCCTTTAGGCCTAACTGCGACTTACAACCTGTCAAGGCCTCCCCCGTGACGCAGCCTTTTCGCCTTACTCGGCTCTAATAAGGATATTTCTAAAGCGGGGTTGCGAAAAACTGGTTTGACCAATGGCGCGGTTCAATTTTCATCCTTCGGAAGGTACCTACTTTCTAGGTCAAGCCTAGGTGAGCATGTGAGCATAAATCCCTTCTTTAATAGTGATCATAAACGAAAGCTCGGTGATGCCCCAAGTCTGGTGTGATCTTCCCTGGGTATGTGATGGGTCACCTCCGAGTTATCTCTCGCCACCTCACTAATTTCCATTCTATCTTGAATTGACACTTTAAAAAATCCCTTCCTTAGCCTCAACACATTTGTAAACTCATATAGTTTGTAAATATAAATGTAGTGTAACTAACGAGCCTAATAGCCTCATTTGCCACATTCCTTTGAATCTTAATTCTGAAGGTAATATACAGACGATAACCTGATTTTCCTTAACGTGAAATAGTGAAATAGGGTAAAGCATTTAATTTGGTAGTCATAAGTCCAGCTTCAATTTCTAAGGCACACTCGGTACTCACATATAAAGGAAAAAATAATTACTGAACAAAAGACGGGTGTGCAAGCTCTGTAAGTACTTCCTTGGATCGTTGGCCTGGAAATCATATCGTAGGGAGAGGGTGGTCAGCTCAATACACACTAAAAGGGGTGCGAACTGACCAATGGCTTGGACGATGGTGGCCATTGTCCGAGCGTGTGCGCGCAACCCCCTGGAGCGAAAGGGGAGGATAGAGATGACATACGTTTGCAATGAACATCCACAGAAAGAAAAGTTATCAAGGGCCTGCTGCTATCGAATGGACTCATATTTGTATCGTCGTGGAATTTTTCGAACGATTTCGTTCAACTGCGTCAAAAATTTATACTACGAGAGAGGATTGAAGATTTATTTCATTTGCTAGGATTCTAAGCAGAAATGAGCCGTCCAGGGTAACGATCCATTGATTATCTCAACTATGAAAAAAGGAGTCGCCATTCCCGAAATTACCTGCACTTTCAATTTTGGCCATAGCACCTTTGGGCTTTAGGTGGATTTTCACGCCTCCGATCAAATGTATTGACTATGAAATATGAATTAGAACGTTCGTAAACGATTTCGTTAATTAATATCCCCCTCCCTCCTCTCCACGACCACAATGAAAACGTCAGAATCCCACATTCCATCGTCGGCCCTAGACGAAGTACCGATCCGCATTCCCTCTTCACCTCATCTAATCTCCGGGACATGAGCACCAAGATGTTTACGTTGCGAACAAAAGCACCTCCAGACAACTGGACGGATCAAAACTGTCCACTTGAAAGCTCGTGATGGTCCGCCCGGGGGGATGATACTCGCGCATTGGAGGTAATAGCCTCGGCACGACCCGGCATTAATTCACGTAGATCGTCAATATGGGGTTCAGCCCCTTGCTAAGCGAAACTACTCTAATACCAGCTTGACCCCACACTCCGTGCTCGGTCGTGGGACTGTTGATACCATAAATCCCGAGATCATAATAGTTGTATTGTGGAATTTCTTCGCGGGCACGAAGGGCTTCTTGGCTACACTCTTGTGTTAGCAACGAGAGAGACCGTGGATAGGTAAGTTCTCGCCAGTTCCCACATACATGCACAACCAACAAGTGGACTAATAACATTTCATTTAAAAATCAAAGTAGAAATATTTGAATCACATGATCGAAGAAGCGATCATCGCTTTGATTACTCTCAGACACATCATTCTCTCGATCATTCCTCATGTTTTAAAAAGGCCTATTGGCCTAATTTCATCACCTTCAATTGAAAATAATTTGACCTTATAGAAGGGAAAATTAACTCTAAGTTTAAAAAACATGGGATTGCAAAACACAACTCGTTATTGGAAAAATATTATAATCTAAGTGCGGATAGACAATTTTCGGCTGAGCGTACGCCAGCGCTATAAAAAAAAATAGCGACGAACAACAATGATCAGAACGGCCAACTTCACAGAAATTATTCTGATATGGTTAGATGATTGCTAGGAATCTCCTTTTAAGCGTGTTCATTGTATATTGTCCCTCTACCAGACTAAATACTGACTGACCCCATAAACCAACGTAGATTAGGAGAATATGGACACAATTTATTGTGGAGGAATTGAAGTCTAAGGAGTGTGGAACCGTGTTGAGAAAAATGATGATGAGAATCTGGTGTATTTTCCCGTACTACGACCGGAATGTAGTGATGTAAAAATAAAGACAGATAAATTTAGATAAAATATAATGATAATAGTTAGCTGTGCTGCAAATTCCTCTAGTTCAGAATCATTACTCGAGCGCATCTTGATCAAGAAGGGAGTAAATTGACTCTTTGAGGTAGATGTAGAAAGTTAATGAACCACAGAGTGAATTCTGTCAGTCCCATTTTCATTAGAAACGATAAAATACCAAAACCTACGTTGAAAAGTCTAATTTTAACTAATCGAAACAATTCGCCTCGATTTATGATACAAAACAAGTGATGGAATCGTAAAGATTTTCTGGTTTGATCGGCACTTTTTTTCAGCTAGCGCAGAATATTTTTCCTTCAGAACCGGTAGGATGAGATAATGCGTGAGAAATCGACTTGATTTACACGGGCCCTTGGCCTTCTCCCAAGTTCATCGCCAGAGTCATAGCTCCTGTCAAGAGGCTCCAGTGGTCAGGCGATCTGAGTTCGATAGTATTGCTCATTCGAAGATCTCGGTTTTCACGATTCGAAACATCATATCCTCGAGGAGAGTTGGAAGGCGACTAATTAATTCGACGTGGTCCTCACACCTCCGCAATGTGAATTGGAAACCGCCTTCTTCCGCCAGTCTTATCGCTGGTTTCCTATCTCCTGGCCGAACTTGGGGATTAGCCTGGTTGACCTCCACCCTCTGTGTCGTAAATATATCGGCTCGTCCTACATTCCATGGTAAGTCGAAGGAATAGGCAGCCGAGCCTCATTTGGACAGTGCTGTCCTGATCTTCAGCTCACATTCAAACAAACGTATAATCTGTGGTTATCTCCAACACGATCCAAGCACAATGACATCTCAGATTCTAATTACAATATAACATAATAATCAGTATTCTGGTCATTATAGATAGAAGTATAGGTAAATAGTTTTATCTGTCAAAAGGAATATTAGAAATAGAGGTTCGGACTCATTTTAGTCAACGAGCAAGCTCAGGATTGTCTAATCTACCTCTACAAAAACCATTCGCCCACGGAATTCCAGTAGATAAGTCACTCATAATATTTGCTCCTAGCATTAAATGAATTCATGGAGGCAAAGTAAACCTACCTACACATTTTACCATCTCTTGAAGAAGGAGATAGGCTTCACGTTTTTCGGTTTATTTCTATCGTAACCTTGGAGAAGTCGAGAGAATGCTGACATGTTTTTCGATGTCCAGAGATAATGTCACATTTTTAAACACCAAGCACAAAACAGAGTTCGGGGAGGGCCTCAACATCTGTCCGTGTCTTCCTTGCGTCACTTCCCCCCAAAAGCGGATGACAATGCTCGAGGGATGAGTCAGGGAAAACCTGAGCTCGGAGCCGCGACCTTCCAACGTGCGTTGTGAGATATGAATTGTGGCCTCGAGTCTGACCGACCTGACCTGGCCCTGGTCAACGTTTGGCCAACTGAGAGGAGCCAAATATCTATGAAATATCGCTCGTGAGATGTCACCTTAGAAAACTACCGTCGTGGGGGAGTGAAGGTAAATGGGTGCTCAAAAACAGCGATAAACACGGAAGAGGAGTCCGTTTCTGAGATAAGAACACATTATGACGCGTGAGCAACGGGGATGTCATATTATGTCAGTCTTATCGGTAGTTAAGAACATAAATACAACCAAGAGAAACCTCATAGAATTTCGGCTTTTTAGGATCTGGTTAAAAGGGGAAAGAATAAATAATAATTCATTAAAATAAAACATAGATGCGGTCTCCGGTAATGTGAGATTTTATCATTATGTTGAGAAACTTTTCTCAGTTTCTCTCCCTTAAAAATGCATCTCAAAAGACTTGATGAGAATGGGTTTCGAAATAGGTAAGTAGGTGTCCCGATAGTCATTGTGTAACAAAATGTTATTATAACAACCAATATTTGTATGATATGATTAATTACGTAAGTATTTAAAGGATTTGTTTTGTTGGATTGTTGATGAAGCAATTATGAGTGTATGTTCTCAGTTTGAAAAAAGACATTACATTTCAAAGGATGGTAAAAAAAAGTCGGGAAATTAAGTCACAATGGTCTTCCTTGGAGAGGACTCTCCCCCTCACGAATTTCCTAAAGTCTAGTGGGTGGACAAACTGAAAATGCGGCAGGACACTACAACACACAAATGCACAAATTTTCAAAAATTTTAGAGAATAGAGAGGATCTCAAAGACAATTACGGTAAACTTGAAATACACCGAAATTAGAATTTCAGTGGGGAAAACCCTAGTTTGGCCGATGGAAACGAATGGAACGAACACAAATCGTATATAATGATAAGAGATTTGAAGGACAAAAATTCTGATTGACCGCCCGACGACGTGGTTAAGCAAGCCATGAGACCGCAAAATACTCAATGGAAGTATACTTATCATTAAACAGCTTTGCAGCAAGTGACCTCGAGCTCTTATAAGTTACCTAAGGTGTTCGTACGAGGCTGGTAGACTCGCAGTTAGGGGTGTCTTACTGCCAGCATGATACCTTGTTCATGAGAGCGCTGTGGTGTTTCCGCAACTGACTTATTTCCTCTCTCAGTCCTCATAATGTGGCATGAAATGGAGCGGGCACCAACAACAACAGGTACCTACATCCCTCCTATATGTCGTATGCTCCAACATCCACTCGTTTTGACGTCGCAGACGAATTGACTGGGGACAACGTGTTTTCGCGGATGAACTGAGTAGTTGCGACGAGGACATGAATAATTCAACTGACACCGTGTTGTGCTCGGGAGTTACGGATTTGAGACTGTTTCCTACCGCCGCGGTAGCGTCCTTCGTTTTTCTTCATAATTATTCAGGATGAGTGCTCATATTATGGGACATGATCGCCTCCTCGGTCCTCGTCTGAACTTATTGGTACGACGTTTCTATGCAAATCCGGACCCTCAGTTTATAGGACGGGCAGGAAGACGAAGCGTTCGGAGAAACTATGTGCCGCCGATTCTCCCAACTCCCAGAATAAGTGAGGGTTATATGTGCTCGGCATATTTATCCAACAGATTACGCGTAGTAATGTACAGTCTATTAGGTTTCATGTATAAGCAACGGACCACACTTGATAATATAGAAGATATTCCCGAACAAAAAAAAGTAGGCATCAACTTGCTATATGTACGAGTATTTCAGCAATATGTGGTCAATGTGGCATCAAATATTACCCTTCCTGCTTTGAGCCACAGATGAAGCTATCCCCTTTTGGAGCAGCTCATATAAGTATATATTTTTCGCCGAGGAAACCATCGGCAGAGGCATATGAAAATTAATGGAGGGGTGATACTTCACTGTCTACATTAAAATCTTCATGTGAAAGCTGATTCATCCCAATTTTGGCTCGTACATCGCTAAAGCAGTAAATGGGCTTTATCATCAACATAGGTTACTAAACCATCCGACGGATATGACATTTTACGAAAAGAAATCATTTCTATCCCCACATCCGATGTATTCTATTCCTACTAGAACGTCAAAAGCGTTTGGGGAATGGCACTGGTATGGCCCCAGCTACCAGGTAGAACGCCGATCATACTCTCCGAATTGACACTCGAAAACAGGGTAATGACAGGTCGATCAGCTTCAGATCGGCTGTTTAACACGTACGCCCTCGGACACGCGAATAGCTAAAAGTGATAGAATGGCCTGGATGAGGGCCGTACCGACTCGAGACGGTGGATCCTCATTCTTTGTCGCACCACAGCCATCCCAGACCCACGAAACGGCTCACACACATGCGATCTTCAACCGAATGAATCACCGTTCTCAAATTGATAGCCAACGTTTTACGTGAAAATGCAAAGTACACAGCGTTTTATGCTCTTTTCAGCATTACAATCGTCGAGATCAACTAGGCAAGAGAAGATTGAACATGAGAAAGGCCGCATTCTTCCATTTGAAGGTTTGAGAGTACCACGATTCAGTATCTATGTAATATTATCGTTCTTAGGACTAAACTTGAAACAAGTCACTTTCCTTATTCCCGAAAACTTAACGGAAGAATAATTAACCTTGTGTGGATAGGAAATACTGAAATTACTTATTCCAAACTGAATGTACAATGTGAGGGGCGAAACAAGGTCGGAAAGATGAAGAGTAGTAGAGGATAAAATGGATAAAATCAATTAATTAAATGAAAACCAAACAAAATACACCTTAAAATTTAATTTAATCTGAATTTGATAGAGTTTGTTATTATAATTAACTGAATAATTTGATTGAATTCAAAGTCTATTGGATACAATTTAAATAATTTGCGGAAAGTCTAGGAGTTTATCTACTTGACAATTACTTGGGGGCGCTAAATGGCTGCAAACAAAAATGTCGCACAGGGGTTGATCTACCAATCGACCTAATGAAAATATTATTTTTCGTATACTGCTTTACGTAGTCTTGATTGTGAAGATGCCATGCGTCTTTCGACATTATAGAAAAAGGTATGTGGATTCAGAGAAATGGTATTAGATAAAATCACCCAGTTATTTGCTCCTTGATACAGTAAACTCGAGCATACGGAAGCTTTGCGTTTGGGATCTTTTGCTGCTCGATTGAAAGGACAGTAAAGACGAAACTGAAGACACCATTTCAACACTAATGAAATCGTGACCTAGATCAGCATGCTCACCTCACCAGTCTGTGGTGGGTTGCCTCTCAGTCACGGCTTATAGCCAGTCGGTGACGCTTTGTTCACACATCGGTTGTTGAGTGATTTCACAACTTTCCATGTCGTATTTGAACAGACGGAACCACAAAATTGACGAATAATGGACAATAAACACAGTAATTGTGGCGGGTCAAAGCGCACGGCGCTCGTCCATTAGGGATTAAAAGCCACCTTGCAAGATGGACCTAAGGGTATAATCAACCGTATTAAGAAGAGCCAAGAGATCCTCTATCGGAAGATTCGATATTTACCTTTTTCCACCATGTGGGCTTTAGTGTCACGTTGTGAGGAGATTGTGGTCAGAGATGATGGGAAGTAAACGATCTGTCATAGCCGAGTTCGGCATTTTGGTGGAGACTTGGACGAAAGTGGGCGTCTGTTCCCTCGGAGCCGGTAAACATCGTCTCGCGATCATTTCGGCAATTTGTTCTGAACGTGTAAGGAAAGTTTGGTCCGATCACGATGCTTGTTCAAGAACGGGTGACTTACCGTCCGTAAGTGGATCTTATCATCAGCGAGAATGAATTTCGGGTCGATTTTTCGAGTGGACAAAATGAATTAATTTAACCTGGTTTTCCCGACCAGTGAGGGGGAATTCATTATTATAAGTATCTCATTTTATTATATTTGTGTACATCATCACTTATTTTATTTTAAAAGTGTTAATCATAACACTAACTATCATTGTCTCTCTCAGAAAAATACGATGTATGTTATTCAGTTCATCCACGATTAGGAGGAACAAAACCTGCGCTGAAGACTTGCAGTGCGCAGAGAACCACTTCCGGACTCCTTCAGGCGTTGAGTGAGATTTGATGGCTGGTGGTACGGATGAGGAGAGGCGGCCGGAAACCCGTGATTGTGATAAACCAGTCCTACTCCCGGCGATCTCACGTGTCACTTAACGAATTAAGGCAACCAGTAATTAGAGGGTTCAACGCCTGAGGGGAATAAGGGCAAAAGACTTCACTCGATGATTTCCGCGAAATTTTCAATAATCTAATTAGGGCAATTAGGAACGTTTACTGGCTAAAACCTATTCGATCACTTCAATAACAAATGATGTACACACATATCTGCATTCTAGGCTGTTGAAAGCCCATGATAATGGAGGTTTTTCCGGCAGGTATTGAACCTCTAATGAACTCATTGCAGTTGAGCTCGAAGAGGTCCCAGTGTTTTATAAGAGGTTGGTATCGGGGGCAGCTGCCCTCAGAAGAGCCTACTAGGTAAGCAAGTCGGTTATAGTAATTAATAGTAGAGGAACATTAGTTGGGATGTGAGGATGTTGTTTTGGCAAGGACAATGGCCTGTATGACGGTAATGCCGAATGAAACTGGCCACCTGAAACGCACTCTGAACAATTCAGTTTGGGGACGGTTTCGTCGTGAAGCAACTTCATAACCAATTCACGTACAACTTTCCATCATTGCTGTCCGTTATGCGAGCATCAAGAAGTAAAGCTCGTAGATACACAAGAAACGGACCCTATCGTGATTCGATCCGATAAACCCGGAAACATCTAGAGCAGCAGTCTTCGCTTACGAAGCCTACGATCGTTCAGCTTATGAGCAATCCGTTATATCGCTCGATGCGGAGAATCAGTGCTATCGCTACAACAAATCAATTTACTGCTGTTTTATCTCTACAAGACACGCGAGTTGCGTATTCCCGCTCTCTCAGCTTCAACCCTCACTATGAAGGGCTCATGGCGGATTATTGGTCGTTCAAAGGGCGAATTACTCCTTTTAAACATTCAAATTTAGCATCCAATACAAGGATCTGGGTTAAGTTTAGGTGACCTTAGTATTCACGTGAGACCGCTGTGAGACGATGAATTTTTTTGGAAAGTAACAAAACACCTCGACCAAACGATAGGAGGCCACCCAACTTACTCTGCAGTAAATATCACCTTCAGTCACGGAGCTCGGCCTGATCAACATTTATAAACCCATTTGGAAAAGGTCAGTCTTGAGATGACCAGCGCCGCAGAATGTAGAGCATTCCGTTTAACGAGCTGACTCCGCGCTTTTTCTCCTCCTTTGCACTTCCCCGCCTCGCGTCGTATTTCAACTGACATTTACCTTTTTCTTTATAAGTCAAACACGCAATTAATGGCGAGTAATGCACTTATCTATACGACTGACTCACTTGTAGTCTTCGGTAAAATGGAGTAGGAGTAGAAATGCTGGTTAATGACCTTAATTGCGGTTTGAATAAATCGTTATCATCACTATTGCGAATACGGTCATCGTAATGGTCTAAGAAAAACGATAACCAACCACTCAGTGAACGCCCACGATCGTCTCAAAACTCCTTTACTACGTTAACACAAGAAAATCGGGATTGCGCACCCAGCGAACTGTAATTGGTTGGTTCTGAAGAAGCGCTGCTGTGGTGATATGAAACAAAGCTATCATGGTCAGCCTTAATAGCGTAAGCGTTTTACCGGGATGAGTTCTCGTCAGAGATTACATGGGACGCCTTGTCCATTGTGTAACTAATAACCGGAGTTAATTTGAAAAACCCGTCTTTTAAATTAGGAGGCGCTGGAAATGGGGAAGAAAAAGGAAGGACGAGGGAGATAGAAGGACAAGAAGACGAAGAGGAAGAAATAGAATGACGTGGAGTGGACGAAGAGGAGACGGAAGCCTGACGGACCGTGAGAACTGTGGTAGTGGAGGGTCGCCGTTGGGATCGCGTTCCACATTCGAGCAAATGAGCTCCCCCGCACTGCTGGCTTTCCTGGTGATCCTGAGGACTAATCAAATAGCTCGGAAAAACAGGAAGATGTCAAGAAAACTACCATTTCACCTATAATATCATACAAAATTACATGTTAAATAAATAATAATATTTGTGAAAAAAAAAAAAATAAAAACATAATAGGGTTTATAAAAAATTCTGTTTTTCTCCGCGAAAAATGTATTTCCAGGTTGGTGGTGAATATACAGAAATCACCCCCATCACCTCCCTCATATTAATTTTTAAATGTGTAAATGTGTAAATTAAGTAAAGTAAATTATGTAAAGTAATATGTGTAAATTAAAACGTGTAAATTAAACATTTAAATTAAATGTTTGTTAGTGGGTTGACAGTTGGTTGTTCGGTTTGCGTATTGGGGTCTTTTGGGGCAAAAAAGTGGAAGAATACCGGAAAACTCCCTGAATCCGACTTGGAGCTTTTGTAAGGTTCCTTTTTCTTCCGAGACAGCGCAACAGTAAAAACAATTTCTAAATAAACATAGTGGCTTCAAAATCGAAATTTTTACTTGCGTTTTTCGTTTTAAAGCTGAGGTTGAGAAGCCTTCTCAAGATATTAGAATAGTCTCAAAATTGACTGAATCGAATGATTTCTGTCGAACCTTCAAAACACGTAGGCGTACTTCAAGCGGTCAGACAAAGGTTTCCCGTGGTTTTGATGTAACTACTCGTTTTCACGTCAATTTTATTTGTAGATTTCAATAATAATTGGCAATTTTTCATCAGACTGAGGGCCCAAGAGGGACCGTAGTATTAATTTAGGATCTTATTTCAACGATTTCTCACTGCACTGTTTCTGAACATTTGCCTTCATTAGAAGAATATTCCGTGAGAACTATTATACCTTCAAGCAGCCTCATAAATCACATTTATTTTCACGGATGAACCACGAAGTGCTGGAAGGACACGGCAGTACGTACTCATTCGTGCAGTTGGTGCTAATAAGACGGTCGTCGATTCAATGTTCCAACGACCGGGTGAAAGTTTTCTGAAAATGTGAGAACTCGTTGACCATACGGAGAAGTCAAAAAGGAACACGTTCCATTCAAGTACGAGATCCCGACACGTTCAAGTGGTTGGATACGAAAGATGGATTATGGGAGTATCACTCATGCATGCTTCACGATGTTCACGAGTTGTGATACACGAGCACGCCGAGACAAATGAATTGAATGTAAAAGAATCACCTTCGTTCCCCAGGTTTGGTCAAGGGATTTTTATAACGCCCTCTCACTCTCTGTCTTAGGTCTGAAGCTTGTTTTCTCATCTTCTCTCTCATTCTTGCTGTTCCATAACGCGGTCCCCCTTTTCATCTCTCCGTCTTTTTCTTCAAAAGGCTTCGGAAGACAGCGGCGAAAGGGAAGAAGGGACTCCTGGTACGTGTGTGTCAGTCCGGGAGATTAATGTGGGGGGTAGAGACACGTTCTGTAAATAAATAATTCAATTACGCGAAAGGATGGGGAGGGGGAGGGGACCCTCACGTCCGATCGTGAACGGAGGTTGACCTATAAATCGAGCAGATCCACGGCCGCAGATCTCGGACCCTCGCGCTATCTTCTGCATTACCGGCCTTTTGTAGTGACCTCCCGCAGCTCGCAGTGGACACCGACGACTTCTGAGGGGGTATCTCAGCCTCACTAAATCTCCATCTTCTCTAAACTGTCCACAAGTATATATACTATATTATAGTGTTCGAGAAATATGCTACTAGATTCCTCTTATCCCTTGTTTATTAAGGAATCACGAAATTACGCCCTCCTATAATAAAAAATCTATTCTTATAATAATAAAAAAGTATACGATTTGGATTCAGATCTGCTCAACGTGGGGCAGAAGGATGAGAAATTGACTGTGAATTTAAATTTTCACTGTATAATGTGCATATCACAAGAGTATGAATCTAGATAACGAACAACCAATACATGTTCGACATAATATCTTTTCTTTTCATCCGTGTTATTTTATGTGTGTCTAATCACACGATCACGACATTGTTGGAAATCAAATCGGGTAGACTCGGGAATGTCATGCCTACAGGAATTTTCGGAATACTTGCAAAATGCTTTTCTCTCGTAGACTCGCAAAGCACCCAGGAATTGTGTTCAATCAATAAAATTCCAGCCATGTTTCTCACCCACCGATCACTAACGTGGTAATTCATAGTGAAACATGGCTTACGAAATTCTCGTGGTATCCTTGCGGCTCTACAGAACGGCTTCTGTAACTCTCCCAAAACTAAAGGCAAATACTCTTGAGACGGAGCTCCGTGATCTTTCTTCTGCCAGCTCTGTGTTTGCCACTCTTCTGGAATCCCAGCAATTGCGATCCTAGCACTTGATCCCTTTGGGGGGAAAGTGCCTGATCGCACGTATTTCTACTTGGGGTATTTATAGTATGGCTGTACTTATTTGGTTTTCTCTAACAGCATTTTTTTTTTCGCAAAAGATACAACAAAAAATCATGTTTTAGGTATTGGAATTCCGAATAGTCGGGGCATGCGACAGGTGAGATGTTCCCCTCAAGTTAGGAGATGAAACCGTAGGCGAGAAAGAAAATCCGATAGAAAGCGGTGCCAACTTTCAGCGAAGTGAAAATCCACAATCGGGAGCAGCTGGCGGCCACGGTGGTGAGCGAGTTATCCGAGGTCGACTGCAGGGCAGCTTCTGATCAGCACCGTGGCAGACACCTGCGGCCGCGAGACCTCTGACCGCCCTCGCTGCTCACCTTGAGCGGCCCAAACCGCAATCTGTTGAACTGTGCGCGGTCCCGTGTCCACTCTTCCGCCTTCGTGATTACCTATAAATAGGTACAACAGAGTGCACGAGCTCTGCTCGTCAACTCCTTCAGTGAAGCAGACTCTCCTACGGCAATAGGCAGGATGAGCCCTCAGACGCTGGTTTGCTCGAATACCTACCTATTCGAAGTCGTTCGATGCATATCATTCTTGCAGCTGCACAGCAATCATCTCGCAAAAGTTTGCCACTTAAGCGAAAAAGAAAATTTCAATTTATTCGTAAAGGCCATGATGCCAGCAGGTTTACTGAGTACCTATACGACAGGCATGAGTACCGTGCGAACTGTCTGGTACCTACAATCTAACTCGGAAGCATCTTAACATTCATAACACATTCATGAAGGACCGTAATGGGGTGACGTATCACAATGGTACAACATTCAATTAGTATGCCGGGCGCATTAGCGGATGTCCATAATTAGTTACACGGCAATGAGGTGATCAGCGCCGGCTGGTCGGGTAATTGGGAATTCAGAGCGGTGTTGAGGCGATAATCAAGGGTGGAAAAACAGCGGGATCAGTGAGATCAACGGAAGGCAGTGTTGAAAAGGACGATGTGATGTGATGCACAGGAAACTCTCACCAGGCGATAGGGAAGTTCTCAGTGCGTTCATTATGACTGGTCAGTCTACGTCAGTGAGTTGTAAGTTGAGTGATGGGGAGCAGTTTTAATTCGCATTCGCGTCGAACGAGTATAATTAGACCAGACATCCTGTCGTGTCCAATGATTCTACGCTGACAAGTAGCAGGACTAGTCACGTCCCTCGTCGTATTTACAAAATAGCCCTTCTATAGATTTACATTAAGCAAAAGGTTCATTCACAGTCAGGGAAATCATAGCTCAGTAGGTACAAATTGAAAACTAAAATCCGAATTTATAATTACTGTAAAGATGGGGCCTCACAATTAGATAAGAATAAGTTCAGTGAAAATCTTAATTCCGCAATATATGACGCCCAAATAAATTGGATTGGACATGTTGATTTCTGACATATTATTCTTGAAAAATTATACCGTGAATGGAAATAAGAATACCTTTTGGAACACATTTCATTTGAGATTTTGTAGACAAAAGACTAGACTCGGATACAAAGGAGGTACCCTCAGACTACCCGGATTTTTAAATGTTTTTCAAATCTAGGCTAATGACTGAGCATTTACACACAATTGCTTACGTTGGGGTACAAAAATATGGGAAAATCGATCACTAAAGAAGTTCAATAATTATTGGTATAAGTGTATTTTCACGTAAATTTGAATCCGAATTTTTTATTCTGAGAGCCATTGTGCGCCGATAATCCTTCAATAACATGTATGTATACATTTTTTTTTCTTTTTCATGAGTAATGGCAGAAATAGTATGATTTCTTCATCTTCTGGTTGTTATAGGTAGGTGATCGTGTGACGCGAGGGGACCCATGGGATTCAGATGATGGGACATTGTCTAATTCCTGTTTTTAGAAAAAAGGGGTTATGATAAGAGACCAACATAAAAAATTATAATTTTGATTTTGAAGAAAATTTTTTTGGATAAATTTTCGATATTCTTTGCTGATTTTAACCCATGTTGATTACCATCAGATAGGTCCTTAAGTTCCAGGTATAAAATGGTTCTCATGGGACGAAGCAAGGGCGTGCACTCTGCTCCTGACTATCTCCTCTCGTCCCCTGGACTATCACTAATTACCCTTGAGAACGTGGCCTTCGTGAACACAGATATTTAGTGTCCTTTGCATACATTACCCTCAGGAGGGGAGACCGACCTCATCAACCTCTCAATCTCTAATTAGCAATCACGAGTTATACCCAATCCACATCCCATTAGGAGATTTCTTTCCTTCTTTTTCTACAGGGACGAATGGGACGGAGGCATGCTTCGGCAACGGTCCTTCGAGGGCCAGGGGTAGCTCGGTCATGTCCCACGAAGCGCCAGCTCAGCACGGGGGGAGGACGGGAACATGCACGTTTACCAATCCCCCCATTGCCGAACCAATAAAGATAGAAACAGTTAACTACCATGTCGATGTTAACCATCTCGTCCACGTTTTGTGAGGAATTTCCTCATCGGGGATGGCACGCTGCTCTGATCTGAACCCCGAAGAGAGTGGCAAGGTCTACGGGAATTTCCAAGGTAAATAAGGTATGACGAATGAATCTTTAAGACTATCTTTAATGACTATCTTTAAGAAAACGAAAAACCTACGAAAAATCTGATTGTTAGAGGAAAATAAAACACTAGAAAAATTACTGAAGAAGAAAGAGACCCTTAAATGCAATATGTGTTCCGTCATTCGTCTATTAGTCATTCGTCATTCGTCGTTCCGTCAATTCATAATTATACTGTGATTTTTAATTAGATGATTAGAATTTAATTGACTCTGCAAGGCAACGCCAAAGTCGTATAAGTGGATTAAAAGGCTAAGGATCTCAATTAAGCGGCAGTTACACCAACCGATGGCATTTTTTGAGAACCAGCAGTCTTCAGTGACAAAATAAGGTCCTCAAGTCACTGAAACTGCGGAAGCACAAAGATAATTTAGCACCAGGTCTGAACCATTGTACAAGAAAAATTCAGTTGATTTCCCGAGTAAATGATTACAACCAACGAAGCCGTAACGTGCTGAGCCTTCTCCCAAGTAACGTAATGGCTTGATGGGCAATTTATTATTTTTGTGAAGGAGCCACGACGAAGAGGGCACAAATTGCTCTGAGAACCCACCGTCGAAAAAAATAGCTACATTGATTAATTACGATGAGAATGGTTTGATCGAATGGAAACCGGTAGGTAATTGACGTGCACTTCCTAATTTCATCGCTCAAACTGACCGCTCCCACCCGAGAACTTCCTCCCTTTATGTGGACCGTGAGACTGGCAAGATCAAGCAGCGTAAGAAGCTAGTGAAAGCTGAAATCGTCCGTTTGATAGTTTGCGTCAGTGAGTGTTTAAGTGAGGAAGTCTTCATCCCTATGGCCGCTTTTATGCAAGTACGTCTTTCTTTGAGCCCCACCGGCCGACTCTAAAACCAACGAATCAAACAAAAACGAACGTAGTAACATCATTAAAAGGCAATACTGAAAATGCATATGAGCAACAATCACTTCGAATTGTCCGCCAGTTATGCTCACATTAGGTTCACGAAACGGAAACTAATTTCCACAACGGAACTCATGAAAAAGACAAGCATGAATGCGATTCATCGAACAACATATTATGCCGTTTGGAAATCTGAGGACCTTAACCCGATAGTTATCCCCGAATCACGAAGTTTTTGAATGCTACTAAAATATATTCTTATTTGTTCAATGTTCAGTTTTAGGCAAAGATGGACGTAGTCTGTATGAATAAGATTCGCCAATTTGAAAGAATGAGTACGAATAAAGCAGAAACAACATTTAATAAGTACGATTATTACTCACTTTATTTATTATCACTTTAATTTGTGTATTTTCGAAAATTTTATAGTTCTGTCAATTTTGAATGTCGGAATATGATGTATACATTTTGTCTACTTGACTGATTGGATCGGAATCCTACTAATTTCTTGCTTGTCGTAACATGAGAGTACGAGATCCGCCCTCTCTCATACATAGGGCGCTATATTGACTAGAGCTATGCGGTCTTTGTTTTCCTTTATTTTTTAATGCCTATGTTTCTGTTGGTCTTGTGTACTTTCACGAAAACAAAATTCCCTTCATGTTTCTACGTTTATCTCCATTAACTCCCCGCTATAAACTCGGGAGTACTACAAAAAAAGTTGTATTACTTCGTAATGATGGGATTTTTTTTCCACCAAGTAGCATTGCGCGTTTTCTGTGTTGGCGTTGAATACATTACCGACTAAACTCCCGGTTGCTTTGGTATACCGACTGTCGCCACAACACGAGGCTAACGTCGAATGAATAACGAGGGCGGTCGCTTGACGCAAATAGATTTAGTTTCACTCGGGTTCGTGCTTTTGAATTTGGTTCAAAGAGCAATCGACTGCTAATCATTAAGAACTGTTGTATAAATAATAAGAGTAGACTCACGTTCTCACAACTCTCGTAGAAAGGAATGACGAACTTTGTAGAGGTATATAATGTGTGTAAAATAAAGCTTGATGACAAAATGAAAAACGAGATGAGAGTTACTGTGGAGTAGAGGATTAGCTTTCAATGTCAGCATATCGTTTTGTCAATGATCGGAAGTCTATTCAATCTCTCTGCATCAACAATTAAAAAATAAATATAAAAACTGGGTGAAAGCACGGTCAGAAGTACATACAAGAGTTATTGGGAAGAGCAGTCTTCGCAAAACAAGTGGTTTCAAAAGTTGGCAAGGCATTTTTTTTTTTCAAAATCCTTTGGTCAGAAACTATCAAAAGGTGAGACGTAAAAAATCCCCTCATCCCCATCTCACTCCCACTGAGTGAGTTACAAGGTTTGAGCATTAGGAATTTGTTTTTGATTTATGCCCCCGCACTGAAGGAGTGTCACTGTCCTGACCTGACCTCTCGGTGTCAGGGACTGAAATTCGGAGTTTTT